>JAGSMU010000004.1:6290000-6890000 GCA_029286865.1 Teinopalpus imperialis
CAAACGGGTTAATTCCAACCAGCCTGTCGAATCACCTGAGGCGGTTGGGTCTCCGGGACGGACAGCTCCGGGCTCAAATGCAGAAGGCGGTGCTCCTCGACACCGCGCGTATAGTCCGCAGGTTTCTTCCCTTTTGTCCTAACCCTCGACCGTTTGGTATCCCCTGTCGAGGGATTCCCGTCTGGTTGGTCTTTATATATATATTATATTATATAGTATATATTTGTTTCTTTATATGTTTATAGTTTTTTATTTATTTATTCTATTGACCAACAAGGCGGAGATTGAAAAAAAAATATCCCCTAAATAATAAGGAAATAAAGAGGTTAATTGTTTGACGACTTATATGGTAGAGCCATACCGCAGTAATGTAGTAAGCCCAACCGGGGAGAACTACAGATATAGTAGCTTAGCGTGGCTGTGATGAATGAATGGAACTGAATACCTTATTACGGTGAGGAGGCATTACATGTTAGACGTAAGGAATGACGAAACAGCTATATTATCATTATCGATGATGAATTTGAGTATTATGGCCCTTCATCGTCACATTTTCATAATAAATAAAATGCATTATAAAAATAAGATAGAAAGGATGAGATCTTTAATCTTAACAAATTGTATTAAATATTTTTCCTACTCCTAATACGTGTATTATAAAATCTTACACAGTAACAAATGATTATACCGATTGATGAAAGAGATTAACAGGGTAAGCAAATAACTCCATACTTAGAAGAAGTATTTAAGTTAATATTTTTAACGACACGTAAGAACAATACCGGCCTCTTTAGCGGTAAATTATCAATATTTTTTACCGTCGGCAATTAAGTTAAGTATAGTTTAATCACAAGTTAACGCACACAATAAACTGGTTACGGATCATTAAAATAAGATCATATTTGTGTACTTGAAGTTTCATTTCATTATTTTTATTACGGTTAATTTATTGTAATTAACTGATAGGAAATATTTCCAATGTTAATTTAGATTATTCCTCGTTAAAGTTTTAGGTTTTTATAGACTAGGGTGATACTTTATTACCCAAGATTTTTAGAAGTATAATGTATTTCTAAGATATAGTCACACAAGTGGAGCCATTTATATTTTTGAGCCTTTGGCGTTACATGTACATAATAAGTTGAAATAACACAATATTACGTCTTTTTAATGCCTTCATACTTAAAATTTTAAATTAGATTCAAAATTATTAAAAAATCTTCGAATATCCCCAAAATTATTTATAATCAATATTAACGTGGTCTTATTTATGTATAATATTGAATTTAATAACTATAGTTTTGTATGTCATATCGCTCTAGTTGTTAATAGCCTTATTCATGTTAAGTAAGACCGTATAGATGTATCTCGTTATTACTAGTTTTATGGCGTCCGTAAATATTGTGAGAAGGCATATTTTACTATGAGACACTCAATAATTCTTCAGGCAGAATAAAGGATGTGCAATTATAATTATGAAAAGTAAAATTGGCAAGACAGCTGTTCAATAAAATTAGTTACTAGCGTTGTTCGATGGGTGATGTACAACGTAGTAGTTATACGGGTAGGTACGATATAAATCAAATTATTATAAATAAATTCAATATATTCCTTTTCGTGAGGAGAATTAATATATCCGTGTTGATTTTCTTACCTGTTATCTTAGTATTTTCAGAGGATTTCTGAGGATCATCAGCTATATTTATTTATATATCAATTATGGCTTTAAATGAATATATTTTAGAAAATTTTAGAAAATAATGAAAATATTTAAAAAAAAGAAGATTTATTTCTAACATTATGAATAGACCAACTTAAGGTGTATGAAGGTAAATACGAATATTTATACATCTTATTCCATTTTTTCTTTAATAGATATATCGAATATTATCTATTAAAGAAAAGAAGCAATGACTGTCTAAGAATTCCAACCGGAATGCTTTATCGCATTCCCAATAACAGCAAAGGCTAGCCAAGCACGATTATTCCAGATGAGACCAATAAAATTCATCTGACGACGATTCATCACAAATCGAGTGAAGAACATCTGAATAATGAAACCTCTGAATAGTGCAAACGTTGACTCGGCCTAATGCTCGAACGCCTTAGGTATGGAACTGAACTTTCTCAAATGCAATCATCAAAGGACTACCGCAGTAACTAGTGTAACCGTGGAACGAATTGAAAACGAGCAGAGAAGGAAACTTTGAGAGAATATGCGCAAAACTTCCCATAGATATTGCTATATCGGAGAAAATGTTTTTCCATCTGCCTTTGACGGACTGTGCTGATGTTACATGTAGTATGACCTAAGCAGCGATACCGTTTGGAAACTTCACAGCGGCAATATTGTGAATGACGGTAGATGTATTAACGACTAGAAAATATAATATCAATGTGACGCTGAGAGGCAAATTAGTTTGTATAATTATTATGATTTTATCGAAAATGATGATCCTACTGCTATGCACGACTAAGTTTTTATAAGTATGTATTGTATAAGGAGACATCAAGCAAGACAATATACAGCCTTTATTTTTATTTATCGAGGATGGGGCTTGTAGTGAAAAATCGTGTCTACTAAAATTAATTATTGAGTATCTTCGTAATGTAACGTCTAATACGTTGCTATGATCTCACTTTGTTAAAACCAGCTTTTCTGGAGGTGTACCGTAGCGTCTTGGGTGATTTTTTTAAAAATCTAACTCACCTAGCTTATAAGATAATAGATACAGTTTAAGCTATTCAAATCAATTGTGAAGACACATAATATAATAAAAAAATATACCTATAAACACGATATAAGTTTTGAATATTTTAAAATTCAAACAATGATGATAGGAGTCACCTCAAGTTCCGTTTCTATAAATATTGGCAATGTACAAACTACTGTTTTATAATAATATAGATTTTTTTAAAAGAACGAAACATTTTGAACGTTTGAGTGTTTTTTGTTATCTTCGGCAGGTGGCTAATAAAAGGACTGCATCAACAAGATAACAATTTTGTGGCGTATCAATCACAGCTTGATTTTGTATGGTTTTTTAATTGGCTCCATTTTGTTGATTTATTCTTGCATAGATATTTTCTCATTTTATTGTATCTGTAACAATAATAACATGTCTTGGTAATGATGTATGCTTGGTAGTTACTGCAAGGCAAGTAAGGTGATTATTGCAAATTAAATAGCAATATTATAAACGCTTTTTATTTATAAGTCTGAAATTGCATAACTCTATACATAACTTTACTTATATAACTATTCTTTATTTCCAACGATTACTATAATGGACGAAACGAGGATAAAATATCCAATTGTCACTAATCAGGACTAAGAGGAGGAACTATATTGATTACTTTTTGTGAATTCTCTTGTCCTTGTCACAAAATATCCGACCACAGAAGCATTGTTAATTAACACTGGCATTATTTGGTCTATTTCTAGTTATTCTATTTTATCAAGTTTAAACTTATTCAAAAGTAATTTGTTAAAAATACAATATAAGTTATTTAGAGCAGTATATATTAAATTACAATTTTTATTTAAACTGCATCCACCTTAGCGAGAATGGAATGTTTTGTGCATACTGTGATCTAGAAGTATATCGCAAAATAATAATTCTTACCGTAATTCGAAAAGGTTCATAATAAAACATGCAGCTTGTTCAATTTTCCAAGCATCGTAAGACTTAAGACCAATACCACAACGCAAAAGAACGAAGATTGAATATGATAGGTGTCGAAAGATTTATTTTACCAAATCTTTTCATACATTCAACAAAATATTCCCACTTAAACTAATCGAGGTTATGATTTTGACAACACTTCAAATCAAGCCCGGTCTTGTATAGCTCTTTAGACAAATATGTAAAAAAAAAATTTCAATACCCTTTTTATTACGTACTCATGCAAAATTGTGTAACGTAACTTGGACTTTAAAACTTTGTTGTTTAGGTTTATTTAAAGTAATTGAAAGTAATGCTTATTATAAAGAAGCAACCCTCTTTCGGTATACTAAAGCGCTCAAAATAACTGCATACAGGGTTCTCAAAGTGGTTTTTTAAAATTCGCTCTTTCTTCTACTAAATTACCATTGTGTTTTTATATTTTGAGTAACGGTCAGATTATTGTAAGGTACATTCAATGTATGTACGTTGACGTGTCATTTACTTATTGGCTGTGAATAATAAGCATTTGTTATTTATAGTCAAGTATTGAATATTTTCTTATCCCTTCAAAGCTATTTAGTTTGAGATTCGATGTCCACATACATTCACCAATTCTTATTGTCAAAAAAAGAAAGATTAAAAAAGAATGTGTGTGACTGACTGGCCTTAACTAACCGAATTCAAACTCTATTGTCAAACATGAAATAGAAAAAAAAGACATTCTTCATTTGAAAAGAGCTTCGTCACTCGTGACGCGGTCAAATGAAGGGTTAGTCCCAAACTGTGGGACTTGTGCAGGTCAGAATGTTGGAATTTCACAAATAGTGACGTATTGTATATCATCATATACAACCACAGACAAGGTAGAATAGTAAAGAAGAATTTATTATTTCCTCAAAATATAAACATTTTCTACGTTCTAGATACATATAGTAAACGAGATGGGCAATGTTTCTTTGTTTGTATAAAATTGACGCGAGGTTAAAACCACTGTACTTTTCACATATTGTTAATGCTATTTTTTCTTTGTTCTTTGGACTTTTAGTTTTATACAACTTCGGCGGTAAATCAACATAGCTGTATGTATATGAGATTGAATTGGTCTGTGGGGCGGTTTATTGTTACGCCCCTACACACCCGTATCAAATGTATCGAACTCAGTTAATGTGGATGTCGATACTTCATTTCCGTTATTTTGTGTGCCATAAAAGACGAGGAAATTACAGCGATTGTTTGCCGAAGTATTTTATAGATGTACGTTTGAACCATTCATTTAAGGATTATTATCGCCTGTGCTCCTTAAACCTTTGCTTGATTTAAAATATTTGACATTCGAGCGGGTGAATCGCATTCACTACCGTGATATCTCGTTTGGAAATGATACAAAAAATATGTGTGAATAAAAAATGCGTGTGCTAAGAGATTCTTTAGCAATTTTATACGCCTTGTTATGAAAAGTGTGTGGGTTTTTTTATCGTAAACGAGGGATTACTAATATTTGATGAAACTTAAGTCCTTCGATTAAAGTTGAGCATTTTTTCATTGAAAAAAATGTTACACAAGGCCACAATCTCGTAAGTGATCAAGTCCATTTTATATAAACATGTTGAAAGTAGTTCGTGTGAAAACATATATATATATATAACACCTATTTCTGTCTATGGCATCGTAGTTCCGAATTGGATTGGCCGACCTGGGTCAATTTTATTAGAACCCTGGTTTAACCGGGATATACATATAATTAGACTGAGTATACGCGACTAATAGTACGCAACCAAAATTGTGAGTAAATGTAACATATGGCCTCAACTCTCCAAATCGTCGGTCCGCTTTCGTGTGTATAACATGGGTATTTGTGGGGCACTCCCAGCAATATGTGGCAATTGACAACTTTTGGTAAGGTTAAAATATTAAAGCCCGTTAGTCAATTGTTAAATACAGCTTATCACCGGTGACACCGATTAAAAACGCGTTTTCATTATGATGCCTTATCGAGAATGCATTTGGCTACCATAGACCGAAGGAATCGCTTACCATGAGGTGAACTATGGGCTCCTTTGCCACACCAAAATTATTAAATATAATATATTATACATTGCTTCCAATTTGCCATGGAGAAAAATTCTTACACCTACATAATATCCATTGATTTACCGCAAACTTGTAGAGAATGACGCTTTACCAGTAGGCGGTTGAGATTACGTTTGATTATGTATTAAGAATAAGTAAATTATATCAATCGGATGAATATAAGAATCGTTCTTTATGTGGACGTTATCTGGTAAGTTGTGTACTTTTACCTATGTACATACGTTTGTGTAAAACTTTGGAGGGAATAATAAAAGTACATTAATTTAATGCGCCCGCTGTGTCTCTACTCCGTTCAAGTGATTTCTGTTATTCCTCTAACTCCAACTAATTAATCAATGTAAATAATCGATGTTTAAGGGGAACTTACGAGTACGGCGACAGAGGAGCTTTGATACTTCGCACAGTTCCTTTAAACGCTTTTTTTATTTAATACAAAAGATTGATATATTACCACCATATTAAAATATATACCCGATTACACTCCTACTAATTAAAAACCTGACGTGTCTCTGTCGACGCTCTAATCTGCATTGATATGCTTTCGCATTCTATCCAACTCCCGACGACGTTGGCCTTATTTTTCTTACTTGTTCATGGAGTGGAACTGTAGTGGAACTGCAGGTGTCCACTTCCACTCAAACAACATCTGCAACCGCCACTTCAAGGTCTAAACTTCAGAATGCATTCCTTATATTTAGTATGCTACACATGAACAGATTTCTGCTTTAAACAGGGTAAGTTAGGAGTTAAGTACCGTAGTAAATTCGCAAGACTGGTTGACCTTGCTTTTGACTCAATGCGTTGATACAAGTTAAAGTTTCAAATTTCCTTATTCCTAAAGCACGTGGTAGAGTACCATTTTAATGGGTCGGCACAACCAGCGAGATACCACGTTCTCACGGAATACTAGCATATAATAGCAGTATAAACTTCTTCGTTGACTAACATACATACATATACATTTGAAAAAACCGTTTGAGACAGCAAGTTAAATACAAAACATATTTTTAGAAGAGTTGTTATGATTTAGTAACGTGTATCTTATATCGCATAATGATATGATATATAAAATTTATTTCCCTGACGGCCGTGTGGCTTTTGCAATCACTTCGCAAGCTTTGGGTTCAGGCCCAGAGTAGGCATAATATTTCCGCAATCCAAATTGTTGGATTTTGGGCGAGGATACAAAAACATATGTATTAACGTTCCGCTTTCTTGACATTGCATCTACATCTTCTTGCATTTGTGTTATACAAATCGGGTCACTTAAGTAAGAGACCGGAGGTTTTAACCGAAATGGACCGAGAGGACATCATTATCGTAAATTTTATTTATTCATTTATGGTTTGATAAAAGATAATTCCTTTTAAAATATTATTTATATTTTTATATAAAAGTACAATGAGTTATAATTTTTATGAATGAGACAAAACAGAAACATGAAATCTGACGGCCAAAGAACGTTGTAAACATAAAAGCTTATAAAAATAAGAATTTCCAAGGGCGTTGTTTATGTTGGCCGATAAAAAATGTGTTTTAGCGATCGATCGTAAAAAGGAATGAAACAAAAAGATAAAATAAATAAAATATCAAGACTGCTCGGGTCGCACGCCACTGCTGTCAAGTTATTGAAGCGTATACAATTATATTCAAAAATGGCGTCTCTTGCGACGATGGCAGACATTAGCGTAAGGTAAATGTGGATATACTCCTTTAATTTGTCCATATTTTATAACCTTTCTTTAATTACCATTTTTAACATTTATTTATTTTTAGAATTTACCGTGAACATAATTACTACAACTTTGATGTCTGTGTTTTTGTAAATTACTCCACCAAAAAACCTTTTTACGTTACTCTGATACGCTTTTTTCTTTTATTGCCAAACACATCACAGAAACGTTTTGTTCAACAACAAATCAATGTTTACTTATTACAGTAACAAATTGTGGTTATTCATGAAAAATATTATTAAATAACTTTTTGCAATCACATAATACAACTGACGTCATAGGTGGTTTGTTTACTTTCTTAATATATTCCATTTGCTTATAGAATCGGCTCATTTATTTAATATTGCTTGGAACTTATTTTAATTCAGCTTAAATTATGCAAATAATCGCTTCTTAAGATTTACATTATAAAAATATTGCTGAAATCTTATCCATTACATTCTAACCTCATCAGTGCGCTCTCATACAAACAAATCATACAAACATAATCGTATTTTACACATGCGTAATAGACACCGCTAAGAGCCATATTTCATCCATCTTAGAGGCCCGGAGACTAATATATTTGCAATCCGAATATCAAAATAGATAATTATATTACAGACGTGTTTGTTTCTTCATTCTTTATTTCCTAGCAATGTGTTGAATTTAATTTGTTACCGTAGTTTCTTGAGCGTTATTTTATTTTGAAGATAATACATATTTTTTATACTTGAACCTCGTCTATATTTTACGACATACTGCCAAAGAATCCTTTTACATATATAGAGATTCTATTTCATTTAATGTTAAATGTACAATAAATTAGAATTAAAATGTTTTTATATTTAAACCAGTTAGGTTTTATATTATTAAATTTCAAATTTACTTCTATTAATGTCGTCCAATTCTAACATATATAACAACATATTTGTTCATAACTTTATATTACATAACATAACGGATATTATTATTTTTATTAATTAAAATGAATATTTAACGAGGAAAAAGTAAATGCTAAAGATAAACAAAAATGCAAACTGGAAGCCACTACTCAAGAACTTCTTAGTTTGTCCTATCTTACACAACCAAAATACACCATGCCATAACGCTGCCGGAATTTTCTGCTATTTTTCTGTTATTTCTGATTATACTATAGTATTTCTTTAGATGTAGCTTAAAGATTTAAAATTCGCTCTATTCGATTCGCATTGTTGTGTGGTTTTTTTTCATATAGGTACAAATACGATAGAGTATCAAATTCTCATTAGCATCCTATTCTGGAATTCATAATACTACTAGAGCCATCCTGTATAAGTGTGACGATTTAAAAAAAATTGGGTTGAAACAAACAGTTCATCAACTAACTGTAAGTGATCATTGTACGTCATTATGATGTCTCTCGGTCGATTCGACCACAGTGATGTTCTTTGGTAATTACCAAATAACATTAACAACGTCAGATATGTTATATATTTTAATGCTATAAACATTTGCCCAAATAGTTATAACAATTCCCTAGTCCGATGTCATACATGTTTTTTTTAATTACATTGGAGTAGCAAACTAATACACACTTCACTTTATGTCACTTGATCCCTGCGGCCCATGACATCTACATTCATCCTTGATAAGGAATCATAATGCAGATGCGTAGTTGCCCTTCATGAACCCACACTCACCAGACGTAACACAGAAGCATAATGCTGCTATTTTACACTAGTAATCTGTGAGGGCGTGGTACTACTGCGGTCGAGCTGCCCATTAATTCTGCAGCTAGATACAAACTGCAGTGTAGCTACAGCTGTTGTATCTACCACTGTAAATACAATAAATGTAAACCAAAATCGACAGCGGTACACAGATTGAAAAAAATGGATGGTGAGGTCTAATGTAGCGGGACAGAGAACTCTAAATGTCTTTGGAACCACGCAGAATTGAATCATAAGAAAGTAGAAACAGTAATAAAAACGGCAATGGAGTGAAGTCGGAAATTGCGAGGTACAAAAATTCCAGCACACATGAAAATTTGCCCTTATCACAACAAGATCTGAATACTACTATCCGATGTCACTTGCAAGGAATATAACATGATATTGCACTCCAGTTTCCACATTCGGCACCACAATGGAATATAATGGACTGATAATTTATTCATATTCAATATAATAATCAGAACAGGACATGAATATAAATAATTTACTCTTAAAATTTCCGTAACCTTGAAAAAATTGCGCGGTACAGTGACCTATGATCAAGCAATGCTTTTTTAAACGTTTGTTTTTAAATGGAAATTATTTATACAAGTGTAGACCCTTAATTGACGTATCCCAACGAGTTTGCCATTCTGATATAACAAGATCATTAGCATACTTTATATCCGTTACCTGTCAGAAAATTAGATGTTAAATTATTATATATACCAATATTATAAAGTTTGTTTGGTTGGACGCACTAATCTCAGAAACTACTGATTCGAATTGAAAAATTATTTTTGTCTTGGATAGTCCATTTATTGAAGAAGACTATAGGTAGTATAATATCACGCTACGAGCAATAGGTGCGGAGCATCAAATGTTGGAAAACGGGAATTATTCCTTTTGAGAGCTTCCGTTGCGTGTGCCGCGTAAACGTTTAAAGTTACTCAAATAATCATGTATGACGGAATTATTCCCTTTTAAAAGTTTTAAAAAATGCATCACCTTTGGCTATGATCTAATTCTTGTGCCATATTACCATGTAGGTTGTGAAGTGATAGACTCTTTTAATGGTTACACAGCAAATAATAGACTTCGATGTTAACAATAGATGCTATTATCCATAGAAATTCAAGTAACAGTTGGAGAAACATTTATCTACACAAAATATATCACTCCACTATAATAACCGTTCAGTTTATATCTAGTAACTAATAGAAAATATAACTTATTCAATAATTTAAAATCTACTAATATTTAAATATTTTTCCTATAAATTATTTTCTACACTTTGCCGATGTATAAAATGAAAAGAAATTGTAGCGCAAGCATTCAGAATATTTTTTAATCTTTTCTTGCAAACTGGTTCCTTGTCCTTATTCGAAAGGACATTAATTACTTGTAGTGTATGGACACATATCAAAACATTCAATTGCTATTTAATACATAAAGTTTTCATCAAAATGCAAAAAATTGTGTAGCTATAATGTAGAGTTCCAAACAATATTTTTAGTTGTTTTAGTTGTTGTTATTGTGTATTTTATATTGCAATTATAAAATATAAGGTTCCGTACAACATAGATCAATTCATGATAACTTCGATACACTACCCTTACATGTTAGCAGTGGACTATACAATGGCATACCGAGTTGTACCTTCCGGACTCGATTCTTAACCAAGAAGAATATTTGGGCAACACATAAATTTATGGTTTCGGCGTCAGTGTATTTGGCTCTTACTTAGATAGACTTGTTTCTAAGACCAATAATTCCGTTAAAATTACATCGGCTAATCTTTTCAAATACTTAAAATATTCCGAATTACGCATATCTTATTAAGGAATTCAAAGCACAAAATTATAATTATTATCAACCACAGGTGTGCATAGGAACAGGTTTACTTACAATCAATCGATGAGTCTGCGACAAATAGACATTATTTCCAATAATTATTTTAGCACGCTCTTACTTAACCATTATCCCCTTTACAGATTGAACAAATATTTTCATAGTCCAGACATACAAAGCTTGATTGAAAATGGTCTACATTTACGATTGTGCGTATAAGTTTTAAACAAGAAATATATACGTAAATATATATATATATTGCAACAAGATTAAATAAAAAAATCTCGACTCAAATCAATACGAGCAGGAATTACGGCGTATTTGGGATGATGCTGTGCGAGCTATTATTTTGCCCCCCAATCGGTCTATTTAAGGCAAATTTAGGGAATTTTTCGTGTAGCGACACCTTGTTTACCAAAAATATTCGGTCTCCCGCCGCGTCCGCCACGGGCGCTGGCTTGCGGCCGATGGGAACAAGAACTCTGAGTTGTCGGTGATTATAAATAGTCGATAAAATTACGATGACTTACTGCTGAGCTCGCCGTTAACAGTTGTACGGGAAGTTGGGAGTGGCAACGTCCGAGTGGGCCTCTCGTTGGACATGAGAGAGCGTCCACCTTTTGTTTTACGTTCAAAAATATTTAACGATTGAAAACTTTTGCTGCGTAAGTATTCAATCGAAGCAAATTTAATCAGGCAGACGAAGTATATTTCATCGATTACAGCGATTAGGCGACTTCTATTGATTGATAAATATAGCTTATTGCATATATATATATATATATATATATATATATATATATATATATATATATATATATATACATATACTTATATATATACAGCTGAATGTTGAAATATTAAACTTAAACATTATTTATGAACGAACTAAAATATAGTTCCTGTTGTCTACACGTGTGGCGCTGGCTCGCGTATGTCATGTCTGTGTCTCTGTATACTTCTTCTTCCGCAATAAACGTATTATAAATCTATTCCGTGGGTTTAATTGTGACTTTCTACACTGAATAAATATAATATTGTCATTACTATTATACGCAACTGCAATTCTTCTGGCACAGAAAATAATGACGAAACTTCAGGGATTACTTACCATTAGATGTGCTGTTTGCTCGGTTGTCACCGGTTCTAGAAAATAGTATTGTTAGTTTTTGGTATCGGTACACCACCCTATATAGTACCCTTCGTGTTGTTGACACTTTCTTCCGATCGTATCGAAGAAAACGACGATACATAGAGTATTCTTTCCCTGTGTATTTAATGATGTCTCATAAAGTAAGACGACATCGCCGTTGTCAAGATCGACAGGAGAAGAGCATATACGCAGCAATAAACGTCTACATGTTTATAACTATTCTCTAACAATTACTAACGATATACCTATGTTGAATTTTCAAAGGGCCTAAAGCCGTTACGTTGTCAGTGTTTCCTATTTGCGCAATTCAAATTCATAACCATTATGTCTGTAAATTATATTTATATCCTCTTGATTTTTTTATTAAAATTTAATTATGATAATTTATATCATAGACGTGATTCTTTTGGACGGTTCTTGTTTAGCGGCTTCCGATGACTTGGCCGTAGGTTTTATTAGTTTAGAGGTCGCTGATGTATGATAAATGTTTATATTATTATGTATTATTTAAAAATATTTTGAAAGGTCATCGAACCTAATAGCTGTGTGTTAATTAAAAATGTGCTGGCAACTGGCATACTGACTAATTTGTGTAAATCATTTTTATTAATTATAATATTTAAATATGTTTCCTTTTAATTTTTTTTCTTCAACAAAACATAATATTGGTAGTTTTGTAGTCACTTTTCGTAAAAGTTATTATTTAGATATTCATTCAAAAAATTATGAAATATTAAATTGGACGCCATTGTTTATTTGTAATTAAACAAACAAAAGTATTTTTTTTTTAATTAATTTTAAATGTTCTTATATACAACTAAGCAAGTTATTTTTGTGTTTGTGATCAGAACAATTAAATGCTTAGCCCCACTTGATTCTTATAAATATCTACATATATAGTTATATCGAACATATATAAAATTACAGAAAGTGTTTGAGATATTTGAAATTTTGAAGATCGTTAAGAATAAATTCAGAAAAGCAACGTTATGTTGTAACAGAAAAGGGCAAATCGTTAACAACTTAAAATCTTTTTATATTTTGTTACATATGAGACAAGTTTTATTTGATTTTTCGAATAGTATTAGTTGAAAATATATACACATAAAAGGATCGAATATCGCATAAATTAATTAACACTTTAACATAATATCTTAATATATAAACAAAAACTCAAGTCAGCTACATCCTAATAAAAACATATAATTATAATGTTGAATAAAGAATACTAACGATCTTCGGATCGAAGTATCGCGGAACGGCGACGTCAATAAAATATATTTTTATTTCCTTTTATTGATTCCAGAATTCTTTTACACCTCCGATATCTAATAACACTATAAATTCTCAGAGCCTAGCCAGTGGAGTCGCGGACCCACCAAGTTGGTTGATAGGCGAGACGTATTGCTTTTAAACAAATGCAAATAATTTTGTGCCTTAAAATGTACGAAGGACGGTGGTGTGCAATACTGCCACAAAATTTATAATGGTGTTATTATAAATTTTGTTGTGACATTTTATATTTATGTCTTGGTAATATAGACATTACACATAGATATAAACCTGCTCTTCATATCTATGTGTAAGTGGAGTGATGTTAAAGTATTTAAATGCATGTACATTTACCTTTAGATCTATATTTGCGATTTCAGGACATGTGATTACAATCAATAACTCATACCATAAATATAAGCATTTAAGTTTTCTTTTATTAAAAATATTTTTACGAATCAAAACCATTCGATACTCCATTAAATTCCGATTTACTCAGCGAACTATGGAGAGAGGTATCAGCTATCACCTCAGTCTTTCTCTGCGTAACAGAAGCCACAGTAGAATAATGGTAGCCGACTGATCTCATAAGACTAAATTAATGGGTGGCCCATATTGCTCATAGAATCAATAATCGATTAGAAAGAGGGGTGATCTCATATTTATAATCGCTTTGTAGGACTGCCCTCTCTAATTGGAATGAGGACTTATGTTACTTCGCGGTAAGATAATGGATGCAGACGGTAGTAGCGTAGGTACGTCGTTGTAATCTGTGGGGAAGAATGAAATAAGATCACAAGATCTATTCTTGATTTAATATTAAGTGGTGTTGACGTTCCTGAAAACTAAGATTATATTCCAGTGATTCCTCAATTTTTTATTATTATTTATTTATTATTATATTTATTCACTCACCATGTTTAGCTCAGAAGCAAAATGATGCTTTTTTTGATTTTGACGTTGTTATTTTTTGTCTGCATGGCCTTTCCCCGGTTAAGCTGACTCGTTGCAAAGTCACATTCCATCTACAGCGTGCCTCCATCTCGTACAAATAACGTTAACTTTTGCAGTGCTTCAACTTATACCTGCGCATGTTTTAAAAGGTATTTAAAGACCTTAATATTTTTGATCACCTTGTTAGTCATTTAACATTGACAATTTAATTTTATCCTTTTGTAGCACAAGTTAAAGTATAAAATTCTCTAATCTTAATCCGCATAGCTCAGTACTAGTAATACACGCGACACTGGATATTTTTTTATATTTTACAAGTTGCGTTTGTGCTGCTTTTATCTTTAGCACATGCTATACGATCTGGTACGATATCGCGTGTATTCTTCTTATAAAAGCAATTAATATGGGTTCACTTTAGTACAATAAATCTATTACGTTCCCATTTGTTTCGTATCTCCGTAGCCAAATATGCTAATTGAATTTTTGTATTAACTTTTTGATGGCAAAAATTATTGTTTTGTCTACTTTTAGGGTACCTAGCCACGCCACTGTTGCCTTGTAATTTGCGATAAATACATATTTATAATAATTTACGAAGCTATCGATTTCACTGCATATGACATGGTTTAGCGAGAGAGACTTTTGTTTAGTTTTTTACGATATCACGGTAATAATTTTTTAATAATATTGGATTAGATAAACAATACAGCACAGTTGTTGTTAAGAGATGACGCCCCATGGTATCTCCATCCATCTTCAAAAAAAGAATCGAGGAATAATCGAAGGAAGGAAGAATCGATTTTCCTCCCTGAGGACTGAGTAGGTATTAATAGTAGGTACAAATTTCACGAGACACGACAGCGTTGTGGTTTTATATCAGGCTGATATTCTACAAGAGCGTGGGTCTGCCGCTGTCTAGTCAACCCGTTAAGAAGTGGTTGCAGTGTAGCACTTTGGCAGTTTTTTTATTTATTTTTATACTAACGTTACCTTTGGAAACGTACGTGGACGCCTCATTACCCGTCATTGGATATCAGATTTTCTCGTCGACGCATCTTTGAAAAGATCACAGTGTCAAAGTGTTACACTCATGTCATCGTGACTTTTTGTATAGGTATACTATGACCATGACAGATGCAGTGATCGTCCTTCGATCTTATTGCTAAAGAGTTACATCAGAAGATGGTTAGTGGTATGGGTGTAAACTCGTGAGTTTGCGCGAATTTACTTTTTTTTTAAATTGATACAAGTTAGTGCTTGTCTGCAATCCCATTTGTTGTTGAAAGTAGATGTAGAGAGATGTAGATGGTTCAGTAAATACCTGTTCGGATGGAAAGACTGCCGGTAAATAATTCCAATCCTTCGCTGTTCGCAATTAACGAAGAAGCTCGTTCTTTTCGTCCGAATGCGAACAATATCCAAACGAAATGATGGAAACCAGCCACGTATCTTGTTGTCCGATGATGAACGGATGATGGGAAAATCATGTTTTGTAACTCCTCCACACACTCTCCAAAGTGTATCCTGTAAAACACCGAGAGCAATCTTGCGCAGGTTGTTAGTAAATAAAATTGGATCACCGATTAGCTGATTGGCAGACCTCTCCACTGACTCCAAAGTTGCAAGTTGGCATTTTGCAGCGCCTGCCCAAACGTGACAGCAGTACACACGACTGAACTTTCTATTTGTAAAGAGTCAAGAGCTGTTTTGGTGCGTACCGCCGCACCTTTGCAAGGACACCTAATTTCCTAGCAGCAGTTTTTTCCTTGACTCAATGAATCCCATAGTTAAGGTTCGACGTTATTCTAGGGATATATTTCTGAAAAATGGAGCTAAGGCGTCCAGGCTCTTTTTGACGGTGAATAGACACATCTGCGCTTTGGTGGAGTTAAATCTCAAAAAATTAGCAACGCCCCAATAAAATTTGCATTGTAACTAATTTCTTAACTTGTCTGTTAACCACGCTTCATTGCTACAATATCTATATTTTGCTTTTACTGAATCGTTGTTCTAAATTTTTTGACGAGAAGGGCGATTTTTACAAAATACCAATGTATACGTATATATATACAGGTATATTAGTATTGCACGTCGATAACCCGCAATGTGTAGACGACTACAATTTTAAATCAACAACATTACCTTACATAGCGTTAAGTACAGGGCACTAAGGCTTTTTAAAGTCACTTGATGCTATCGGCGGCTTGGAGAATCTGCATCTATACAGGAATATCATAAAACCATGACAGTCCTTTACCCTCACTTCGACTTTATGCATGGGAACCCCTCTTATTAAAAACGAAATTATACTCCTTAGTTTTTAATCTCATTTTATTAATTATATTGTTTAATGCATAACGCCGTTCGATTAATTCACGAATAGATAATTTAGATGGATTTATTGCGTATTTTTACATATTATATAGCACCTAATACATACAGACAAACACATTGGCAAGTTCATTGATTTCTATAATAAATTAAATATTCTTATTTAAATAATTCAGCAGTTATGGCGGACACTCATGCTGTTACTGTTGTATGGGAGCGGTAATCAACATGGAGGCGGTATATTACTTGAATTGTTTTATTATTTTCTTAAAATGTTATTGATTACCATTAAAATGTTAGCAAGCTATACTATAAAATTTATTTAGAAATAAAATGAAACGGCTTTGTTCTTTGATATAAAAAATGTCATTATCGCACGTCAAATATTGAAATATATTTAAGTTTGCAGTCCCTATGTTTTTTTATATTTTTTTTAATATATTTACTTAAATAAACAAGATAATTTGTTTATGTACACAGTATTCCTCCTAAGTTTGACGGAAGCCTATGTCGGAAACCACTACCATAACCCTCACAAGTACGCGACTGACGAAACAAAGACTACATAAGTTTGCACAATGGAGGCTAGGCTTAAAAGAGGCCATAAAATTACTCAAAATAAAATGTCTTTAAAAAAATAATTGAGCTCAGAATTATAATTTTCTTTTTGAATTATTAAAGTTGTGTTTCTTGGCTTATAAATAACGAAAACAAATGTTATTTTTCCAGGAATACTACCCAAAGCAACGTTGTTATTGCTAATCACCATTTTTGCATTTGTTCACAATAGCGTTAATTGGAGGTTGCCCTATTAAAGGTCATTTAACTGACCTACCCTTATTGTTTAGTAGTCAAACGTCAACCGGTAAACTTATCTCTTATTATTAAACACAAACATTGCCTAAAAATTTTTAAAAGCACATCTATTGAACAAGTGGCTCATGCGGTTGCGCTATCCATCCATCCCTAATGTTTTAAAACTTTCTAGTGCATTGAATTGAATTTTTCTAATCCCTTTGCACGCCCTTCAACAATAAGTTCTAAAACAAAATCATCTATTTCTGGATATCGTTCTTTTTTAGGTCCTCTTAAACATTTCGTTGTTGCTTTACAAGAAAACAAGGCATTACGATTATTTCTCCAACGACGAATATTCACTTCATTAATGTCTAAGTGACGTCTCGCTCTATTCCATTCTCTATTCTCATGCTCTTCAGCATGAAACATAACTTTTCGTTTAAAAGCAGCATTTTAATGTACTTATTGATGACATTATAAATTATACGGCAACAGCGTTTTTAAAATTTGACCGTCATCGACCGTTACCGCACAGTAATGTCTAGTCTACTGCACAGGTGTTTATGTATCGTTACATCGACCCCCAACCCCCTCCATTGAATATAAGACGCATCACGAATACAGACGAAGAAAAACACGTAAAAATGTGCGTATACGGTATACACCTGATATATGGTATAACCTGATAGTTACCTAATGTACTCATGCTATGTAAAAATAATGATGATGATGATCTCTTATAAATACGCAGAAATAGCTCTCATTACATCTTCGTTACTCTATAGTTTAACCCCCCGAAGGTTTTATATTTTTGGAAATAAATATCACACATAATAACACACTTGGTGTCCCAGTTTCAGGAAGGCTTTAAAACGTTTGTATGTCAACAAAATTGGTGATATAAAGAAGGATCAAATTAAAAAATGTGGTAAAAAAAAATAGAAATCGCATGGAAAAAAATCGTGTAACATATAAGTTTAGAGAATTTAATCTTAGTTTATTTAAGTATGTTTTATGTAAGTAAATATTAACTAAAATGTATTAGGGGGAATATATCATATTCTACGCGGTGTATAGTAGACAAACGATACTTTGGCGACCCACTAATGGCATAAAATTTATTAAAATTTGCCGAACAAAAATCTCGGGAGTAGAGTAGAGGCTATTGTTTAGTTACCGGTGCTGTCATAATTAATCTGCTCAACGAACCTCATCTGTGGGTATGAACAACTCTACTGAGAAGCACCAGTTTTTAATAGAGCTTCATTCACTATCCACAAATATTCATGATGTAAATGCGTCCTTATCAATTGGTTGATTGTTACATTTGAAAAATAGATTAAAATTATCATAACCATCATTTAAGCGATCATGAATCCACAGTTAAACATTGGAAATTGTCATTTTTGTCTAGTGCATGTTCACACTTCCCAGGACTTGCTCGTATCATCTTTTTTACAATGGTATAAATGTACAAAATGATAATTATTATTAAAAATAAGTCTGGTGAAGCAACATGAATTTAAAAAATCTTCTGAGGTACTCTTTTAATTTCTGGTTATTATCCGATGACATTAACTGCACAATATATATGTAATGCCCTAAGCATTTGCGTAAACATAAAAGCACACCCTTGGCGTCCCCTTCTTCCCCTTCGTCCCCTCCTATTCCGATGTAATACATAATTATGCAATGTTGAAGATTGGAGTAAGATTCTGATGTAAACGGATGTCTTTTGTTTAAAATAACAATCGCCATAAGTGAATATTTTAATAAATGACATATGCGATAAGGATATCGTATATTTAAATAAATATTTCGTAGCTCTTTAACCAATGCTATTTGTCAATGTGGAATTAAGAATCCGCCATTTTGGATGAGTAATGGCGTGGACGCATCAATTTTGACTTTTGGAATTGATTATAATATATATCTTAGCATAATAATAGCATCACGATTTTAAAAATTTGAAAAAGTTTATAAATTTATAATGTAAATATTTCATTGTTTAAAAGAAAACTGCAATTAAGTTATCTTAGTGATAAGTTTTAATATTATTTAAGTGCCATGATATTGCAGATGTCTCTATTAAAATATTTTATTTATTTATATCTAATTATGCTAAATCTATCAAATGTAATAAAAACTTTACTTTTATACCCATTTAAAATTTTAAAGTGTAATTTTTTTCCAAGAAGAATTTTGACCATGACGATTATTTTCCGGTTTGATCATAATATGACATTCCGTATTTTTAATAAGATATTATTTTGCAATATGTTCTAACCAAAAGCTTGTTTTCACGAGCAATACCAATTAAAAGACAAATATTTGAAAAAAATTAAAAAATTATTCATCAGTGTCTTAGTGTAGTAGTCTCAGCTTAATGGAAAGTTTAATATATACGTAAAACTTTCATAGAATAATATATTATATATATTATACTATTCCATGTGGTATATTATATATACTATTGATATTTTGGTGATAGTGTTAGAGTTACAGTTGGCTTTTACCAAATAATTTTATTTTTCGTACGTCCTAAATCACTGGCTAACAAATAAATCTAATATAATTTCCAGGCGAAATGATAATAAGTTTCTAGGACAAAGGTTTATATATTTTTTCATATGCCTTAATGTTTATCATTCACCAAAGCAGTCCCTAATCTCCATCTACCGGATTACATTTCATCTAGTTAAATCATAAAAAATGTTGCAAGTTCAAAGATAAATGATTCAACAAGTATTGTGACGGACCATTATTAACGGCTATAGTATAGATTAAGGTATTATCTCATCTCATTCCCCCCCCCCCCCCCACCAACCCCTCTGAACGTAGTGGATAACGAGACGACAAAATGTCTGGATACAAATTCCGAATGTCGTACTTAACCTTTATTTCTTATAAACAGGCGTAGCATACATAATTATTCAATTGCTGTTATTTTTACTTTTGTTTTTTTTATCGTTTCATGAACAGGATAGAAATGTGTACAATGCGATATATTATAAATTAGAACACAAAATAATAATAGAGGTTAAACGCATAGGGTGACATAATATAACAACTCTTTTGATTGCTGTATAGGTGCCACCCATCGTTAAACATATCAAGACCGAAAAAAGGATGGATTAACTTGGCCATTCTTCTTCGCTCTTCCTTTCGCTTTGCAACTTTCCATTAACACGAGTCTTAAATCTCTTTATGACAAACACATACACTTATTTGTGTTTAACCGATACTAAATTTACAATACCGATTGTTAATCGATGAACTTATCTCCTAATAAGGGCAATGTACCGTACGGAAACTAGAAAAATACTATAATCGGAAACAAATCGGACAAAGCGGCACAATACGTCGCTACAATGACGTTAACGGTTGTAATAACGACTATGGTAACATTACCTATTGCGATTATATCGAGGCCATTTTATATTAATCGGGAAACATTAACGACATTAATCTTATGTCGTACCATTAAAATTGGCTTTAAACAATATACCGTAGTATTTATAATATTAATAAAATAATACACTTATACATTTATTCATTCTGGACAACGAGAGAAAGAAAATCGTAGAATGGGTTAGAGCATAAAAGTGGTAGACCGTTTCCAGCTACAGCATGATGTCAGTCAGATCGACGGGGACCTCATACCTTACAGAATACTAGCGTAATGTAGCAGAGTAACGTTAAATAAAGTACAGGGATCTGCAGACAGATAATTATGAGTAACCAAGCATTCTGTCTCAGCCTTCAGGAATGACATCGCTTGCGTCTCATCTTAAATCTAAGTTGAGGATGGATTGTGGATGTTTATGTGCGGCAGTCATCGCTTATCATTAGCTAAACTGTGTGGTTCTTTATTTCTTAAGCTGCTGCAGGGTGCAAGGTGAAAAAAGCAGTTAAGAGACTTGAAGTTCATATCAGCTACGTGTATCTTATAGCCCAAAATATATGGTGAGTGTCTTTATCATGCCTTATCACGTGATAACCTTGGAGTGTTTTTTTTTATTTTAACATAATGCAATCAATAATTTAATTATTAATCCGTCATTATTATTACCAAAATAAATTAGAAAAGAAAGACCTTATGTCTTGTTAGAGTATTTTGAAATCCATCCTCATTAATTACTTGTTAGTGTTTTTTTACAATAAGTAGCTTACTTTGGGTTTCGAACCTGGGCTCAGTCGTTAAATTGGCGGCTGACTCACACCAACAACACATGAATATGATCCATTATAAACATACATATTTCGAAGCGGTATTTCATCGGTTAAGCTTTATTGAGGACACGGTTGAAACTTATGATATCAGATAATAAAGTTACTTGATTTATTTTGTTTTTATCTACGACAGGGAAGGTGGGAAAGAGATTGTGGCTTTTTATTCGGGAGGACATTTACAGCACTATAATATACCTTGTGAGGGCTCAACTTCTGACTATAAACGGAAGTTGTCGGATTTAAGATGTTTGAAAATATACTTATGATCTCGAGATTAACTTTCATTATTCTTAGCAGATCCTAGCAGTGACAAACAATAAACAACTATTTCCATTATTAATAAAGTTTTAATATGCACGTTCATTTTCACCCTTGAGCTGAACTAAGATGAAATGCGTCTATACCTGTCGTTGGCTCTCGAGATTACTACATTTTTCACACAATTCAGGTTAACGTTAGGTACAAAATTTGGTACCTAACGTTAAGATACCAACAAACACTAAATATATGTATGTTACATACTTTTGCTAATTGCATATTTTTTGGCGTACTAATTGACTGCTTTTGTTAGTCGATTAAAATGGAACTACAATAGTTTTGTTCAGAAAGATTCATTGAGAGTAACAAACGAGCACACAGTTGACCTCATAGCAAGTGATTCCTGCGGCCCATGACATCTACATTCATCCTTGACAAGTAATCATAATGCAAATACATTGACACCTTTGAGGAATGAGATGGAATGCCTCGTCTCGAGTAATAAAGGTCCCCGGATGCCCACACACCACACACACCAGATAAAAGACAGCATTATGCTGTTATTTTACGCTGTTGTTCTGTGAGGTCGTGGTCTTACCCATTCATTCTGCAGCTAGAAACAAACAAGCAGCGTATCCCTACCACTGTTAGGTAACTCTGCCACCGTAATGTAGCTCTACAACTGTTACGATTTTTTCGGTGTGGCCAGGAGTTTGCAATTATTGACAGATCGCGTAAGTGGCACATACGTTATTTGTACAGGGCACGTCGTGCACACATTTGGTGTAACGCGGCACTTAACTAAGGTATCGGGCACGAGGGACGCGTCAAATTGTGGGACCTCCCGGTAAATGTACGCCTGGGGCAAAGATTAGGCATTGAACATGGAGGGCAGACTTCTTTGCATAAATCGATGCAATATTAGATACAATTTTTGTAGTGCTAGTCTGAAATTATTTTAAAATAGAACTAAGAAAGAGTGTAAATATTAGGTACAAAATATTTTTTATATTTTATTTTATAATATTAAGGTTCACATAGTACGACGAACAAACACACAGTTCAGTGATTATGGGTGTACTCAAGAAAGATTTAAGATACACATGTGTTCTTATCCCTTAGGACTAAGTTCGAATACCGCGTAACCTGTAATCGGGACGTCCGATCTCTTAATTTACCATACGAAACACAGAAGCATTATGCCGCTATGCCACATTAGTGTTCTGTTAAGGCGTGGCCCTACCCTGGGTGAGCCGACCCATTCAAGTTGTAACTAGAAATTGGTAACACCGTAACATAAAGCCGTAGCCGTCATTTATGAAATCGCGCAGCGGCGCTTCTTTTTCAATCATAAGCGCGCAAGACGCACTTTAAAATTGACACATCTCTTTTTAGTGTCAACTATTTTAAATGAAATAAACATTAAATGTTAACTCAACCTTATCAAAATATATCACTAAACTACATCGAAATTGGTTAAGTTGTTCTAATGATTAGGTTGTATAAACAGATAAAAAGTTTGTTTACAATTTTAGTATGATTCTTCAGATGCATTATAAAAATATTTAATTGTATATATGAATTATTATTATTAATAAAGTCAGATCGGTATTTTTTATTAATAATAATAATTGTTTATAGCTAATGAGGATAAAACTTTGCTCCACCTAATTATTGGCACACTAAATCTACTCTCTGGAATCTGAACTAAGAAAGAATCCCTTGTTTTCAGGGAAAATTGTTGTATTATAAGGCGATATGTCCCTTATAGATTTTTTACAGTAATTAAGTGTGCGAGTAGAGTAACTTCGTTACCTTATTATAGTATAATAATAATATTAGAAGTATAAATATAAGATAGTATAAGATAAGTGGAATGTATCTAATCAGCCATTGCGTATGAAGGTCCTACATGTCTTCAAAACTGTGATTTTCATTTTATAATATTAAGGTTCACATAGTACGACGAACAAACACAAAGTTCAGTGATTATGGGTGTACTCAAGAAAGATTTAAGATACACATGTGTTCTTATCCCTTAGGACTAAGTTCGAATACCGCGTAACCTGTAATCGGGACGTCCGATCTCTTAATTCACCATACGAAACACAGAAGCATTATGCCGCTATGCCACATTAGTGTTCTGTTAAGGCGTGGCCCTACCCTGGGTGAACCGACCCATTCAAGTTGTAACTAGAAATTGGTAACACCGTAACATAAAGCCGTAGCCGTCATTTATGAAATCGCGCAGCGGCGCTTCTTTTTCAATCATAAGCGCGGGAGACGCACTTTAAAATTGACACATCTCTTTTTAGTGTCAACTATTTTAAATAAAATAAACATTAAATGTTAACTCAACCTTATCAAAATATATCACTAAACTACATCGAAATTGGTTAAGTTGTTCTAATGATTAGGTTGTATAAACAGATAAAAAGTTTGTTTACAATTTTAGTATGATTCTTCAGATGCATTATAAAAATATTTAATTGTATATATGAATTATTATTATTAATAAAGTCAGATCGGTATTTTTTATTAATAATAATAATTGTTTATAGCTAATGAGGATAAAACTTTGCTCCACCTAATTATTGGCACACTAAATCTACTCTCTGGAATCTGAACTAAGAAAGAATCCCTTGTTTTCAGGGAAAATTGTTGTATTATAAGGCGATATGTCCCTTATAGATTTTTTACAGTAATAAAGTGTGCGAGTAGAGTAACTTCGTTACCTTATTATAGAATAATAATAATATTAGAAGTATAAATATAAGATAGTATAAGATAAGTGGAAGGTATCTAATCAGCCATTGCGTATGAAGATCCTACATGTCTTCAAAACTGTGATTTTCATTTTATGTTTACCATTATAAACCCTTTAATCAAACTAAAGATGCCAATCGAAAAAACAACTACAACGTAGTAGTCTACGAACACCTACATCCAATCATTCAAGATGAACATCTACATTTATTCAAGATACATATGCGTTGTCACCCTTGAGAACTAAAATGGAATGCTTCGCTCCTAGTAACTCAGCTTCCGATTCCATGTACTCGCCATGAAATATAGCAACACTGCTTCTTTTCCTCGTCATTATTCTATGAAGACGTGGTCCTCTCCCGTCGAGCCGACCTATTCATCATACATTTCGAGACTAGTTTAACTTAATTACATTAGTTAAAAGAAATTTTAATTGGTGCCCGCACCGAAAATCGAATTCAGTTACCTCAGTTCCATGAATGTGAAAGCCATCGCTTGGATGCTAAGCTATCACCGTAAATATGACTTTTTTTAATAATTATCTTAAAACACTACTTCTCGCGTTAAAATTCCAACGCTAGCTTTAAATTATAAAATACAACTGCACTCGTATATATATCCCCTCGTTATTCTTTGACATGCTTTACTCCATTTATCGAAAGGTTTAAGATGGAGATAACGGCTATGATTCATATGAGGGCTTTTATTTTTTTCTTAAAAGTGTCCGCCATTAAGCAGAGTCCTAGCAGGACTGAGGTGACAACGATATTTAGGGTACCTTAGTTAAGAGCGAATGTCATTTGGTTTTACTGTTGATTATACCTTTAATAAATCTTTTAATGTAAGGATAAAAGTGTATTATTCTTAAATTATTCATATAGTTCCCATAGGGAATTAATGGCAGCTGTTCATTGTTTGCTATAAAATTTTTCTTATAAGGATTTATACATAAATACTCTTTAAAATTATTCTATAATAGTCCTACAAAATACTTTTTGTTAAAAGCACTGTATTCTTAGTAATTTATTATTTATAATAAGTTGTTCCTATAAATAATAATTAGTGATAAATAAATGGTAATAATATAGGTTAATATAAAAGTTATTATCAGGACATACATATATCATTTGTAGAACTCTAAATATTGAACTCTAAATCTGTCAATGTGTCGGACTGGGGTAGAAGCATAAAGTTGTATTTTATATGATGAGGTGTGAGAATTGGAGATCTAATCATGAGAGACCTTACATTTAAACCAATTTAATATTGCTATAAAGAAAATAGGGTAAGCTACAGAACCCTGTGTTGTTTTGTCCGCATTTGCTTCGCCGTGTCGGAGTGTAATCGGTCAAAAACCTCACTTAGTGCGGCCAGTTAAAGGAGTGGTCTTTTATTATTTCGTTCCTGACAAGTATGCGCTTTTATCGAGACTGTATGTTTGTCTGTCACCTCGTAACTGCGGCATGTGAAACAACACTACGCACTAATAGCCGATTGTATTGTCGCAATATGTGGACTAATATCTACTAAGCTTTTGAAACTGTATTATTATGCTCGTAGACTAAGTGAAAGTACCGATAGAAGAAAAGTTTTTTGATGATACAAATTATAACAGTATATTGTATCTTATTCTAAATTTTAAAACCGCTATATGAAATAAGACGTTATCTTTATATTTTATTAAATATTCTTTAAGTAATTTGCAATAAAGGAAACCGCAGTATGGAAGTAGTTTTAACTTATAAATCGAGTGTGTCCAAAATTAATCCCTTTTTACGAATAAATGGGTATGTTATCAGTGCGCCCATTTTGTAATTGAGGAAGCTTATCGGTCCAATAATTATTTTTCAAATAAATCTTGTTGCGACGAAAACATTGAATAATAATTAAATATTTAATGACTTTTGAATAATATTAAACATTCATTTATGTTGAGTAATTAAAAAAAATATTATTTGGTTTTTTAGTTTGTAGTTAGTGTTAGCGGACTAACGATTCACTATTTTCGAATAGTTGAATGTTTTTAAAATCTTTTGATTTCGTATAGATATAAGCACGGGGCTAATGAAGTCTTCAGACCTCTTGCTAAATATGTACAGGTTTTACTAAAGCAAGTTGTGCATGATTTCAGAACCAGGGGACAATTTGATTTTCAGTATGATTTTTATTTGCCACTTAAAATTCTTTCAGCTCAGTCTTTTTATCTGTTCAACAAGTCATACAATCTTGAATATGTCAAATTTGAAGGTTACCAAGACGCGTGACGGTCGGTAGCCTCTGAAATGCGAGAAGTTTGGTACTTGAATTGAAAAACTATCTATTAATATATAACTATTATATTACTACTTACAGGATAATCTGATGTTAATAAATTTTGCATTTGTATTAGTTATACCGTTATATCTCAAGAGCCTGCCCAGATTAGAAAACATATCTAGAATTCCATTTTTAATATTGGTACAACAGAAATTAACAATCTCAAATATTGAGCTACAAAGCAATTTTGAATGTCTACATATTCAAGACTTTGTTCCACACATATTGTGTCAGACCATATGCTCCCCCAGTTAAAAAAAAAACAAGTTAGGAAAGGAAACTTAAATGTCGTAAATAAAGTAAAAAATATTTCAAGGATGTGGACAATACCAAGCCGCAGTCACCGCGTGGGGCTTCTGAGGAGAAGTACGTTTAAAGGCTCAAAGGTTTCTCCATAGTTCACTTTCATTTTATGTAAATTTTACATAACATTTCTAAGGATGTTAGAAATTAAATTGAGAGACATCTCTATGACTCTAATAGTATTCTCGCTAAAGCCAGCCTTTTTTGCAGTGCGATACAACAAAAAAGCAAAATCTAAACTTTTACCCAACAACCAAAACAAAACTAAATTGGTCCTTAACTTAATTGATCTTAACTAATCTTAACTTAATTGATGCACACCCGCCAACCGGCACCGGCCGACAAAGTTGAAGTGAAAAATGGAAATTAGACTTGTTTTTGGTGAAAATAAAGCAAAAGATATGAATATTCCAAAACAAAAAATGCACTGTGGATATCGTTTTTTATTTTTTTGTTACTTTAAAATAATTTAAGTAATAAAACCAAATTCAAATAACATGTAATGACGAATTATCCGTAGCAGTCACTCTATCCCGTAGCAATCACTACGCTAGTCACATATTCAAACCCCTAGTTGACATACCATAGATGTTCCGTATAGCACACATTTATGTAATATAGTATACCCTAACTAATATTTTTGACATGTGGACGATAATAAGCTAACGATAAAGGTACCTATATAGTAATTGTCATCTCGGCCAACCTCAATCCTTTCTCCTAGCGGATCCCATTTCTAATTGGAATCGAGGCAATACGTCATCTGTTTCTGTTTATTGGATATCCACTCTTTATTACTTTCTTCTTATTACTCTCAAATTATTCTTTACATTCGTATTTGTATTCCTCTTTTATCGGACCCCTCCATATAATTTTGGCACTCCTCTAGTAATATGACTGATGATGTATTTCATCCCTTATTACATTCTGTGTACCACCTCAAATGCATGTAAGAATCGTTAGATTCGTGAGAGTTTATTTCCATAATTTATTTACAGTCATTAATACTGTTTCTTTGTTTTTTTTAATTTCGATATCATATGAAATCAACTAGAGTATCACCAGGTGTATTGACGACGGACCAAAATATTTATTAAAAACATGAATTAGTAGTTTGTATAATTCAGTTAAGTTTTGTCTATAGTACACTATATCGCACGTCTTAGTGGTTACAGCATCAGCGGTCCTGAGTTGGAGTCCCTAACGGCGCATCACAAATTCTTGGTTTTCGGGTTTGAATATTTGTGTGCATATTCCGTGTTTGTAAGAATGCGTGTGTACCTTCCTCCATCTATACCATCGGACTTAATCGGGGAATATAGATTATACATACAGCAACATTCCATACATATGTTCATATGGACATATTTCATCTTTTTTTTATTAGTTTAAGTTACTAAAACATATATACTTAGTAAATACTAACAATAGTTGGGAAGACACTGAAGCTTGTACCACAGTTTACACTGGAACTAGCTTCAGAGTTAATACAAACTTATACTCTGTCATGTTACATATAAAGATTATTATTATTATTATAGCAGAATATTTAATTTATATTTTACATATCTACTATTTTCCTAACAGCACTTTGCTTTATTGTATTAATATATTATTCCACGATCGTAAACAATATACGTGAAACAGAAACAAAATGAACGTGAGAAGCTTTTAGATAAAAGAAAGTAATGTTTGAACATTATGTTAGCAGATGAAGTGAATGATAACAGAAGAATTAAAGCGTGCCATTAATGAACTCACTCAATGAACTAATGTATAAACCTCACTGGGTTCCCTTACAGAATATGAATTATGTACAATTTGCACCTTTTATTGCCCGAAAATTCGTTATATTAACTTCAATATCATGAATAAGTTGATTTTGGAACGTAATGTTCAGAGTAATTGTCTTCAATCACGATTTAAGTTTCAATTCCCGACGCAGAATTTATGCTAGCGCGATAGCTTGTATCAAATCCCAGCAAAAATGGCACCGGATCTTGGACCCAGTTCTGGTAGCAAGACATGTGAGACAACGCATAGGGATTTTGATATATTGGAATAGTTATATTTAGATGTTTATGTGGTGGTGTAGATGGCTATGTTTAAAAACGTAACGTTAAAAAAAAGTAAAATTTTAAAAGTTTATGTTAATTAAAAAAAGCACACAATTAACATCAAGTTCTTTTTTGTTATTCAAACCATCCAACAAATCAAATTTTTGATGATATCTTTCTAGATTTACGATTTGTTTCTTAGAAATATTGATTAAATTTTCTGTGTTTACCTAACTGTGTAGCTTATTGGAGTTGGAAGTAGTTGATTGTAGGCGTTCTTTATTAATGCCATAGAACGTAAGCTCTCTGAACCCAATTCCCAAAGCCGCGCAGTAATGAAGTTATATCTGGTAAACGTTAATTAAAATAAATATTTCGAAGGCATATGAAGTTCCGGCGGACTCCTCTCCAAATTCTTCCTCGATTATCCTCACCAGTGGGACGGATTGCTTACTAGAACAGCGTGGTAGAGACCTGAATTCTTTCGTAGGGTATCTATGAAAATCATAAATATACAGCGACAACCGATTACTTCGCCATCCGGGTCGTTTCCCCGCCAGTCTTACATCATCAATCTTTTATTCTGTTTGTATTGCTTATACTTCAGTACAAAAGTTTTTACTTATAAAATTTATATACATATATTTATTTCAACAAATATTAGTAAAAATGTATGTTTAAAGGGAGCTCATGAATTTATTACTTTCCGCAAAACTTGAAGGGTATGGAAAAACTTTTAAGTGTAAACGTGAAACTACACAGAGATGAACACTAGTTTATTAATTAATAATTTACTAATTTAATCATTATACACACAAAGTTACTGACATACATAAACATTCTCAATATATAATTAATACACACATAAATACATGACTTACATGGTAAGGAAATAACAGTTGTTTTTTTTTTAAAGAGTTAACGTTAGACTTGTTTGTATATTATTTTATATTATGTATATGTGAATTCCACAACTTAACGGCATATTTCGTAGAGAATTACCATAGCTTTTCGTTCGATGTGAGGAAATCTTCAAAAAGAGCTAAGTTGTTGAATGACACACGATACCTCTTAGTATAAGGAATTCGAAACGATTCAACCGATTTTATAAAGTATGAGCTAACATCAAATGGACAGACTATTTATCTTTTGATGAGTTTCCTGTCCTAGGTTCAATTCCCATACCACAATATTGGTATTAGTATTTTATGTAGCATAGATACGCTGTATCTGATTAGAAAGCTATCTGTTGACAAATGACTACACCAAGAAGTCAGAAGCATGTGACTTCTTCCTACTAAATGTGTCAATCAAAAAAACCTCCACAATATTTTAAACGTAAATGGATAGAGGACCATGTCTTCTTTCCTTTGCAACTGGAATGACTGGTGTAACTGATTTATTTATAATTATGTGTGTTCAATAGAAATTGTAAATAATTTATTAATAGATCGTCTTGGTTGGTTTTTTCGTGCTGATCGCCGCTGTTTTCCCGAGGGCTTTTACAGTTTCACCAGGTTGGGAGATGACCGAGCGCTTATAGCGCTCAACCGAGACCTGTATTAGTGGGTAACGAGCACAAGGGCTACCTAGACGGAGCCACGGCTTGGACCGTTACACTTGCGCGAGAGTACTGACCCAAGGGTGGCCCAAGAGGGCCGAACCTCGGCTAGATCAGTTGCTTCTTACTATGGATTATTTAAATTAATATCTCTATTATTATTGACTAACATCGTCTTGGTTATTTACTTAAAGCCCTGGAAGTATCAACGGCGCAACGAGGAGGCTGAAGCCGGGGGCGTGTCCCGGGTTGGCACCGTGCTCGGGCCTAAGCAACGAGACAGTCTATTGGGTTAAGTTAAGGCATAGTTCCATTTATAGCAGCATGTTAAAGAAAGATTTATTTTGTTACGTCGTCTCTTCTTTATTTTTACTTATATTTTTAATTAATGTACTACATTAATTTATCCATACATTTTAGATTTAGGCTATTTAAATTAATTTATTGGAATATTAAAAAAAATAATCATTAGTGATATATATTTTTTTATTTATTTACACTTCGATAACCGAAGGGGAAGAAAGGTTCTTGAGTGGTTAACCACATGCTATCGGTCGCTGTGTAGAAGACAATCCTACTAGATGGAGTGATGGCCTATGCAAGTACGAGGGCAGGTGGCTCAGAAAGGTGCTTTGTCGTAATCTACGGGGGGAAGCTCAGCAATGGACTATGTGATGATGATAGTTTATTGTATGTATATATATATATCTTATTTCTTAATCACGTGCTATATATTTTTATATATACCATGAAAATTTTTTTTTTTTTCTAGAACAGGTGGCAAATTTGTATCACCGCCACTCATAAACATCCGCAATACCGGAGGAGTCACAAATGCGTTGCCTGCATTTAAGGAAGGTAAAATAAATATAGAAATAAATATTACTTAGTACAGATTTCTTTTCGTGTTTTTTCTACTTTACACTAATTATAAAAATACACAATAAAATACTTTACTGCTTCGTCAATTTAAGGTCTATATGATCTAACGATTTCTCTGAATTTTTATTTTCTTGTTAGTCTAGAAAATTCTCAAAATATTGTTTTATTTAACGATATGTCTATCTTTTTGTTGCCTGTGACATACATCATAAAAGCCGCCTGACTTCGAAATGAAATAAATGTTTTGTTTATAATCTGATGGCGGCTTGCCCTTAACCATTAATAATTTATGACAGTCACAGTGCTTCTTTAAAATATAAATAACAAAGGCCGTCCATCTTTAAAAAGATCATTTATTCATTATAATTACATTTTTACATATATTTACATATTCTCGTTTTAATGCTTGCCATGGACCAATGACATAGACACACTTTCAATGACAAAGTAAATTTCGAAATGTAAAATCTAAGAAATTATACATTTTAGTTACATAATTTGATCAAGTATTAAACAATTTAAAATATTTATGACTGATATGTTTGAATTATTTAAAGTACATTTTTATTTTCTCCATACTTACACAAATATTTACAAAATTTACAGTAACACCGATCCGCACACAGTTCAATGCATCTTTTATCTATATTCACAATATAATAATATTACACTAAATTTAAATATCACTTCAAAATACACATACTGGCACGTTAATTGTTTTTTTTTTATTTCACAATAAATAAGAGTATTTGGTATCGAAAAATGCTTTAAAGTTTATATTTAACTTACACTGAAAAAACAAAATTACGCAAAATACCCTTTTCTTTGACGAGAACTTAAATTTGCATACTAATGTGCTGTAAGTACTAATTTTAATAAGTTTTATTAAGTTATTGTTTATTTACAGCTCACTCTTTTTTATTTTTAATTCCTTGAATGAGTTGAAAATAAGAAGGGATATTTTGTCTCATATAATTAGATAAATACTTTCAGTGCAAGTTTGACAACAATAAGAAACTATCTATTAGCGAATGCTTGTTCACATTTCTCTATTTGACTTAACACTTTACCTATTCTTTCATGTAGAATTTTTGCATTTTTGTCCGGTAATGGTGGTAAAATGTCTCTAATCACTGCATTGTTTTTCTGGTGGAACATATCACTTAGTTTTACACCCACTGATTGCTCATATAAAGCTTTTAAAGCGTTTACAGTTCTTTTTCTAAACACACATAAATTGTCGAGCATTAGGCTGTGATACACATTGTACTTTTTCAACAGTCTATATCCATGAAGGAGACCGGATTCATTGTCTAGAAACAATAGCAAGCCGCTATCCATTTTTCTTGCCAGATTATGCGCTGGGCCGTCCATAATGTTGATGTTCCATTGATAATTGAACAAATTGTTTACGATTCTATCTAAATTTGCAGTAAGGTAATCAAATATTATGAGATCAGACCATTGCGCTAATTCTACAAACAGTTGAATTGTCTGCTTCGTCAATTTAAGGTCTATATGATCAAACGATTCCTCTGCATTTTTATTTTCTTGTTTAATATTTTTAGCTTTTAGTTTATTGATCATTATTTGTTTCGATGTCTCACCAAAATCGTTTTCTCTTGAGGACATTTTTAAGACATCAATTTTATTTAAATGTCTATTGGATGGTTTAAAAATTTCAGGAATTGTGGCTGATTCTAAACTGGATATGTACTGTGTTAGTACAACTGCTCTGTTAGTGTTCCATTGAGCTGAAGAAATGTCCCCAGCCACACTTTGCCAAAGTTTGTCCTTTAAATCGACAACTTTAACAACTGATGGAGCTAAATTTGTTAAGTTTAACAACCTTCCTACATAGAAACTAAATATTTCTCCTTGAATCTGATCAGTGTTTTGTCTATATCGAACACATGCCTGTATTCCATCTCTAAAAGTCACTAATCGATTTTGCATTCTGCCACACCCATTTTCCATTTTTATAACCTCGCTTTGCTCCACATATCTTTCCCAAATTTCGCCCGTACTGTCACCGTAGCCTTGAGGCATGGAATTCTCAATTTCAGGTCCCCAGTAAATGTTTTCGTATAAAACCGTTAGGTCATTAGGAACGTAATTAGTTTTGTTGCTAATAACACTTGCGATGGAATGTTTTTGATGGGTATTTTTGTTATCTTTTAATATTTCCTTCATGTCTTCAGTAAGGCTTTTAGGATAAACATTTTTATCATATTTCTGAGTTTCATTGTCTCCAGTGAAAGATACAGACGCGAATCTATTTAATTTTTTATCACTTATAACGTCAACGTCATTGTTCGTTTTAAGAACATTACCATATTTCAAAGAATTCAGGGTTCTTGAATGTACTTCTCGTGAATTATTTAATTTTATTACTTTTCTAGGAATATATATAGGACTTATCACTTGCGTTTGTGGTGATCCCATGATTACCACACCAATTGATAGACCTAGAATAAAGCTGATGCAAACACTAACGAAGCAATAATTATAAAATCCATATTCTCTTTTAATGGCGATCCTTCTTGATAAATCCTCTTTGTAATGAAAATTGTTGTGCATGAAATAGTTTGATTTCTTCATTTTGCAATAATTGGATATAATTGATACAACTTTTAATCTTTTGTCCTCAACTCCTTCCTTTGGTTTTGATTTAATGTTTTCTTCGAAATGTTCTAAGGTAGGAATCCTTTCGCTTTTATTACATTCTTCTGTGTCTATTTTTTTTCTGTCAGCAGATTGTGTAGTGTTCTCCATTTTCATATTCTAATTTCTTATCACATCTAGACGATGCAGTGATTCATCTGTAACAAACAAAATTATCTATTAATACCTACGAAAAGTTTAAATTTATGACACACAGCAGAGTATTTGTTTAGATATTTTAAGATAGAATTTAGCAAGCGTAATTTCTCATTCAAAGTTAAGTAACGCATAATATATATATATATATATATATATATATATATATATATATATATGTATATATATATATATATATATATATATATATATATATATATATATATATATATATAAAATATTTAAACGTAACTCCCGCAAAAAGTGTTAAGTCTTAAGCTGAAACGTAACAGTGGTAGATAAAAAACTTAGATATCGCACGAATCAAGTAATTAAGTGATTAACACCGCTTGTAAAAACACCGGACGGACGGACGGGCAGACAGACAGAAGTACACGTGTCAATCACAGTAGAGATTACGGCTGCATATTTGACATGTAACATTATTATATCGTGTTATTAAAATAAACCCGTTTACAACGCATGTATGGGATCGTGTCGTGTTCGAATCGTATGGGGGCTAAAAGTTAATCTTTGCATAAGAGGTCGGACAATCGATTGTACAAAACTTTTTTCATATAGATAACATTATGTTCGATAAAATATAATTATTACTATGTATTTAATAAAAAAAATATCAAATTTTCGTAACGAACATTTCTTATAAAGTTTTACTCCCAACGTACCTAAGAAATATATGACTTATCGGTTACATTAGCACTTATATATTTATTTAAAACTTTATGCACAAAGTAAATTACATAGGCGGACTTAAAGCTAAACGCGTTTTCTACCAGTCGACCTGAGGGTGGTATTGTGAAGCTAGGCACATATAATTTAAAAGTGGTAAATTCCTGTGGCAGTTCCTCTGATAAATATAATATAATATATATATAAACTATAATAGTTATCTGTATATTATCAATAAGAAAGTTAAAAGATACAAAAACTATGTACCGACGTACATAAGATTCATGGATCCTCTGTAGGAAAATCCATCTTTACGTGTATAAAAAATACTACGCGATTAATAAGTTAAGACTATTATTAATCAAATGATGTACTACTATTCGTATATTATGTACTACTAATCTACTACAACAGTGGTCTTTAAGGAGTAGTGCAATGAATATGAAGATAAACTCAATACATTCGAACTGAAGAAATTACAAAATGATAATTATCTATAACTAATATGGGTCTCATATTTCTTGTTGGTTTGTGAAAAAAATCGTCTGATGCTTCTCTTTCCAGGGGAATTTTAAGTAAGGTAAAAATAGGCTGTCAACCTGTTGTCACTACATATCAATATAGTTTATCTCTCGATCTCACCACCGTTGACAGTTAGGTTAGACGATCGTAAATCATCGTTGGTTCAAGGGCCTAATGTCCATCTACCCTTTAAAACAATATTATTCATTAATATGGATTTTATATAAAAGTAATAATATCGTGTTATTTTCTCTACACTCTAAACACTTAGAATGCTTAAAATATTAGATAATGTTACGGCAGCCGACACCGCCAACGGCTTATATGTAAGCCACAGATTAATTTTTACATTTTATAATTACAATAACCATAAATAAAATGTAGATTTTTGTAATTGATATATACAAGAATCTTGATATTATGGTCACCTATTTACGACAATTCTAGAAGCAAGAGATATATCCGATTTATTAATAAAGATTAAGGACAAGGATATACTAGCAGACCCGGCCACATACAGCGCGTGGGCGGACAGCGCTGAATAATATTTTCGAATAAATATATCTTGGATACACGTAACGGTCTCAAGAAGCCCACATTTGTTTAAGGTTTTATGATGATGATAGTTCCCTGGCCGGTTTCGGTTACAGCGACATCTTGCAGATGACGCCGAAAGCTGTCAACTTCATATTATATTAAAACACCGCAAGTTTTCTGCTGTTATGATTTGATTTACTAATTAACTGAATTAACTAAATGATTTGCACAAATAACCGATATAAATCGTTCTTCGGAATCCCCTCTAGTCTCTAGTCTACCACTGCTCTTTCTCTCTCTCTCTCTTAGTGGTGAATGTATAATGAACTATTCTACGCTACTATATAAGGATGCCGATAAAAGGCCTTATCAATAATATCAGAGGATGGTTGGGATAGATAGTTTAGACTATGACATTATATTTAACGTATCATCTACCTGTCACTCCGCAGGCAAGCATGCATAAAACTTGTTGTTATATAAATTACTTTGGGTATTTTTTCTTCGGTTTTTTTTTTCAGGAAATTTAAATAATATACGCAGTAACTTTATATCATTGTGTAGCATTAAAACCTAGTTAAAGGCGGCAAACAACCAAATGACAATGGAATGTACGATATCAAAAATTATATTGTGTCAAAATCAAGGTACAGTGAATGGCATAATACTTGATTGACATGATTTGACAAGATGCCTTTGCAATTCATTGGTATTTATAATGCAAAACATTCGCTCTTTGTCATTACCTCTAAAATAAGTTTTTTAATTAAATTTAATAGTAGTGTAAGTAACGTATTGGAATTATAACAAAAAATAAACATGGAACAACGTAAAACGATTTACATTTCATTTATACTAGACGCTGTCACACTCCTTTTGGTTCCAAGCTTAAAACACTCCACTGCAGAAGATATCCCCTCAATCTTTTTCTATAGGTGTTAGCGCGACTAGCGTTGTTTCGACAAGATTACCCTTACATGATTACATTACTACGCTGGGTAGGCAGGTTAGTGCAGCACTAACAACCCCTAATAATGATGCTGGTTCTCATTACTAACGAGTGTAATTTAAGCTTGTCATGTTTATATAGTGAATTCACCATAAATCGGTCCCCATCGTATTTTATGTTAGGTAGTGTTGCGCAATGCAGAATGCAAACGCAGCTAAGGTTGGCTCTAGGAAAAAAAAATCATACACTCCTTTACATCCTATGACTATATAATATCCACTTATAATACCATTTATGAAACAATTAAATTCTGCTGGGGTCGGAACCTGAATTCCGTAGACACGTTCCCAGCTCTCTTAACACCGCGGTCATCAACTTTAGGCCTAAAAGCGACGCGTTATAACAACAAAACAATCCACGTGTTAAACAAATTGAAAATTAGGCGGTGCTGCTAACACAACCCTCCAATTATTGTGTTAGTCGGTAATTTACTAATAATAATTCAATTAGTGGGAGAGTGGTGTGCGTATGTAATTGTTTTTATGAGAGCCACGCGGTTAGATGTACGCCCCTCCGGACGCGTGCCCAGGCATTTCTAGAGATGTAAACACCACCGATTGGTCACCATTGTTAAAAATATGGGTGTTAGTTTATATTAGTAGTTAGAACATTATAGAGATATCATTTTTTTTTTCATATTTTTAGTCAATTTTACAAATGATCTGTGATGTGTTGTATACACATGACAGATTGACAAGTCTCTTGACGGTACTGTTGACAAGAATTAGTGGGATAAAGATATTTTACGTCTTACTCTTACGATTTTTTGAAAGACGCGCGTAGAAAATAAAAGATATGACACATATATATACTGTCAAATTCATTTTTTTGTAAAGAATATCCATCCCATAGTTAAATTGATTATATAAAGAATTCTTATGAATATCAGAATTCTTAAAAGGTAAAAATTAAGTAACATCCAAGGGCATAATGATCACTCTAGGTAAATCCATCTAAGTCAACTAACGAACCTTTTTGTGTACAACGGGCCCGAAGGCGGCCAACTTCAGTTTTTTTTTCCTTTTTTTTTCAACTCCCTCGCTTGTAGATCGTTTTTTAAGTTTGACCGCTTGTAAGAATTTTGTAAAACACATTCTGTGTCACGGGTCGTTGGTAGTTTTTTGTTGTTTTGTCAAGTTAAAGCGTTTCAAGTTGGGCAGTTATAGTGTACTATCGATTTGATGCGTCTAATAACGTCGTACCATGTTCTGGCTTGTTCACGATGACTGATAGCCGTTTAATATTCTACGCTTTAATCTCTGATCGAGAAATTATACGAATTATGCCACTTGATATTTTTTCTTGATATTGTGAACTGGTCCGTTCAATGTCGTAAAATTAATATATACTTACGAAACGACTTGTTTATACTGTGGGCTAATTGACAGGTATCTAAACTGTGTTATGACTTCATATATTTCTAATTTCTTTTCGGTGTATAACATAAACATACATTTAAACATGGGGCCGAAAGTAATTGGACGCTCGTGGCAGTTTTTCACATGACAATAATGCATTCAATCAGCCTTTTACAGCATTGTTTTAACGAATAATAACTAAAGTCGTAGCCACGAGAACGGTCAGACTTATCAAGGCATTGGAGAGGCGAAGTAAACTAATTTTCTCTAACATCATAGATGGCAATACTGATTGCTGTTATATATGTTTAAGCTGTAAGGCAAATGGGGTTATTGGCAGATTCAAAAAATACTTAAATGACATAATTATGGGATTACATTTTTATCTGTTTTAAACATTCCGTTCATCTGTAATTTTGGCGCGAAGCTTTTTTAAGTGGAACAATAGTTTTGTTTTTTAAATTATATTTAAGGTATCTCTTATCATGGCGGTTATGAGAAGAAAACATAATTTAATAGCCTATGAGAAATTTATAAATCTATACTTTTTTTTTTCGTCTATATAAGTCATTCAATTTGTCTTACCGAATTGCTTCACATCGTCAATATTTTTACGTTTTAAAATTGCCAAATCGTAACAGTCTAGACACATTAACCTTCGAATTTTGATGTAAAATTTGTTACAGAGCATTATATTATTTCAGTTTTCTGTAATATCTATCATTGGATGCAATTATACATTTGTGATGGTAATACTTTCACTTAAACTATTAACATGACTGTTTAATATTTTAGTTTTTTATACTTTTATTCTTAACTTTAGTTCGAACGCCTTGACTTTACTTTTTAATATTTAAATGTTATAGGGTATATACAAATAGGGTCTATTTTTGATTTTGAAATTTATAACGAAAGGTATTATTATAAGGATTGAGTTATATATCGGGGTTTCTCTAGACGAATAACCTTCGAATTCTTTTAAATTATCAACACTAAAGTTTTCTCTAACATTAAGTGTTGGCTATCAAAACGCAAGTATACGTTTACAGTTAATTCTTTTATTTTCTTCCAAATCGGTCAAGTAGGACGTTAACCGACTTTCTAAAGTCGTGTGCTGTGTTTACATCGAAAAACGTCACGTCATCGCGCATAATCAAATTAAATTTCGAGTCATAATATTATTAGTTTTAGAATTACAAACTTAAACAGAGCCTTATTATTGTGATTTATATGAACGTTTAGTTTCGTAGTTGTATATCAAATAATATAACGTTTTATATTATAATAAATAGCCTTTTTATTGGTGATATTTTGTTGATTTCCGTTTGAATACACACGACATGCAAATAAGTCCTCTGTTTATCGCTCAAGCGATGGTAACTTACTGGGAGAACTAGAGTACAAATTACACAGAGATGATAATTATGAACCTTATAGGTCTACTAGAAGATGTCGATTACAATGTAATATAGGAGAACTAGGAACTAGATACGGTAACAACCAAATCTGAATTTAGAGTATTAATTAACGACATAGCCACTTCGACGCGTTCTCCTATCCATACACATAATATTTATTTATTTAATATAACTTTATGTATCCATCAAAAACATACATTGTACAAAAAGGCGAACTTAATGCCAAAAAGCATTCTTTTTTCTTTAATATTAGGGCTTAAGGTTCACTGATGATAAGTAATATTCAAGATCAAAGATTTAGGATTATCATGCGTTGTCATCCCTGACGACTAAGATCGAATGCCTCGGTACCTGTGTTCGGGTCCCTGCTCTCCCATTATACGAAATACAGCACAATAATGGTGCTGTTTCAAGCTGATATTCGGTTAGGAGGTGGTCTTTCGCAGTCAGCTCCATTCTTTCCCCATTCATGTAGCGGCTAGAAAATCGGGTTGACAAATAGGTGCCTTTAAATTATATAAGTATAGGGAGAAACCTTAGATGTAGTATCGGCAATAAGGAAAGCTCGTTAATATCAATACTGATTCCACAGAGTAGTAGTACGCGGCAGGAAATTTCGCATAAAGCGCACAGTGATGGATTGCCAACCATCGAGATGATGAGGATGAAATATTGAATTCTGTCATCATACAATGTTTAAACTCAGCGGGTAGAATTAATCCGAACAAGTCCTCAGAACAATCTCCATGTAAATTCGTTAAAAAATGCAAAGAGAAGCATCATCTCTTTCCATTGAATGCGGTCAAACGGAAGAAACTGGTACTGGGGTGCCCCGGCCCAGAGATGTGAACAGTATTCCATGTGTGGTTGAACTTGCGCTTTGTAAAGTTGCACACAGTGGACGGACATGAAATACTGTCTCGCTCTATTAAGCACGCCCAGTTTTTTAGAAGCCAATTTGGCATTACCCTCCAAGTGACCGCGGAACTGATCGTCTATTAATTTATTAAATGTCGTACCGGAGTGTAAAAAAACTTTGCAACTGCTACACTGACAAAAGTGGGTAAATTCTCAAACGTATTTTGATAAAAAAAAATATTGATTTTTATTTGCAAAAGAAAAAGGTTGTTTCATTATCATAACATGGAATAGCTACATGGAATGCTCATAACCTAGCCATACAAAAGAAGCATCATTCCGTTTGCATTAAGGACGCAACTGTAAAGCCGGACAGAGCCGCAGGCCTGCCCTAGTATGGACATAGACTATTGAACGATACCCGTGTGCACCGTTACCGATGTTTCCGCGATCGAGACCCCCCGATTGTATCGGTATCGATACAAACTATCTGTATCGAATGATCTATACCAATCATACAATGTTCCCAGGGTCACCTTTATTTAAAAACCGGATGAAATCGTGATTCTTATAACTGTATAAGTTAAATACAATACAGACGTAATGTAATAATTATTATTATATGTTTAAAAGATTCAAGAAATCATGTTAATAACATCATAATGTTTGGTTAGAATATGCAGGTACTTTTCGCAGTCGAGGGACAATATCTATGTAATTATTGATTAGGTGTCCACAACACGGATATATGTATCTACGTGTCCTTGAAACAACATCTGCATTTAAACTTTCTCCCGATCTTTTTGTACATTACATTGGACTACAAATGGGGACTAAATGCTAATGCACTATAATAATATCCTGCGTAATTGATGTTATTCAGTAACAACCAGAACATATTTATATACTTTGTAGTAATTGGCGAGGAGAATAACTCCTTAATCAATATTTAGGAGATTAAGTTATTTTAGGTCGATTTTACACTTTTAATAAGTAGCGTTAAAACGTCACGTTACGGTATTGAAATAATAATTCTTTAAGGAATAATTGACTATATAACTTTGTTTTGAAATTAACTACAGATAATTTTTACTTTTACTTGCACTTTAACAAAAACATATTACAATCATTCTGTGTACGTTGAGAAAAGATAATTACGAACCAAGTTAAATATACGACAGTGCTAGAATATGTTAACTTAGTCAGCTTGAACTCATATTTTGATTTGCCTTTGACTGAAATCCGCAAACGTACTATCTTACCCATAACCATTATTCAAGTCGAAACACCATTTCCCCTGCTATATTATGCCTTTTGTTTAATCTAAACGCTTTATGTGCTTAAACTTTACGTACATTTCCAGATACACAAGGAAATCACCCTCGGGTTAGGTCCAATACTGTAAGTGATATATTCACGGCGTCGCCGCGTGTGGGTGGACACAAACAATAGGCAAGCGGGTAAAGACCGCGGTGTGGGAGACCGTATTTGAACATGCGTCAATAATAATAAAATTATTACTCTAAACCTCTCTATAAATATCCCACTGAAATGTCAAGTTAAACAAAACAAACTTACAAATATTAAAATTATTATTTATGAATACTGCTCAAGTATAGATAGAAAGACACCAGTTTTTGACGGCGTTTAGCCTCCTCTATTTCAAATAAGAGTAATTGTGTAAACTTCAATGGCCGTCATTCGTCATTCAATTATTCCCGTAAACCAGCGTCTAGTTAAAGCGATTAATTTCTATTGGAATGTTTAGTAGAATTAGGGTAAAACAAGCATGTGTGTATCCGCGGATATGGGAGTTCTGGGTCAAAAGAACCAATCAGAATTAACAAGAACTGCGAACTGAGCTCGTCGTCCCCTTCCCTAGTCGAATGTAATGCATGTGACATAAGATCGGAGGATGTTTTAGATGCAGTTTAGTTTAGTTGGTTAAGTTTAAAGGATATGGGACAAAGGTTTATTGGATTTTTTTGAAGATTTAAGGATACGGAGACTTTCATTATCGGTGACGGGGCATTCAACTATACACGTCAGGGGCGCGTTATCTGCGTTATGATTTCTTATATATATAATGTGCGTGTTATAATGCTGCAGGAACCAATTACCATCTGGTGAACTGCGTGCTCGTTTGGTACCATCAATAATTTAAATAATGATACAACACACCCAGATCCTTAATACCAACAATTTGTGATACACAAATATTGTTCCCCGTGCGGTAATCGAACCCGACCCACAACACAATATCGAGATAGTCTAATAAATACGTCACGCGACCTTTACAATCATTTACAATATTATAGTGTGAACATGAACCTAAATCTAGTTTTATAGATACTTAAGGCTAGTGCCATTTTGACCGCACGGACGAGCGATGTTAAATTTCAAATCAAATATCATTGTAATTGTAAGATAGGAAATATTTTGTATGATCCACGCGTCACGGTGACCGAGCGTTTTCTGGCTATTCTTGATTCGAATGATTAATGATAAGCACTATGGAACGGACGTAACAACGTAAATACTATACAATGTCGAATAGTTCCCCAAATTTATGAAAAAGTTGCATCGAGAGTTCAACGTGTACAATAGTTGTGATTGGCGGCTCTGACGTGTTAAACGTTATGATGTAACCGATTAAATCTCCAATGGTAACTTCCCTGTAATAAACACTGTACTGTAGAACGACTCTCCATTTGATTTTTTTTTAATTTTAGGAATGCAACATGGACCGTTGCATTCACCCACATTCATCCGCGACAAGGAACCTAATTGAATATTAATTGTCACCCGTAGGAACAGAGATGGAAATACACAGGTATTATGCTGTTGTTTCACATTGGTAAAAGCGTTATGCTACCTAGTTGTGATAATTGGTACTTCCTGCAAGGCTGATCTTCCGCTGTTAAAGTTGTATCTACGAGCTCCACAATGGTTAACGGAAGAAGAAGGGTTGGCGAACGGAAAGTGGGTAGAGCCAGCTATCTGTGACTATGCGTTTCGATTTCTTTTTGCGATTGATTTTATTTTCACTTTGAGGCAGCATATTCATCTATCGTTTCTTGAACCTTAATATTGACAATTGAGTAATTAGACTATCTATTAAAAGTTGTTTTTATTTTTTTTATTACGGGTGACAAATTATTCAACATACAAATTTTCTCACAATATTTTCGTTTAACACCCAGCACATGTTATTTCAGCACTTAATGTTGCAATTAAAAATTTCGTTGATACCATCACCGGAGATCGAACTCCGTTTGCTCGCGTACCGTGAATTAACAGCATGCGCGTAGACACTGAGCTGAGAGAATTATATTTATTACATAAATTAAATTTAAAAACTTTCTTTCCCTTAGAGAATTCATTTACAAAAGTGTATTATGGTTACACAAGACACAGTTGCTGAATAAAAGGCAACAATTCAAAGGCGACATTTCGCTGTATGCCCCATTAATCATTACTGCACGCGACATGCCCCGGTCCAAGTTTACTTGCCTCGTAAAACGCAAGCTAAGGAATGTTAGGCGTTCTACACTGCCTGAATTTTCTTTCAACTATAAAACACTGAAGAAAGGCGTAACATTGCGTTCATAATAATACGACCCTGGAGAAATAACTTTAAGAATAGGTCGATCAGAGAAGACCATATTCTCGAATACACACAGTAACCCGCGCTAAGATTCCCTACCGGGGTAGGTAGACCAACATCGGCTTTCAAAATTAGTTGATGCCATTGATGATATTGTTTAGAGGCTTAAAATATAACGTGATGTAACTTAAAGGCTCAAATCTCTTTTTTAAGAAAAACAACTGGTCCTTTCAATACTTTCGGTGAAACCACAATACGTTAAAATTGCAGAATTCATATTTTTGTGGATGCACTAACGTAGTATAATTAAAAATAACCTGTTTGATTTCCTAATTTAAAATACTAAGACGTATTTATTTTAGTAAAGAATTAAAAAAAAAAAGTATTTATACAGAAGTAAATAAGAATTCAACACAATACAATAATTTAATTTGCTTCTCAATGAAGTCCTTGTGAATTCCCCCGTGTGTGACGAGCCCCTTGAACGCAATGCGTTCTATGGGGTATTCGGTTTGATTTAATTACGGCATAGGGAGCCATTAATGCAATGTGGGGTCGGCCTAAGTTATTGTACTTAACTCAATTAGGACTCGTATTATATCGCCGTGGCAATAAGGAGGTGAACAATAAACTAGCTAGCATTGGCCATTATTTGAATTTTCCAATTACTTATATTTAAATGTACTCGTATAAATTAATTTTAACAGCAACCAAAGGTGGACCAAAGCTGAAAGGGATATAAATTTGCATCGGGACCAGTTGTTATTGATACTGAGAATATGGATAGTCAAATGATGGATTTAACATTTGATTTAGGATATCTCACATTTTAAATTGATTTTAAATAACTATCAATAGACTATCAATGCTGAAAAACTTTTTAAAAAAAGACCTACTATTAAAAACCTCAACTATTATTATTATATTAACTTTCACAATGTTTTTAACAATTAAATGTCAAGGACATATAGGTGAAGCGACCCCATGAACGTAAACATTACCTTCACAATAATGTTGAGAGAATTGTTATTTTATATTTTATTTCCACTATCAGCGATATCTTGTTTCGAGGGACGTTAAAATCGCAACTTTACCGACATCGCGCGGCGCGATCCCCCGAGCATGATCCCTCGGTGGGACAGCAATAGGCCGATAAAAAACGTCGAAAATAAATTTTGCATACATTTGCGCCAAACAGCGGGAGCCGAACGCAAAAAGATACCAGAGCCACTCAATCGATCACGCTTGACGGATTTACTGGCATATATTGTAAACTGCACCCCTCACGCAAATAAATACTTTAATATTGAGTTCACAAAATGCAAATTACGTTGGCACGCAATTTTTAATATTCCACGAGAATAACGAAACAATTTTTCACGTGTATTCGTTGGGAGTGTTATGGTGTGGCGCGAAACAAAAAGTTCTTTGTTGTTTTTGTATTTCCACCCTATTTGTTTTGCGATAACTTTATACGAATGTGCCAATATGTCTTAAATTTACGTATGTATTTTCAATGGCAAATCCACCCTGAGTTAAGTTGCATATCGGGATGTTTGAACATTTAAACTTTTGAATACATTCAGATACAATAAAATCAATTAGCACTTAAAGAGCTTTTTTTTTCTTATATTATTGTACATGGCGTACTAAAAATATTTCGAGCTTTTGCGTCGCGGGACCTAGGCGTGACACCGAGTTGAGAAGAAATATTTGTACGTTACAAATTAGGCTTTCGAGTCTAGGTTTGCTATATACATGTTTCGAGTCCATGACACTATCTGACTCCAATTAAATATTAGTAACTAGGTAAGGTGTCGATGGAATAGACGATTTAAATACATGGATGAGCTACACTGCAGTTTGTTTTTAGCTGCGGAACGAATGGGTCAACTCGACCGAGGTACGACCACGGCCTCATAGAAAACCAGCGTTAAATAGCAGCATAATGCTGCTGTGTTTCGTGTGGTGAGTGTAGGGACCCGGAGACCCTTATTACTGGTGACAAGGCATTCCATATCAGTCCTCACGGGTGACAGCGCATCTGCATTATGATTTATTGTCAAGGATGAATGTAGATTTCATGGGCCGCTGGAATCTGTGAATTAGGTAAACTGTGTGCTCGTTGGTTACTCTCAATGTATTAAAAAAATATACCTTATTTTCTACTTTGAATTATGGACGCTTTTCTTTCCTCTTAATATATTATCAATTTATCTTCAATATAGGCATTTTCTAGGCGGCAAGCTTCCAAACATTATTATTTTGCCTTTTATTTCTAGAATCCAAATATATAGGGCATCAATTGATAAGACTCATTATTGAATCATTATTGTTATTGTATTTGGATTCGTTTTTTCCATCACATCGCGCATGACTAATCTCAATTATTATTTTACAAATAATAGTAATACATAATTTTGTGCCCTTTGGTACGCGAGTAAATATTTAAAAAGTCGTGAAATTATTAGCTGCACTTTAAATACTGAAATACCACGTGCTCAGTGGTTAAGGAAACTAGCGCGAGGAAACTTGCGTGTATAAAAAAAAATCGAATGTCTTGTGAAATCCGCCAATACGTATTGGAGCGGAGGCGTGACGTACATATACACTCGTAAGACTGGCGGTTTCTTTACTTTAACTTTTAATTATACACATGTATGCACACAAACAAAACACATACATGTACATTATGCAACACGCACACACTCATATAAAAGTGACTTAAAATGTAATGATTGTTTAATATTTAGTATGCAATACTATATTACAATTACGTTTATATGTGAAACAACAATTGTTAGATGCGAAAGATTTTTAAATAATAGGTGGCAGACGAGCCACCACATTCAGCTCACTGATGGTAAGTGATCACCGCTGCCCTTGAACATCAGAGGAGTCGCAAATGCGCTGCCGTAAGAAAAATCCTTTAGTTAAAAGGATGTCCCATCAATGAATGTCTCTATAAGTACAAGTTTTTAAAGCAGAACCTAAAATTATTTTCTAATTTTATTTGTTACACATTGTGTGTGTGAGTGCAGTTAACTATTATCTAATACAAAACCTACACGCAGCAGTGAGACTTAAATTGCTTTGTTATATAGAAAAATAAAGTTATATATATAATACAGTGATAATAAAATAAGAAGCTTATTTTATATACGCACATTACTTGCCTTTGTATTGATTTGAGATGTAAGATAAATATAAAAAAAGTTTGTACAAAGCAGTTATAATCTAAAATCACTAAGAACAATTATAAAAATCCTGATATGGAGACAAATCGGTGTTAAGTACGGTCCGAATCTTCGTCGGAAAATTCGATTTGAAAAAAACAAATTTAAGGCCATTGGCGGATATTTAAGTGTCAGTAATGGCCTATTGGTATTTCCGATGGCCCATAACAGATATGTATCAATGCTGACTTTGATAAGGTAAATGACACGTGTTTTAACATCTCAATTTGTATTAAACTCTTTGTTTGTGTGCGTAAACTTATTTGCGTTTTGATCGTGAATTTTATAGATCTGGTTTGTCTGTAATGGTATTAAATGTTTTAATGATCGGTCGCTCGTCAGTACATTAGTTTGATACCTTTTTAGTGTCGAATGTGCTGAAGCGTAATACCTTAAATCACACATCGTTAAAAGTGGTAGAGCCATACTGCAGTTCGTTCCTAGATGCTACACGAATGGGTCAGCTCGACTGGGGAAGGGCTACGCCCTCGTCAATAGCTACGCCTTATTACTTATGACGATGCATTCGATCTACGTCCTTAGGTGATAACACATCCGCTGTGACTAACGAACCGTGTGCTCGTTTGTCACCCTCGATATAATAAAACATTCATCGGAGTATTTAAGACCAGTACACGATATGCGCTTTTCCAAGATAACATCAGCGACGCTAGCTGTTCATATGAGAGTTTAATATTACCTATTATTACGGGCAGCCTACGGTTTATGACTAATGGCCACTGTTAGCCCGAAGGCTTTTAAAGCTTCACCGGGTTGAAAGGTGACTGAGCGCTTAGGGCACTCAGCCAAGACCTTTATTAATAGGTAACTAGCACAAGAAGTTCCCGAGAAGAAGTCTCGGTTTGGACCGTTACCCTGTGAGACGCAGTGCTGCATCCTAATGTTATCCTATCATCTTTTATTCCGTAGGTTACGATGTGTTATTGTATTACTCTTAATACGAATTAGAAGTTGCGAAAGAAAACCCGTATAGCAGATCGATTTTCGCAATTATATTTTACCCGTTTTGACTGTTGGATAAACGGCTGTACGAAATGTGGATATTGAGTTTGGATGCAGTGTTATAGCCACGCCACAGTTATGAACTAGCAACAGCAACAGTCTTAAAAAAGAAGGGAACCTGAGACCTTATTACTGCTGACGATACATTCAGTCTTTGTATTTGGGGGTGACAACGCATCTGCATTTTGATTCCTTATCCTTAAATGATGAACGTAGTTGTCGTAGTCCGCGAGAATCACTTTTATCACTCAAGTATCATAATGAAAAAAGTGTCTTTCACAATGCTTTTTACACTATCTCAGATTTTATATTTATATATATATATATATATATATATATATATATATATATATATACGCTTACATATATGTATGTATATATAGTTAGTTAATTAATAGGCAAGGACTATTTCCTCACAGAATTCCTTTCTTTCCTCCATTTAAGTTATAAATAAAAATAAAATTGTAAATGGCAAGCAAAACAGATACGTAATACTGTAAACAGTGCAGCAAATTACCGGGCTGCTCAAACAAATACGAGTTGCCTACGAGATATTAGTGAGCGTATTAATACTCGGTTATTCAATACAACGTAAAGTACTAGAAAACTTTTGTACTCCTACCTAAGGGCGTAGTCACGTAAGCGTTTGCCACGACTGTAGAATATTTTTGATCAGTATATCATAATATATTATTGCTATGCTATCCTCGTTACTGTTCTGATGGTTTATTGATACAATTGCCTTTATACAGCGTAATTAACCAACCATGATCAGCCTTTTCGTTTCTGTTATTTGGATATTTGTTGAAATTATATGTATAGGTTTATGAATGTGTTATTTTTATTCGAACTCTTTTTATTGAATTATTTTTTTTATTTTGTAATAAAGTAAAACTTTATTACAAAATATAATTCAATAAAAAGAGTTCGAATAAAAATAAAAAAAAATCGTCTATAAATAAAAAAAATATATTCAATTAGGAAATCTCATAATGGCCCACGAAACTGATAAATGTTTCGTATCAGATACAGGTAGCAAAATAATAATTTAAATCAATCTTATATAGTGCGACTTTTATTTCAGTAGTATTTCGATTATTTATCTGTAGTAATTTAAATTCTCTTTATCGAATGTCCAAATAACATTGTTTTACGTAAGGATTATTTGTGGTTGATGGTCGCAATGGTTGCAATTCTAGTCTAGTTCTATAATTCTAGTTACACAAGGTACTGACCAATAGATATTTTATATTTTTACACGCAAAACCAGAGGAGTCGCAGATGCGCTGTCTGCCTTTAAAAAAGGTGTAGGCTCGTTTCTTGAAAGTCCTTAAATCGTATCGGTTCGGAAATATCACCGGCTATGTATAGCTGATTCCACAGATTAGTTACGCGTGGCAGAAAATTTGCGTAAATCGCACTGTCAATTCCGTCTTGATGTACAATGTTTAAACTCGTGTCCATCTCATAACACTCCACACGGTAAATTTAACCTATCCATTTCAGTCACAATTTGTGTACTACTTTCTCAATTCGGTGAAACTGTAAAAGCATCAACTGCAACCATCAGCCCGAAAAGAAAAAATAAATCACAATTTGTGTAACGTATCTTCCATAAGTTGCTAGTGCAATTTTAGCCTTAAAAGCACTGCTAGAGATTCTCACAGCACGAGTTTGGTCGCGTCGCGAACAAGTCAACAATGGATGAAACGCGATCGGTTTGGCCCTAGTGCTGAGCTCAAGTTTCGAGTCAGCGGCATTGTTCGATTAAAGTTTAGTTAAAACAATAGTTAAAAATATCGTTATATAGACTTCCCTATACAGATATAAAGATTTAGGGTGGTCTTAGTTTCTCATCAACATTTAATACAGACAGTCATTTGGGATACACCAACAACATGAATCATGCGTTAAAAAATTCTCCTCCTGTATTCTTTTATTGTTTCATAAGATAGATTTAAAATATGTGAACTAGATAACAATATAAAACCATATTTTATTCAGATTAATAACATGTTAATAATTATATTTAAAAGAATTGGAGAACAGACCCATAAAAATTTGGCATGGCAATAAAAATAAAAAACACACACAAATAATTATATTTAAATTATTAATATTTTTTGTCCCCGTAAAATGTTCATTAGATTATAGTTTTAATAAAGTCCAGTTCAATATATATTTCAACAATAAGACGTCACACATCAAAACCAATAATTATTTCCAAGCAAATATATAAAATCTCATCCTTTGTCTGGAGGAACTAAGTGGTTAAAAAAAATATAAAATAAGTCTCTTATAAATAAACACCGCTGCCAAAATGTCCCCGGCCAATTGTTGGTATCAATTTAGTAGTGATAAAAGTTTGTTGTGTAACCGGCCCTAAGTTTTATGGTTTCCACTCTGCAAGAACTCTCGAGATGTCATTGTAGTAACAAAAATAATTTCCACGGACATCTGGGTCCAGGCGAGCCTTATCACGTTACAGTAAAGTTTGTTTTTGTATTATATACTATTAGTAATGACAAAAATAGAGTGGTTTACGTTACCCGAGGTATTTTGTTTTGCTGTATTAGGCATCCACAATTTGTCGCGACGCAATGTTGGACCGTGGATCGTTCTGGCCTTTGATAGTGACCTTTATTTCTTTATGGCTCACCACCGTTTCTTGAAACACTGGAGTGCTAATTTGGTTTGTTTTCATGATTTAAATGGTAAAAAAAGGATTATCGCTATAATAGCATATCATTTCTACAACATATTCGATTCAGGTCCTTTACTCAGAAAACTTACCTACGTTGCCTACGTAAAAAGATACAGCTAAGTTAAAAAGCTTAAATCATTATTTGCCCAAAAAAATTATGTCGGTCGCAATTTACAAATAGTTTGAAAAATATATTTTTGATTTTGGCAACATTATTTTCAGAATAACTAAAGTACATAATTACGATACGAACGTTACGCAGAATTTAAATTATTAATTCTGCAGCCGTCCCTCAAAATATTTTTTTATTAAAAATATAATAATACAAAAAAATATTGGCAACGATCTTGTGGCCGATAAGTTACGGCCAACTTTTTAAGAATATAAAAGTACATACGCACATTAGCGCTCCACTGGTGCCTCACGGCGGTTGAAAAAAGTAAAAATTAAAAAAAAAAGAGGCAAAGAAACACAGGTATACATGTGAGCATGAATGATACGAAGCCTGACGCTTGTTTCTACCGTTAGCATGCTAATTGGGAAATAAAATGTAATTTGAAGCAAATAAAAATTATCTTTATAACTTAATTAATTAGGATCATGTTATTTGTCACACTGAATATTTATTTAGTAAGACTTTTATATTTTGCGATAGCAAGGAACTGAAGGTACATGTTCTGCATATTTTTATTGACACAATATTTTGTATAATAGTCGCTAATTTCTTCATTATGTGACAGTTATCAGAAAAAAATATTAGAATTATTTGATTTTCGCGATAAAATAAAGTAGAGCAACTTAAAAGTTTATTATTATTATTTTTTTACATTATAAATTACTGACCGTGATCGAACAAATTATGATAATTTATTTACAACATATAATTTTATTTTGCCGTCCGTACCTGCTATCTCTGTTAAGAATTTTTGGAATACCGACTGACGGCGGGCGGCCCGATGTTATCGGCCGTTCTAAATACGAGTTCGATTCCCGGCCGTGCGCTGGGACCGGTCCGATAGACGTCTCTATTCGCCGCACCACCACGCCTGTCCGATGGATAGGAGGATAGCAGACGCAATAAAATCGATCATTGTTGTTGTAAAATACATTATGACTAAGATTCTTTTATTCATAATATTAGTCTCTCCTTTTGGTTGTAACCGTGCTATATGATTTTTAATTTTATTTTTAAAACTAAAAAAAGGCAGTGGTATCTGGAAGAAGAATAAATGTATATGTTGACATTTCTAAATGGGTATGGGATTAATCGACTGATAAGTGATATCGGCACGTTGTCGCGTGAAGAATGACGTCGATTCAAACATTGTGAGGGTCTTTTGCATAATAACATCTTTAAGTGCCTAGGCACTTGAAGGGAGATAATACAGAAGATAATACGACGTACAACATTATTAAAATTGTCTTTACTTTGAACTTCGTTGATGTAAAAAACAAATTCAATAAGATTTTTACCTCTTTTTTCTTAAACTTAATACAAATATCACCCCATCAGCGGATTAGGGGTCCTCTGTTAGACATTCTCGGAAGTAGGGAGAATTTGTCACCATACAACACATTTGGCTGTCGGCAGACATTTAATCTTAACTCTTTTTACTTTTCTTAAAACTTATTACGTCCGCTGCAGTAATATTGATATAGAGAATAGTTATAGATATATATATATATATACAATGAGGTATCTTTTTCATATCGCAGCTTTATTTAATAGAAATTAGTAACCCCAGTTAATTATTGTTATACTAATTGTTTCAATTTAGTTAACAAAATATATTTAATATCGTCAGTTTAGACCACCGCTTCATGTTATGAATGTTCATCACATAATGAAGATTGCACAATATGGCAAATTGCAATATTTACGTGTTGCGTGTAACCTGGTAACGATATTTAAAGTTGTTAAATTTAATACTATAAAACTTGTATTTTTGTAAGTCACGAGATAGAGAGATAATTTTAAATTTAAATAGAAAAAATAATGATTGTCCATACAATCAAATATTTTTTAATAAAATTTATAAAAACTATGCTAATAAATATATTTATATATTTGTTAGCATAGTATCTTTTTTAGTTTTTATTTATAGTATTTATTTTTAGTTTTTTTCTTTAATTTAGCATTAGTTAATTATTTTATATAATAAATATATACAATAATAAACTAATGCTAAATAAAATTATCGGATCTCCTTTTTAGCGAACAATCGCTTTGAAATGCGTGTGTTCGCTCGTTAATGCCTCGTTTCGGGGCGAAGCACGTGTAGTTGTACATGTACATTGTTTGTTCTTTGTTTTTATTTTATTAAGTAAGTGTTAGTTAATTTATTTGTTCAAAACACCTGTAGCATTTGTGACAGTGATCACTACGGGTGGGTATTGAAAGCAGCATTATTTCACACATATATTGCACATTAATCCTTTCACACACTGCCAAAATATTATTTTAACTATTATACAGGCTGTACCATTTATATGTACATATATTGTGGAAACAAAACACGTGTAGAAGACGGGATTACGTACCATTCCGATTTCCTTAAGAATTTTAAGTTGGTATTGTCGTTTAGATTCTAGTTCGTTTAGATCTGTATCCCTGTCCTATATAATTTCATTAATATCTTTTAAATTACATATTTTAAAATTCTCGTTATCACAAGTAACGATACGATTTAAAATTCCCTCATTATTATGAGGGTTATTGTAATGCAGCATTCAATGCGTGTTTGTTGGTGTGCTTCGCTCAATTCATGCGGTACCCATTTCTCTTGCTTTTACGCTTTTGTCAATTTGTTTCAAGTTAATTAAAATTGTTTGTCACTCACATCGATGCCTGCCGCCAAATAAGACGTGGTTTGCGATGGATCCGCTTCCATAATCACCTTTAATAATTCATTGTCAACTTAGGTCTCCAACCATCCGCACGGTCTGTCAAAATGTTTGTGCGCGGAGGTCAAAATCTCCAGAACGAAAACATTGAAACCAAAAACGTGCGGTGCTTTCTTTTACAGCAGCTTCCCCATGCACATGTATAATGTGGTAAATACAATGCAAAATAATACAATGGTGGACCTCATGTTCGTAAATAACGCGATATTTCAAGTGTTTGTTCCATTTTGTTAATAGAATGATATCAAAGAAAAAACAAATGCCAAATGTCACTAAATTCAAAACACAAATACACAAGCGTAAATTTGAATTACATTTGAATTTGGAATTCCTAACCCTACACCCGATTATTGGATATCAAAGTGACCAGTTCTACAAAACGCCAATTTCATATGTAAGGACCTAAAATAATAGTTAGAGAAGACTCCGGGAACAGGAAACCCCCCAGATATTATATGTCAGTATACTATAATAATAATAATTATAATAATAATATTATAATATTATACAAATAATACTAATATTATACATATACAATATTATATGTATGATATTATAAGTAGATGTACCATATTTTTTTAATATATGATGGTAATGTAGTAATCTTCTCAATCACACGCCTTCATTTTTCCGACCCAGCTAGTCTTACGATTGAAGAAATTTAGATGCAGTATAAACATCAAAAAATCTAATAAAACTCCTTATGGTATTTAAATTCAAATCTCACAAGCCACGAGATTATTGAAACAGACAGATAATGTAAACGTATTTTTATTTCTTCGACATTACACGATACCTAATTTTTATAGACACCTTGCACGGCGACCGGTTTAAAATAAAATGAAGAAATAGTGACGCGTTCCGCAATAAAATTTCATTGCCTGTTTGCATTTTCCCGCAGTTTAAACTTGATTCGAGGTGCTTATTAATGGCCGTATATTTTTGCAAACGAATGGTATTGTACTTGATTATTAATACGCAATATGTTTCGATAGGTTTTAACATATTCTTCTATGATTAAAATTGATAAAGATTGACGTGATAATTACTATCACTGTTTTTGTAATGATGAATGACTTTAACTAAACCTTCATCAACACAAAACAACAACTTTTACAGTTACAACTGGAGATTTCATCATACTGTGGACCCCGTTTTAATTATTATAAAATTTGTCAAAAACATTCTCTGGTAAGTATTTACTAGTTTACATTACGTTTTAGTTGCTTGATTTTTTTCTGGAAAATTGCAATGAATTTATTTTATAAATACAAAACATTACTGTGATAGTACCCACAAAACAATTTAAATATTCTAGTAAAACACATAATAATATGTAAGGACCAGAGCAGAACAAAAAAAATTGCTCAATATTTATGTTATCAAGACATCCCAGCTTGTTTGACAGTTTAAAAATTAGACACACATAGACTAAAGAAATCAGAACGAATCGGACCAAAGAGTTAGATGGATGCTCTGGTAACGCGGGTAAAATCAAATTCCGAATTTCACCGATCGCGGTTCGAGTCCGGTGCAAAAACGGCAACGCGTCGTACGTTGTCGCTAATGACGAAGGAATCTCTTTGTATAGGGTCCACGGTATTTATTCCCCGAAGGCCCGATCGGGATACAATTAGGCGTTTTGTGCTACTCGAATGACCGATTTTATATTGTTTTTAATTGTTCGTACTTTTTAGGGATCCGCTGGGTTAATTTCAAAGTGCCAATGGTCTTAGAGCCGGCGGTGCAAAACATCGATGTATTCATCGTGAGGCCAGTGGTCGCGGGCTGTGATAATTCTTGTGGGTATGAGAAAAAGTGGTCAAACGAGCTCGATGAGCGGTATTCAAAGGGCTCTAGACGTGATAGAAAGTGTGTTGAGATGTAAAAACAGCTGCTACAAAGCGTAAACGTTGCTTGTTAAGAAACAATGTATTAATGGTAATGTTAGTCTTTGTAGTTAGAGCTTTGGCAATAAACTTCTTGCCTATGAACTTTCATGTACCAACATGACTTGAAAAAATGAGGAAGTAATTATTCCATTTTAGAGTTACGAGAATTGCTAAACACAAAAAGGTTCCATACATAATACATAGAAGCATAACTACGCGTTGATGTCTTTTACAAACAACTATAAGAACATTTTCGAAATTCACATTATATTATCATCATGTACTGTTTATGAAAACTAGTCTGTAATTAGAACAAAACGTATATAATTAAAATTAAGAAAAAAGATAATGATGACGATAGATCATTTCTAGCTGCAAAATGAATGGGTCTGCTCGTCCGTGCAAGGAGCACCACCCACTCCCTCACAGTATAGCAGCATAATGCTGCCGTGTTTCGTCTGGTGAGTGCAGGGATCCGGAAACCTTTCGTACTGGTGAAGAGGCATTCTATCTCAGTCCTCAGGTGACAACGCATCTGCATTATGATTTCTTATCAAGGATGAATGTAGTCATGGATATCAGCAATAAACATACAACAACAAAAATGTTGATATGATCATCTCACCTATGGATGCTGTAATCCTAAACTCTATCTACTCTTGATATTATTGCACATTGGACTGGAGAAGGGAATGAATAATAACGCTCATGGTTACTCCACTATAACATATGCTGCTCGCCGAATTCCTTATATCGAGTTGAAATATCAGTAAGTTTTGTGGTCGAAATCATAGAAGACACGTTCTCTCCTGGGCACGTGTCAATTATTTTCTCTATAAGGAAGCAAAGATGCGAACATTTAAATGGGTTTTAATCATAGAAATAGTAAGTAAAATAATAATTATAAAAAATAAAAAGTAGTAAATCAATGACGTAACATTCTTGGTGGTTTCAGTTTCATATATATATATATATATATATATATATATATACATAGATATCTAACAATCTACAAATACTGAGATCTACGGATAAGTGAACGCGTCAACTTTTGAACTACGAATGGAGTGTCAATGACATAGGACTCTTGCGCAACCAACAAGAAACTTGGTTGCGTTCAGGTCGCGAACCATTATTGTTCTCATGTTATTTAAAGCTAAGTAATCGATACCCTTCTAATACATTTCAATCATGACGTCATTCTGTATGAATGAAATCTTGTTTTTTTATAAGCAAGATTTAACAAGATAATAAATACAATCGATGCAGCTTATTAGCTCTTTTATATAACTGCACCGAACACAAGTTTTGAGGAGTTGTTCGGACTAATTCCAGCCGTTGAGTTTAATCATAGTACATCACTACAGAATTCAAAATTTCATTCTCATCATCTCGATGGTTGGTAATACACCACTGCGCGCTTCCCACGAATTTTCCTGCCACGCACAACTACTCTGTGGAATTAGCTGTCGCCATCGGTATTTCCGAACCGATACGACTTAGGGACCTTCAAGAAAATAGCCTTCACCTTACTTAAAGGCCAGCAATGCATTTGACGACTCCGCGGATGTTCATGGGCGGCGTTGATAACTTATCATCGGGTGGGCTGCATGCTAGTTTGCCACCTATTTTATAAAAATAAAAATTACAAAAATATTCATATTTGTCCTTTTGCATGCTTGGCAATTACTCTATTCTTAATGCTCCATATAAAAACTTACATAAAGAAGCCTACATGGACCCCGTCGGAGACGCACGTAGATGTAATTACTTAGATCACCACCAAAAACTGAAATAGAGTAAAGATAACGAGAATAATATTTACTCATTCATTCCTGTACCTTTTTGTCTCCACGAATATTTCTGTATTTTTATGGTATTATTATTACAGATGAGCTTACAATTATGTGATCTCAGCGGCCAATTACAGCCCACAATAATCCTCTATAAGAAATGATAATGCATATGTCACCCCTAAGATTATTGTGGAACACCTTGTTATCGGTAATAAGGTCTCCGGTCTATTTCTTACACTTAACGAAACCGTTTGACTATTTTACGAGTTTTCTATGATTGCGTAATCCTTCCCCTATTCATGATGCAGCTAGTAATAAAAACAACGTGTCTTTACTACTGTTAAAATTATTTTATATTATTATAACATATATGCCCTATATTTGTCACCCATAATGCAATAAAAAAGAAGCAAAACACATTCATAAGATTTACATATAGACATTTGTTGGCAACGTAAGAGTATTTCTTACAACGATTATAATCTAAACTATATACTTATACAATTTATGATCTAAACCGTCCACAAATTACAAATAAAGCGAATAAATCATCTGAAGTTAGTTCGCAATTTATGAATCATAAAGAATTACTTCAAGCAGTCTCTACATATTTACGTCACAACGCAAAAATATAGTTCCTATGGTGCCAGTAAATTACAGTTTACTGTTTAACTGCCTTGTTATAACACTGTTTATGCGGTAGAAATGTTTGAATAATACTTATAAAGTAGTATCATGATATTACGCATGTAAACGAACATAACGATATTAAATTATGGATATTTTGCAGTTCTGCAATTTTTTTTGATATAACTTCGTCCTTTCCACAAAGGGTGATGACTGAGGCATTAGCTTATTAAGTTTTATCGATTTAATTACATCTACAACTTTAATTGACGTCGTTCTACTTGTTTTATTGTTTACTTTAAGTATTTACGAAGTATATGTAAGAATGTGTCGTATTTTGTGGTACATTAGGATCCCGTATTATGAATAGTGTGCATCCTGCCATCAAGTTAGCTGTCGAAGCCTTTAATAAAACTTTCTATAGAATGAAAACCTAAACATTTTCTAGTTGTCCTGGACATAAAATTAAAATAAATGATCATCTACTCTCTATATCAAATAAGCATTATAATTACTAGAGAACGATCAAAGTAGATGTAAAAAAAGTTGAAAAGCTTTAGTGACGATGTTAATATTATACTCAAAAACATAATGTGAAATTAAAAAAATTAATAAGTTCAACCAAATGTTTTGAACCTAACTTTTATCTTTATGCATATTGGTACACCATGCTGCAGCCCGTATGTCGCCTCTAAAATCGCCGCCAATGTGAATAAATAACATAAAGCTACTGTGTTTCGAATCGTGAGAGTAATGAACCGGAGACTCGATGACTAGTAAGTAGTAACAAAAACTGAAGTAGCAGTAAAGTAAGCATTCCACCAGTAGCTTCAAAGAAATGAACACACGGTTGACCTAACGTGGTGTTAATATGCGTACTATAGGCACCTACCTGAGGATAGAATGCCCTTTTTCTAGTAATTGACTCTTCGGTTTTCCTCGCTCACTTTGCGGAGCTACAGCATATTATCTGAAATTCTATCAGAACTTAATACTTCCTTTCGTGTTTCTAGTCGTGTTACAGATAGTGTCTAGCACCAATGAGCAATAAATATTAACTGACATGTATGTACATACAATATAGCTTGATCCTTTCATCACCACTTCAGCTGAGCCAAATTAATCAGTACCTATAAAATTGTAATAAAAGAGAGTAGTTACAAAAGCTTATATGGTTTTAATACTTAACTGTCCATTATATCTATACAAAAGTAAAATTCATCAATATGACAGGTGACAATGAATACATTTTGACATCTGTCTACTGTATATATGTAAAACCGACTTCAATATTGATTTATAATAGTTTATACAAGTTTAAAAATTTGAAACAAATCGCACGCCGATACCATTAGAAATTTATTGATTGCATAACTTTAAAGGAACCCACGCGTTCTAATAATATTCACAAATTTCTTTACTTAATTTGTTTAAAAGCAAAAAGGAAATGTTACCCAAATAAAAAAAAACTGATAGAACTGGACAAATTTGTGACAAATTTATTGGTCTCCGCTGTAAGTGGTCAGACCGGTCGGACATACAATAAGCTTAGAGTTTAATATTGAAATTTGATCGTTTATATGAATAAAAATTTAAGGTTGGTCGTGATTTGTCAATGCTAGATGGTGAATTTGGGCTTTTCCTACAATAAAAACATATTGACATTGATCTTTTTCGATTTAAAAAACGTTATCTTAGAAAAACAAAGAATCTTATTTTATTATTTGACTAAAGCTTAGTGTTAAAATAAAGAATTTTTTAGGATTTAATTTATTGATTTCCATCTATCACTATTCACCGCTGATTATCCAGTAATGATGATATAATCTTCACTTACAGAAACTGTAAGCATAATATTTCGATACCGAAGTGTAATATCAATTACATTACCTTTTCAAATCTCAGTTCTCACCATTTACGCCTTGATTCTTTTAAATTAACATTTTTATCTTGAAAGTCAAAGTATCTGTAAAACCGAAATTACTTCCACATATAAACAAATCGAAGACAACTCATTGGTGACCGAACATGACTATAAACTAGCCGTTGTAGCGTCTCCTCAATTAGAATAATCAAATTAAAAGAAATTATACGCCATTCGTATGAAGCTGCTATAATCGATGCACGCGTAGTAAGGGTTACCAATTTTAAAATTCAACTTTTATATTTAAAAAGTAAAATATTCAAACATCTCCACAATGATTTAATCTAATTTAGTGATTCTTTCATTTAAATCCGTTAAGAAATCTAAAAGATATGTCATTTCAAAAGTGCGTCCCGCGCTTTTACCGTGGCGTGAGCACAACTGGGAAGAAAAAGTGCTGCCTACTGCTCCTGTATTTGTTTTAGTGATTCGTTCGTTATAAACCGGAGTGAATTATTTATTTATTTAAGATGATTTGATTGCATGAATGTCATTTAAGATTAGTCAAAAGTTATTATACCTGATACACGAAATATTTTCAATCGTATATTGTTAGGATGCGTAAGATGTACCGCACGTAGAATATCGCGGTCACAGGTACTAAATTAATATATTTTAAATTACTATACATGAAAAATTATGTAAATGAAGAATGTAAATATTTGTTGTACCTAAACATAAAAATCATAAATAAATAATAATACCTTATGTATCTCAGTTGGTGTAAATATTTACTATAACTATATCAATCGTTGATAAAGACGAGTATGACCTTAGCAAATTACATTCATCCAACGTCGGGAAGACGACGTGCTGTTCATGGAAAACTAAATTAAGTTCAAAGTAACAAGTTGAAGTAATTAGAAATGTTTAGTAATAACTGTATTAAATAATAAAGGAGCAACCCTATAAAAAAATTAAATCAGCTGACTAATATTAAAAAAACTGACTCTAAAACAACAATAGATTTTGATGTCTTAATTAAGGCTTTTACTACCTGGCCATCGAATTTATTTAATAAAATATCTAAATTCGCTGTGAAATTCTGGAATATGGAAATTAAAAAAATCGCTTAATCGCCGCATAGATAATATATTTTTATAACAGCTATTGGCGTTTCGCGCCAGAATAACATGTTTGTTTATATTTTAATTATTTCCATATCGTGTTGAAGAGTTCGTTAATGAGGTCGTAGCAACACCATGTTTTGAAGCTTTATTATATTCACTAAAAGACCGCTATGTATAAAATGTAAATTGTTAAGCTTTAATGTATTATTCAAACATTGGTAGCAAAAGTTAATTTATTGGTATTTACTTATTGCTAATTATGTATGATGATGTAGCATTTAAAAAACGCTTCAATTTTTGAATTTACTAGATGGATGAATGTCAAATCATCATTTTATAAATAGCATGTTAAATATAATAATTTATGAAGAGTAAATTATATCAAGCAATCAGTTTTTGTATAAAATATTTTACTTTACAATTGAATTGCTTTTTGTTTGAACTCAGAGAAGGAAATACACGTTAACATTACGTCAATAATGGAAATATATTTAATATTTAATATTTTTTAATATTTAAGATTTTTATTTTAACTCTCCATGAAAATCTTGTTTATTTATATTATTTATACGAGAAATAATTGTAATGTAAATATAATTGAATAGAATTACAAGTAGTGTATAAGATTATATCATATAACGTTTTAAGCTCCGTGAGAATTTGTACATAGAGAAGGCGAGACCGCATTGTCATTTCAAAAAATAGAGTCGTAACAATAAAGCAATGGTTGAACTTCGTGATAACTGACCGGGGCTTGAAATCGCAGGGTCACGAGGTTGTTACACAAAAGATGGAACCCCACGTTCCGTGGCTGGTCGGTCAGAGCGCATATTTTGGAGTTCCCTGCCATAAAGACTCTTCGATTCTTAGTTATTTAATAAAACTACAATAATTTATAAATATACACATCAGATATTTGTAGTTAAGTTTAAATAAATGTACACACAGTTACAGTTTTTGTCACAAACAACATTATGTTATAGCGTTGGGTAATCTATAAATTAAAAAAAAACGATAGTGATTATATAAAAAATGTTAAATGTCATGTATCTCTAGCATCTGTATGAACTACTGATTTGATTATAATAAAATTATTAAATAATGTAACAGGTAACCCAGGTAACATTTATTTCATCGTTATGTGCTAAAACATTCTAGATCGCATAGATTTATGCTGAACCTCACACTATGAAATATTTTGACTATTAAATAACATTTAAGCGTGGAATTTAAATTATTCTGTAAGGAAGATGACATCAGCGTCTATTATTATGCCAAAAGGACTTTTTCGTCTAACCACAACAGGCAACTGCGTGAATAAGGTTACATTTGAGATTTGCAAAAGGAAGAAAAACTTTATCAGGCTTCATCGCGTCGAGTAGATTTCACACACGTTCACATTTTGATGTCGGTTAAAAATAATGAACAATTATACTAATATTTTGTATTGTGCGTGATACTTTTTATTTATTTTATTTTATTAAATGAATAATATCCGACATTCTGTACAGCAATTGTAACTCACGCTTAACCGCTTTTTTCTTACAAATTCTATAGCCCTTTGACATTGATACGATTCGTTTTTGTTTCTATAGTAAAAAAAATCTACATTTCATACGCACGCTTCCCTATTGTTTTTTTTACAAATTTACTTTAACCTTTGTAGATTTCACGAGATAATCTGCTCTACGTCTAAATATACGTCGTATAAAATAATTATAATTATGTATCTTATTAACATTTTGACACAATATAAACGCTACAGTTACCTATTTCATTTTTGTCAGGTCACGATTCAAGCCGTGAATCTGTCAAATTTGATTATTAGTTATAGTCCTAACAATTTTTTTTTATTTATTACTACAGGTCGTATTCAGTGGTCACATAACTGTATGTATATCGGGAACTGTCACCATCGAATGGCTACGCTATTGGAGTACCCATTCCTATGAGCTAGGTCGGTTAAAGCAACTGTCATTTAAAATATATATATATCTTAGAAGTACTGCAGTACCTCTTTTATACTTCGTTTTACGTCACGTTATCTAAAAGTTTCAGAAAACATGGGAAGATTGATAGAGCGAGATTTTTTACTACTACCTAATTTCTACCCATACCGTGATAAAAGTATATTCGAATTATATAATATATTATATTTTAAACGAAGATTGCGATCCATAATTCCGTAATCACATTCGGAAACTAATGCTGTAATAGATTCGAAGTTTTTTCGGACTTTTTGTTTATAATAATATATAAAGCTTTCGATATTTTAAATGTCGAAAGCTTTATATAAACAAAGCCACGATTGTAAGCATATGATACTAAGTAATATTCTGAAATCTGATAGGATGATATCGTCTAGTTTAGTAGATACTTAAAAACGTTAGTGCTATAAAATTGACGCGATTTTATGCTTTACTTAAACCATATCACTTACGTACTTAATAAAATACTTCGTTAATAAAATACATAGATTATAGTACAACGGTAGGCAGTTGCTCGTGTAAGGGCAGAAATAAATTGTACTTAAAATTATCTCAGCCATTCCTTACGTAATGAGTGTTTAGAAGTTACGTGTAAGAAGTTAGGTGTAAGAAGTGAGGATTAGATATAGTATTTATATGCATCCTTAAAATAGAGAAGAGACTTGAAACTTAAATTATTAACTTATTATAAACAAAGCGCGTTTGGAAAAATTGTTATACTCTTCAGATTCCTATTGGCAAACTTGTCCCAGAAAGTTTTCGAAAATAAAGAGATAAGCGTATGCTATCTCTGTCTTCCTCTATTAGGGATAAGAGACGAGAAAGGTCATTTATTACATATATCTTATCGTAATTTCCGACAATCAATCCCGGAAACAATTATTCAACGAAGAGTTAATCGAATTTGTTAGAGAGGCGTGACAAACAAAATCTATGACAAATACATTGACAAATGTATACACTCCCAAAAAAAACTTTACCATTTCCTAGAAAATGCATGAACAAGCGATTACCATTGTCGAGATGCCATTATCTTCATTTCGAGAAAAATTGAACCCGAGATATGACAACGCTGTTATCCGGGTCGAAGCCTCTTAAAACAAAAGAGCACCGATAAACTTCGTTACTCAATACTGCCAATTGTCCACACATTTTGTGAGACAGTCTTGAGTTCAATTAAAACGATATTGAGATTATCTGTCGATTTACCTTAAACAGTTGTAAAATTAAGATTTTTAAATAAATAAAAATTACAGAAGTATAGTTTTATTTAACATTTTAGATCAATATCGATATTCTTGAAAGGTGAAAAAGTCACAAAACACAGACATCAAATGTGTATTTTAAAATACTAAACCAATTTTGATGTAACCTAAAATATTCTTCAAGATGAAATATTTTGACTATTACAAAAAGAATTATCGCGACCAGATTTTTACTTTTTGTACAATACATGGACAAACATATGAACATGAAATGTTTATGTCATAGTATAATATGTTTTTTTATACATTTAGATTCCACTTAGACTACATATTATAAACATCGAGTCAACTTAATATCTCTTTTTTCAATACGGTATAATTATAAAAATCAAAACTAATTCAACAATTGAAATTAAGGCAACATAGTTGCATACAGTTTTGTGAACAAGTGTATAAGCAAATTGCTGTGTTATGAACCTTAAGGCATGCATGGACTTGTTAGCCTGGCAATAAAACAAACCAGATGCCTTTCATCGTGAGCCCGCTTCATTTGCTACCTAATTGTACTTAATTATTAGAGCGAGATATAAATACTTTGATATAGTGCTGTCTAGTGTAGATTTTTAGTGATTCTTTATAGTCTCTAAGCTGCAAACTCTGAGAAGAACCACGTTGCAGCTTGTTTCTAGTCGCGTAATAAATGGGTCGGTTCGACCGGGAACTCACAGAATATTTATTTATTTATTCCTTATGTCCCTTAAATAACAAGTTTACAAGGGCGGTCTTAATGCCCAGTGGCATTTTCTACCAGTCAACCCTGAAATACCAACATGCGACTATTGTTTTGTATGATGAGAATGAACATAAGAGATTCGGAAATCCTATTATAGGTACCATATCTCCATCAGTCCTCAGGCATTATGCATTTGTAATTTGAAGCTTTATTGAGGAAGGATGTAGACGGGATAGCCCGCCATCACCGCTTACTATCGGATGAACTGTGTGCTAGTTTTTCACCTAATATTATAAAAAAAGAACAAACTAATAATAATAAATAAAAAAAAACAGTCGATACCTTTGATGTATTTTATCTCAGTTAAATAATATAACAATAAATATATAGTATACATATTTTTTTTTTAGGATATAAGATACAAGATTACCGGATACAAGATTGTTCTTTATTTCAAATTACTTCAAAAGAAAACAAGTATACGAATATTCGTTAAAAATTGATAATAAATAAAGTTATAAAAATAAAAATCCTCTGTTTTAGTCTTAAAGAGTTGGCAACGTTACTGTTTGTAATTCTTGACATTACGCAACTGACGTCGTCCATTTTTTAAAATGACATTCGCTAAATGTCAAATTTGACAATCAACATACTTGTGTGCTTAGCCCCAGTCTTTATTAATAACAAGGCAAGCGGAAAATGGCGCAATAAGCTTGATTAATGATAGTATGATCTAAGTTTTTGTTTTGCTCAAAGCCACTACAATGCGTTACGTCTAACAATGTACTGAAAGAAAAAAAAAAACCAAAATATACATTATTTTGTATCACTTATTTTAAATCAAGTTTATAACCATTATAAAGTATTAAGTAATATGCAAATGTTGAATTAGAAAGTAAAAAAAGTAATAATTACAACGTTTTACATATTACATACACAACCATTTTATACCATTAATATAAATTATAACTTTATAGGTTAATGAAAACATTATACGGAATAGTACGCATCCATTCCGTTGCGTTGGTTGTCGTGTTTCGTGTCTATATTATAATATCCGTTTAATATTTATTTATGAAACGCATGTGATTAAGCAACAACAGGAATATTTAAGCACTATAAATAATCCATAGTTTCATATGAAACATTAAACGGATGTCTTTATCCCTTTTAGCCACCTCCTAAAATAAAAATATATATTGATAATTAAAAAAATTGTATCATAGACAAATTTTGCCATTATAAAGAAAACGTCTAAACGATTCAGATTATCTCTGAACAATAAAAATTATAAGTTCTTATTTTCCGTAATGGAGTAGCACAAACATAATTGAATTAGGACAAATACAGTGCAAAATAATTATTAAATGTATTTGTTTAATACTACATACATATGTACCTTTTTGCTCCAGACGTGACCACATCATTACGCTAAATGTGGACTGTGTTGGGTTAAGGTTTATTGTAAAATATACATAGGTACAAGTTACTAGCAGTTCCACAACAGTTATTAATGATGTATTACTAAAGTCGATGTATTATTGTTCATTATATTTAACTGGCAATCAAGTCGGTCGGTTTGTTTAGAGGAAGAGTCAATTTGACAAAATATATCTTTAATATTATTTACTACGTGCTTCATTACGAACATGAGGTTAGTTTTAGCTTTTTGATAATATTTATTTTCATATATATTTTGTATAATTTTATACATCAAGTCTGTTGCCTTATCGAATAGGACAAAAATAGCCAGAACTATCCTTTTTTCATCTGGAAGTCCCACGCGTGACAGATGGTAAGGCTATCCGAGCACAAAATTTGATTTTGTATATGAAAAGATGAAAATGGAAGACTATTTACTAGCCAGGTGCTGTTTATATACTCGAATCTATACAGTTTCCAGCGACTGGAGCCCAGACAATATTCAAATAAATTTGCTAATTAGAATAAAATATCGCTCATGAAATACCTAATTACAGTGTACTAATTAAAAAAAAAACACTTTGTAATATGATACGTATGAAAAAGTTGTAATTCTCTGTTGTTGTTGTACGGATAGTGAGGGCAAGAAAACTAAGAACAACTTAGTATATATATATATATATATATATATATATATAACTGATCCTAGATCACAAAAAATCAAGCCACAGTGATTATTTTCCGTCATTTCAACTGTTTATTGTTGACCGTACAAAAAAATCCTATGCTAAGTCTTCCTAAATGGTGAGGACTTTGTGACTGCCACACCTTTTTCTGCGAACAACATATCCTTAATATATATTTCTTTGTTATTTAATTATCCGGGACTAAGATTGCCTCTTCCTTTGCCGCCGTGCGCGAATAGCGGATAAACATCGCTAGTATATTAGTAATACTTCAATATAATTTTCAATTTATATAAATTGCTAACCTAAACTTTAAAAAAAATTAAATTATTAACATACACCTGAAACCACGTATTGATTATAATAGATATATACATATATAGATTATGTAAAAGGAATGCGTTAAAAAACATAAACATACACCTGAAACCACGTATTGATTATAATAGATATATACATATATAGATTATGTAAAAGGAATGCGTTAAAAATTAATTACTCTTATTAGATATGTGGAAAATGTTAACTGTAGTAGTCAAGTTTCTTTCAGCAATGAAATCTAAATTGGAATACCGATCAAAGGTAAACTGAAAAAAAAATAAGGTCGCCCTAACCATTTTTCATTTGTATATATTTACAAACTCGTTACTTTTCTGGTGTGAATCGGTTCCCGTAGGCCCCAGCCACTTGATGCTTCACCGTTGAGTACAACGTTAATGGGGAACGCTAAACATACTGCTTGTTTTACTATCAACTGACATTTATATCTATTAGACCATGAAATATATCGTTTTCGTTCTGTATTTCGTCGGTGTTCGTGTTTCTTATCTTGTTTCTTTTACAGTTAATGTTTATCTTACAACTTCTGTTTACTGTGTTTACTTATGCGATTGCATGGCTAAGTACTTAATGCTTTTGTGAAGGTGGATCCTGGATTCGAAGGCAAATTGACAGTATAGTAAGATAATTTCTTAAAGACCATTAAAATTATTTGTGAAATACTTACACGTATATAATGTAAATAATATCTCTAAGTTAATGGAATTATGAAATTGATATTAATTCAATATATCTTTTACTTTGAATTATAACTTATTCAGTATATAAGTTTCCTGCAGTTTGTTTCTAGCTGCAGAATGAATGAGTCAACTCGACCCTAAGTCCGAAGACCCTAATTACTGGTGACTAGGCATTCTATCTCAGTCCTCAAGAGTAACAACGCATTTGCATTGTGATTCCTTGTCCAGGATGAATGAAGTTGTCATGGGCCACAGGAACCATTTCCCATCAGGTGAACTGTGTGCGCGTTTGTTACTCTCAACGTAATAAAAAAAGGGTTTTACTTTAGCTACAGAATGAAGAGGCCGGGACGACCTGCGTAGGCCCAGCCTTCGCAGAATACCATTGTAAAACAACAACATAACGCTTGGTGTGTTTTATTTAGTGACCATAGGGATCTAGAAAACCTTACCACTGATGACGTGGTATTCGATCTTAGTATTCAGGATCCACTTTATCATTCCTTATCGATATTATCACTTACCAGGTGAACTGTTAGCTCGTTTATCATCTTAAATAGAATAAAATAAATCCACCATTATGCGATGGTAAAATAAAACGTTATGAAATGTACAATCGTTATAAGCTATTTTTGTAACTTAACTAGTTTAAATAGCACTAAAAGAACCGAATAGCGAGTAAGTTACTTGGACGTCTCGAGTCATTGACAGCTTCGATATAAAGTATAGAAAATTGAACCTGGACCTGCCAAGGGGCGATGGCAACAAAGTAAACAACATAATTAAACGGCCGCGAAGGCGTGTAGATATAATCTTAGCGACATCTTGTAACGCACGTTATAGCAGCAAGCAATTAATTAAAATTAATTCGTTAATAAAATACACCTACTGCTGAATATACCGCGCCGCAATGGCGATGTTTTAAGGTGCGAATAATACGAATTGTTGGTTGGAATGAGAAATTAATTTGCATACATTATGAAAATGCTTCTTCTAAGTTGGCGCGAATCAACAATAACACATCAGAAAACTAGCACTTCCGCAAAGGTTTGCCTTTACTCACTACACTGTGCAAACGCGTTGTTCAGGCTAATACCGATACCATCGCGTTATTGATGGTCGATGCTCATCAAAATGTACAAATATTTGATTTTCGCGATATACTCAAACCTGGGCATTAGCTAGGAGCAGCTTGCACTGAAAAAGAGTCGTTATTTTCCCCTAAATTAAACTTCAAACATGTCGAGGCATTATTGAAAGAAAGAAGAAAGAGTTTGTATTAAATATCTTGCTAAATAAATAATCAAATATGTGTGATTTTTTCTTTTTATGTATTATCACGAATATTCTTTTTATGCTCAAGTTTATATGTAGTTATTTTCTTAATTCGAAACTGTTATAATGTGTTAGTATTTAAACATTATTGTTGCGCGTAAATCTATTTTCCTACTTTTGTTTGATTTTATATTTATATAACTATTACTTTTTTATATACATTACATACAAAACATCGATTAAAGTTTTACAAACAAAATTAAAACTAGAACATTTACTAAATTAACGCATTTTCTTCACAGTTCTTTTCTTACATTTTTGTTATTAGATTATTTGCCGATTAGCTACCATGTAAAAATAATATCGTGTATTTGCCATTAAATTTGTCATTAATATTTGTAATTATTCAAAGATATATATTTATGAGAGGAATTAGCTATACATTTAAGTTAAAGGGGTTACTACAAACCCCTCGGAGGAATTTACTTACACGTTTAACTTTAAAAACTAAATAATAAAATCAGTTCTAATAAATAACCTGAGTAAAATAACATAATAAATAAAAAAATAACACAAACCTTTATGAAGAATTCCAATCATAAACTATTGACAGACGACTCGAAATCCCAGTTTACAAAATCACAAAGATATACCACATATCACAATATTTCTAATATTATTTGTCTATTACAATACACACTCCTCACGTTCTGTTAAAAAACATTAGTTTGTATTGTAAGAAATTTTAAGGACACTGAAAACGCGTAGAAATGTAAATAATATTGATAAAAAAATATTAAACAATATGACCGTTCCGCTTTTTTCGAATACGTGGCCACTCAACCACGTTCCGTAAAAGACTGACGGATCTAAAAACATGTAGCTTGAATAAGAGCTATACCCGATTCTCTCGAACGGCGGCATTTCAGTTCGTTAGAGTAAGACAGCAACAATGGCATGCATTATGGTACTCTCTGTCTCGTTGGACTTTTTTCCGATGATTTCTTTGAACGATTCAGTGTTGGGATCTATACGATCTATAGATCGTTATAGTAAGCTTCGTGAGTTATGCCCCGTACATTGATTCATTGATACGTGTTTCTGGCCACTATAAAATTATAGTATTTGCTTTTAAATCTATTAAATTTGATGAGAGGCTGTTATGAATGTCTTTAACTCGAATACGCCTACGATTTAATCGAAAGCCCATAACTTAGATATGGAATGGCTTGCAATAGATGATGATTTAGTTATTCGATTTCAATTGTTTGAGCTGTTTCTATAAATTGATGTACTTATTAATAATGAAGGTTTTCATTACCATTGGTAGCCTATAATAAATTTTATACGGTATATGAGTCATTGAACGTCGCATATAAAATAAAATCAAACAATGAATTATATTTTCTAATCTTTCATATAATATATAAACAAAGTATAATAATATTTAAATGTAATTTTAAAATTATAAGTTTAATTATGATGAAATATAAGAACGCTTCAAAAAGTTTTATTGTTGATACCCTAACCCCCCTTAAGTAATACCCCTTTAAGTACCCTTATATAGTAAAGGTTAAATGAAGGAATAAATATTCAGATAAAGTGCGCGCATCAATGAAAATTATACTGTACATAATAGTCATAAATAACAACTTTAATTGCTTATTAGCCGAATATTAATTTACATTGCAAACATGATATTTAATTAGGAAATGCTAGTGTTACCTCTCCGTTTTACGTTCCGTTTTACATATTATAAAAAAAAAACTAGATATAGATTTCTTGTTCTTTGTCTTTACTTATATATATATATATATATATATATATATATATATATATATATATATATATATATATATATATATATACATATTATATATATAGTAAATCCTTTAGTAATAAGGTATGATGGTATAAGTTTAGCACTAGAATATATAGACAGTTTTACTAGCGATTAAAATTGAATGAATAATCAGGCAATATTGGGTCAGTGTCTGGTTTATTTTTAAATTTTCACTAACGTTTTCATTATAAAAAGAATATGTGATAATTAAACTTTTTATTACTACGTGAAATTAAACGTGAACAAATATCATAATCATTAAAATAGTACACAGTTTCACAATTTACGACACTCAAGAAAATATAAATTATTTTTAATCGAAATTAATTTTACTTTAAACACAAGCCAGTTTTCGTTTCATTAACATCTGTGTTTTCATAATCTGAGTTAACTAGAAGGAATTACAAGAAATAAGAAAGAGAATAGCCGCGGAACCGAAGCTCGGGCAGTGCATACTACAACTTTTTACCCATTCCTTGTAGTTATTTGCCCCTACGATGCTCCCTCTACGGCATTTTTAGACAACCTGAGAAATGTCCTTATGTAATATGTCGGAACAAAACCTTGATAATGTAAATTTATACGGGAGACTTGTTTGATGAATAGTGTAATAAATTATGTTACGTATTTGCGCGTTATACCGCAAACTTTTTACTTCGAGTTTTATTTATCATAATTAAGATAAATAAATGTATTCACTAAAAGTCAGTTATTATAGAATAAAGGCAGTAAGTAATAGTTAGATATAGTAGAAGACTTTATGACTAAGCAATCTTCGAATGAAAAACAACAGTGCAACGGTTTACTTCCAAGGATTACCAGGACTACATGATGATGATGTTATCGGCTCAAGTTATACCTGTTACAGTGCCGTAAGCGACTGCGTAAGCGGGGAGGCACTCGTCTTTAAATTCCTACCTCTGTGTATTTAAAAATTATTCGGATGCAGTGTCAGTGACTTTCATAGTATAAAAAAGGTGTGCATTTTTTTTGTCTTATATATTTTGTATTTCTACTGGAATATATACAAATAATATGTGTAACACAGACCAAGGCGAACATAACAGATTACAGATAACATATTAGAATTCTTTGTTTAAAGGCTAAATATTATTTACTAGATTCATTTCGTTCTGCAGCCTTATTATTATAGTTACTTGATTTGATTTTTTCCCATCGTGTTTGAGTAAGAAATAAATTTTCGTAACACTGAGTACATCTCGAGTGTTATTCTGTTGATGTATGGATCAGACAGAGGGACAGTTGCGCACAAAATAGTTATAAGACATTTATTGTGTTACATCGCATTATCATTTGTGTTGAGGTTCATTGTAGTTTATTTTTTAAGGTAAAAATATTAAAATGCAATTTTCCAATTCTTTTCAGTGTCATAGTTCGACTAACAAATAACACATAGAGTACAAAGAGTAAGTTTCTAATAACACAAAATTGTATTATTTTTATAAAAAGGGAAACGTTTCTTTACATTGTGATCTCATGAATCAAGAAGATAAATAAAATAAGGTAATATTTTTTTATTTTACAGTTAATTTAATATTACTTTTATCAATGTGCTTAGTTTATCTTACTTTACGTATAAATGCTTATATGTACCATTCCTTTTACCCCTGCTTCAATTTATCATTGCATCACCCTGTGATTCAACTGTGGTAGAGCTACACTGCAGGTTGTTTCTAGCTGCAGAATTAATGGGACAGCTCAATCGGGACGGATCGGACCACGCCCTCATAGAACACCATCGTAAAATTGCACCATAATGCTGCTGTTTCGGTGAGTGTATGGATCCAAGGATCTTTATTAGTGGTGACGAGGCATTTCATCTCAGTCCTCAAGAGTAACAACGCATCTGCATTAAGATTCCTTGTCAAGGATGAATGTAGATGTCATGGGCCGTAGGAATCACTTGCCTTACACAGTGTAATAAAAAAAGTCTACCTTTGACTGCCTTTAATTTTTGTATATCGTTTAATTTTTTATTTTTTTTAAAAAGGCTGAAATAATTGATTCTCAGCTTGGGTGTAGCGAGTTAATGGCAACTTGGCTGTAACATGTAGCTAGAGCTATATCGCAATTAGATTAAAAATAGACACTTGATAAAACTGTGCCTCCCTCTGATCGATTTTAACCACGGCGGCATCCTCAAATTATCCCTAGATGATCAACTGAGCAAGATATGAGTATATTATAGTTCCATAAGCTTTCGCATAAATACAGAAGGAATTGATTTTCATCCTAGTCCGATGATAAATATGTATGTGCAATAGATTTTATTACCAGATAGACAGTGATTAAATTACATAAATGTGCTAAATTTACTAGAATAATGTATTTTTTTCTTAATTTACGTTACGGTTCGGTTCATACATCTATAATTCAAAACGATTAAGAATTATATATAATATATAGGATTATTATACAGGATTATAATTATTAAATCTGATTAAAATCTAGAATCTTCAAAAATTTTACATAAGAGATTTTTTTTCTGTTTTTTTTCGGGCTGATGGCCGCTGTTCGCCCCAGGGATTTTACAGTTTCACCGGTTTGAAAGGTGACCGAGCGCTTATGGCACTCAGTCGAGACCTCTATATATGGGTAACCACAAGGGCTCCCGAGAGAGCCTCGGCTTGGACCGTTACCCTGTTTCGCGAGAGCGTCTGACTCAAGGGTGCCCGAGAGGACCGAACCTCGGCTCGGTCAGTTGCTTCTGACAGAGGATTATCTAAATTAATAACATACGAGCTGTTCAATGAAATTGTTATGTAAATTTTAAATAAAGTATATTATACTAAATATTTGGAATTCAGCAGTTCAGTCCAACATTAGGCCGCTTCTAATCATATTCCCCAAAGATTGCCACGAATCACTACCACTAAACCAACTGTATTGTGTGTATGTACTAGACTTCCCGTAAATTTGCATAGCTCGTCACTTTATTCAGAATTGCATCGTACTATATAACTTTTGCATATATATATAATTTAACAGATTATAAATGTATGAACGTATGCATTGTGGTAGGTAGCAGAATAATAAAAAACCTATTAGGAATCACGGTAATAGAATAAGTAACGTGCAGAGTAGATTTATCCTTTTTTGAAAAGATATTGCATCTGGTTGACATAATAAATTCAATATCAAAGAATACGGCAGCCATTCGTCCATTATTCTGTTAAATATTAACAACATACATATATCACGGAGGTTTCATTAAAATTCCGTGCAATGAAATATATTAATGTCCCGAAAAGCCAACAGTCTTCCACAATACACCACCCGCCACGTACTTTTTTATTTATTTTCCAAACCTAATTATATCAGTGAATCGGAAATTCACGATAATGATTGATGAGCAGGGCGGCGTGTACACAGGCGGGTCCAAATTAAATTTTGAGTCAGTAATGTTGTCACAAAATCAATTGAATTAATAAAAACATTATTCTTAATGTTTCGTATAGAAATACAGCAAACGTAGATTGCTTAGTGAGTAGTGAGTAGTACCGGACTCAAGATTTATATGTCGTGAGTTTGAATCTAAGATAGTTTTATGTTCGACGTATGGGGATAAGCTCACGCTCGGTCTGAAGTGAAATGTAAACAACACATTCTGTCTATCCCAATTAAGATAAAAAACGTGAGAGCTTATATATTTTGCTTTTATTGAAACAATAAATGTGATTGGTTAGCTTTGTGTCAGGCATACAAAGTCAGACGAGGACAACGTACATAGGTACGGTTAAATGATACCTATTTGTAAGCATTTTTTATATTTACACGAATACTGAACTTTTGAATAAAACTGTTCCGAATTTGGAATATAGCTGACTTGAGACGGTCTAGAAAGTCTAAAGTTTGCGACCATACTACAGATAGAACTGACAATTACATTATATTTGATAAACCACATATACTCGCAAATGAACACCTATTCCTGAGACCCTCAAAAATCTCGGTACTATTTTAAAATAAACGCAATAAAATTAGATTTATTAAATATTTATAACCATTTAGAGCAATAACTAAAGAAAAATGTAGCAGATAATTTCGTCTGAATATCAAGTTTTTAGTATTTTTATTATTGCCATTTGTTACCGTAAAGAACTTAACATAGTAATAACTGGTATTTCATATATTCTTAACTTATTTAATATATTCCACGATGACAACACAAGTAATGCTCATTCTGGAATTCACACTTCTCTAAAATTGACTATATATAATAAAAAAGTAACAAAAATGCGACTTCATAACAAATTATCCATATATTCGTTTAATTTCAACGTATTTTCTCTTTTGTTAGCTGTACACCAGTTACGGTGTCTAAAAGTTATAAATTCGTATCAGTATTACCATCGGTTGCTGCAAACCCGCCGTGTCGCTCACCTTGAAGTTTATTATCAAATCTAGCGCATTCAAACGTTAGTCCATTGCAAAGTTTAAATCCGGGATTAGTACCAGGTCATATGTGAACAAAAATTGCTTTTAGTTCTAATAAACAACGACATAAAATAATATTTGCAGGTGTAAAATATATCACGTACGTACATTTTTTCTACTACTTCTCTTAATCTACATCAATTCACCTAAATTACAGTACATAAATACCTTCGAAAACAATTTTACTATTAAACCTCTTTCAAAAGAATAATTTACTTAATCAATAAATATATTTATAAAAAATAATTTAAAAACGCCTATTTTACACGACTGAAGTAAAAATGTATAATATAATAACATATTAAATATTACAACTGCTCTGTTTCAAACGTTCAAAGTTAGACAATCTGCATACAGCTTTATCCAGCCAGGTGTGAAATCCATCATAAGGCAACAATGTTAATTTGACAACACCGCAAGAGGTGCCGCCCCGCACTCCTTTCCCCGGGGAGTGATTATGCGGCCTCAGTTGGGCAAAATTTAAAACGACCTGAAAAACCATCCACGAGATAGAATCTCGGTTGATGAACTTCAGTTCGGTAAGTGTCTCTCGTGGTTTGGTCACAAGATTAAATATACAATAAACTTTGTCGAATTTAATTCGGTTTTAATTATTACACAGGTTTAACGATTTCGCTTTAACGATATTTTATGATGTCTTAAAAATGTCATGTAAGTAATTGAACTAAAGTATTTATGTGTAGTGTTGCTATATAAACCCGAAATTACGAATATAACGAAATTAATTTTGTGATCTTTAATATAAACAATATCTCAAATAAACAAGTTATCTTTTCTACATTCATTATTAAACCTAAATGTATTTATTTTTGAACTTGGGTGACATAAGAGCACACATTTCACATGATGGTGTCTACCGTCCATTACATCAACATCCATTCTCAATACAGACGGACATGTGATGTCAAAACAGAGGAGCGCGTTGATTTCCCTCGTTACCTGTAATAATGATGAAGATGACCTGAAAATAAGATCCCCGATCCCTAAACACACCATACGAAACACAGCAGCGTTATGATGCTATTTCACGTTGGTATTCTGTGAGAGTCTGGCCTTCTATGAGCTGACTCATTCTTACAGGTAGAACTAGATTTATTAAAATTATAGATATGGAAAGTAAAGATAGTTTTTTTAAATTGAATCTACAAAAATATCTAATAATCTATTGAAAAAACTTAATGGTTATTTATAATAAATTATCTGATATTAAGTTGCAATTATTTATTTTTAAGCCTAACGTATATCTCTATTGTTATTCGATGAACATGATAAAAACAAACAATATCGGTAAATACCTTCACAAGTAACTAATTTTAATAATAAACACATAATTAAGGAAGTGAAATTATTATCAAAGATGGCGATCATCACCCATGGGTATTCAAGCAGAGAAGCTGCGCATATTACGTCGATGTTTGATAGCCGTAGAAGGGAGACCTTACGTCTATAGCTCATTTCCCAGTTTACTTGTTTTCCTCAGAAATAACAGCCAACGAAGAAACAATATTTCAGATATAAATCGGTATAACAACTCTGCTAAAATGCTGTATTAGTACCGCAAATTCTCGCAAAACAACACCTATTCCTGAGACCCTCAGAAATATCGGTATTATTTTAAAATAAACGCGATAAAATCCGTAAAGTTAGATATATTAAATATTAATTACCCAGTTAGAGCAACAACTTAAGAAAAATGTAGCAGATCATTTCGTCTGAATATCAAGTTTTTAGTATTTTTTTCGTTGCCATTTGTTACCGTAAAGAACTTAATATAGTAAATTACTGGTATTTAATATATTATTAACGTATCATATTATTAACGATGAAGCTACTGCCTCATAAATAAGTTATTATTGTTCTTAAAGTTCTTGTTAAACATTCGGAATAATATTTATTACTTAAGGTGAATTTAAAATAATATTCCAGGACATATATAACTAGTAATAAGTTTAAACCGTAAAGAAAAAAAATAAACAAAGTGAATTTTTTGTTATTGTTAGTACGTTCATCACTTTAACTCTATTTATAAAATCCTATGCACAACGGTGAGATATATGTTTGTATACAATCTGTTACTTAACTTTTAGTTCACTTTCAAATTCACGATCAAAGTCTTCCGGTTCAATGCTAAAATTTCACATCCAAATATTTTACGAGATATATTTAATAATATAATCGCTAAACTATGAAACAAAATCATATCGTAATGGACGATCCGTCACGGAACTATAGAATAGACACGTCATATAGATATAGAATGCATGAGATTATCGGTAGTATAGCCTCCACGTATATAGCTCCGTATAATAAGTTATATGCAAATTACTCCAAAGTTTTGATCCCGTTTATTTCACACCTTACTTCAAAAATTTCCTTACGTATCTCTATGAACTTTTCACTTTTAACCAAGTAATCGGGGGCACATCATGGGTCTACTTCGATGAACTACGTCCACTGCTTTCAAAGCGAAACAAATGAAATATATTAATAAAATTATAAAATTCCGTCAGCGCCTGTACCGTCGAGTGGTTCGGATATTATTTTTCGACTGCAGTGAACGCCACATATGTGATAACACCACGAGTGTTCAAATGTACTTCACTGTACACTTGAATATAACCCTATGAGTTGAAATACATCACCTCTACGTAACTTATAGCAGATATATCTACGAGGTCTAAAGATTTTCTATTCGAATCTATAAAAACACAAAAATACAAAATCTAAAATTAATCTGTTTTTAGAAAATCATAGATTTTATTGGTTTTACCTTTCACTATACTCCACTTATAAAATAAAAAAATAACTTATTGAATAAGAACAGACTATTGTTAATCATTTACGTAACGGAACAATAGAAAAGTACATACTTTATTGCCCACCAGTACTAGATTGATTAATGGAAAGATTATTTTGGGCAACTTCTGTCAAAAAGTACTAGATGATTTTTCGTATATTATTGAGTGTGTAAATTTCTTTTATATTATAATTCCAGCAAGCACATTCGAATTTTACACATACACACAGGAACATAATTAAATTATAAATTTAAATAATCTTGACCGTAATAAAATAATCAAACAAAAGGAATATTTATTTTGAAATTTCAGTGGTTTACTTTCCTTTATTAATCAAAACAAAAAGGAAAAGCATATGAAGAGCATTGTTTACACATACTTTACATTGTATGAAAAGATTACTTGCGGATATTTTCATTTACAAGAACTATTCCTTTTGAATAACAAATCGAAGGAACCCCTGCTATGTTTGCTTCTTGTACAGAATAAAAAAGGAACTTTCTAGCCTCACGGACAACTTGATCCAACATATTATTGACCCTATCCTACGGTGTTGCTTCCACATACATTACAAAATACCGTTGGGCAGTTTCAATCCGACGTCACACTGGGTACGCTGGAATAAAAGTTTATAGCAATAAAAAAGACTATACGCCGGTAACCTTCACACGTAATTACTGTTCTCCATGTTTAGTTAGCCGCTGGATTCCAATTACTTTAATTGGATAGGTTTATATAGAAAATGCGCGGTAAGACATGCGTAAGAAAGATCAAATTATGTTTCAGCATTTGTCGCAACAAAAACTTGTAAGCTAAATACGGATGTAATTGATTTGTAATGATTAATTTACAATCATTGTCCAGTACTAAGATGAAGTTCTAACTATCATATCATAAGATATGAATAATATTCTTGCAATTGTTTTTCCTGTATCTATGTTTAAGACGTCTAAATTCAGCAGATATTTCGGCTGCCAGTTGGGCATCATAGATCGATCACCAAATGTACTTAATTATTTTTCAATTTATTATTTATTTTAAAGTATGTTAGTAATCCTATTAATATTACTTAAATTACTGTTTAACCAACACAACTGAGCTTCATTAAAATGCTTGTGCTAGATGACTTTTATAATCGTATTTGATATAAATATATAGAATTAATCTTTTAATTTATGTTGACTTTATGTTATTTAAAAGCACGTATTTTTTTTTATTATTTTCAATAATTATTAGCGCAATATTTACCTCTATTTATTATGAAGATAATATACTAAAATTGGGTCAGTAGCAATTGACTAGTCAACTTATACAATGCTGGTATGTCCAAGAATTATTGTTGAAATCAAATCATAATATAATTTTATTGAATGGAGATCTATAGAATGACGTGTGAATTATTAGTTTTAACAATAGTGCAACTTCATGCCAGCATCCGTGTGAGGACAGACCGTCATTTTAATACACATTCTTGTACATTCCACTTTAAAGAATACACTATTAAAAATAACACTGAAAATTACACTACAGAGTACATAAATTATGCTTGAATATGAAGCTATCAAATATCTTCTTTTTTAAAAAAATACTGTACACGATTCTGACCCCCTTGATATCGTGGACTTTTTTTTATAATTTTAGGGTTACTACAAACGAGTGCACAGTTATTCTAATGGTAAGTAATGACTACTGCCCATTACATACATCCATCCACAAATAACATTTTAGATGCTCGTTCATTTTAACCCCTGAGGACTTAGATGGAATGCCTATAGTTCGAGGGACCTATAATTGGGATTCCGGATCCCTACAATCAACATACGAAATACAGCAACATTACGCTGCTATTTCACGCTGGTAGTCTGGGAGGGCGTGGTCCGTTCCCGGTCGAGCCGACCTATTCATGTTGCTGCTGAAAACTAACTACTGCTTGTTTCTACCGTTGTTGCCAAAAAATTTTGTATCTCGACATTTCCCCTAGCCAGGGAATTGTCTTACTGCACTTGTCAGTACTATGCCACTAATCGCGAATCTTTCTTCTTGACAATTATCGATTAATAACAAGCTATGGAATCGATTAAAGTAAGATTTAATACATCGACGGAAATCAACAGCAAAGTTAATGTGTTAGCCTGTGAGCAATATTTAATTTATAATATTTTTAATTCGAAATAGATAAAATAATAATAATAATAAGAAATAATAATCACATTTGTCAGTCCAACGGAAATCATTTCAGATTCGTTTTTTTTTTCAAATTACTGTCGCCCACCATCGCGTAAATTTGTATTCAATCGTCACATTTATTGAATTTTTTTTAAATTAATATTTTGCCATATTATTAATTGCCTCAGTTTCACACTTTTATTATATAATAATAGAACATACCAGCTAACACACAGCTCACCTAATTTATATGAGATTGTGTGCCAGGGATGGCTTATACTGGACTAACATGTAAAATCTCTGTGTATATTAATGTGATATGAACTCCTCGACTCACCAGGCGAAGAAGGCACAGAACATAATTTTACCGATATTGACTAGTGTATGCTTCCACGAATGTTGTAGCTTTGTTCGAGCTCTATTACACATTTTTACTATGTATGTATATTCTTAATTACACAGTTATATACAAAATTACAGAGATACATTGTTTTGTATTATATCAATCAATATTTTATTATTATTATCTCTAAGACGGTTGAACTTAGCCAGTGATATTTCAATTTGTCGTGTTAAGATAGATTTCCCGCCGTCAGTTGATCGCTTGAGCTTCATCCATTATACAACAGGGCGAACCAATAGGTGGTAAGTTGGACGTTTAAGAAAAAGTTAGTATATTCCCCTCTTCATTCATGTTTCACATATTATTGAATTATAACTCTGATGACATCTTCGTGATGCCTTATTTAGTTAGTTTATTGTGTAATATTAGGGACGACAAACAAACATGCAGTTTTCCTGATGAAAAGTGATATCTGTAGTCCATGACACATTTATCCTCAATATGATCTTGTCGTTTTTCTTGAGGGTCCCTAAATCGTATTAATACGATTCCACAAAGTCACGCGTACAAAACGTACATTACGTGGTGGATTGCCTACCATCAGGTGATGACGACGAAATTTTAAAATGTTTCGTGATGGATAATGCTTAAATTCAGCCGCCGAAATTAATCCAAGAATTACACCGAAATCTCCTCGTAATCAATAGATAGAATGACAGGTGGATTCCCATACTCTATGGGAATCCTCCTGTCATATGCAATATCTCTGGGAAATGTATCTGCTCGATCAGAAAAAACTTGGTCGTTGACGAATTTCGGGTCGCACTTCGTTAAATACTATCAAGTGGTGCTACTGAGGTGCTCGTACCCAAAGAAAACAACATTATTCCATATTAGGCTGAACTTGTGCCTTTTAGAGTCGCAAACAAAGGCCCAGCAAACAATACTGTCTCGCTCTACTGAGCACACCAAACTTTTAAGAAGTTAATTTGATCTTTTCTTTGGGTTTCTTTCAAACCCTCTTCTTCCAGGATAGTTTATAACTGCCTGCCATCATAATAATTTTATTTAACAAACATTACCACTATCCAGATATTAAACACTATCAAGTCTAAGAAGCCACTGTTTCTTAGTTGCGTCAGAAATATCCATACCAATGTTTGAAAATTTTATTTATACTTAAAGCTAATATAATCATAAAGTTAGATACAAACTTACATCTCTTTCGATGCCATGTTCTCAAGGAAGCCACGGACAATAATATCTATCAGCTTACACGCGTACAACAAAAAAATAAACAAACACACAAACGGTGGATCATTAACTACGGGTCGGGCTAAACGAACGTCACAACGCATTCCGGCCCTAAGAATGTCTTAACATACTCTATTTAAGGGGCTGACAGAAGACCAAAATAGGAAAACATTATTTTGTGTCATAAAAATTGATTCCTTAGCTCAATTTAATAATTTCTATTATTTTTTGCTACTTGAAATAGATCTGCGTTTCCTTTACATTTCTTAGATTAGGGTGAGGTTAATTTAAATAAATCTATAAATTATTTTTGGGATTGTTAATTATGTATGTTTTATATATTCCGCATATTGTTTTATATTTTATATCCTATTTTATATTGCCATGCATCATTGCAGATTAGATAATTTATTAGTTGTTAGAACATATGGTAATGCATATTTCATTAGTATACTTTGTAAATGTTTTATAGGTGTGTAATGAAATATAGATAAGTTTTGCTAATATATGTATCCCTCTTGTCACAGTTTAAATATAAAGCAACAGAAAGCTTTTGTTATTGATTTTTAATTACAAAATTAACCTACGTTAATGTAGGTATATATATATTTATATATATATTCACTATTGGTCTATGAGATAATGCTGGAACCACCAGCTATGGGGAAGGCTGTGTTGATGTTTGATGCTCAGTGTTTTTCTGAGTGATAGAATACGTAACGTACCGACATAGCTCGAAAAAGTCAGGAACCTGAAGTGGCAATGAGCTGGCCGTACAGCTCGTAGAACCAAGAACCGATGGAGAAGATATATTCTTAAGTGAGAACCTCGGCACTTGCAGTATCGGATGATGATAATAATAAGAGCTCCAAATTATATCATCCTTCAGATTGTGAAACAAATTGTAAATAACTTGTAATTGTTGTAAAATTGTAGTCCACTCCCGGTGTAGCCGATCCATTCATGGTGCAGCTATAATCAAGTTGCATTTTGGCTCTACCACAGCTCACACTTCATGGTAAAATTGCTGTAACTACAAGTTACTCACTGGTTACAATATTTATATCTATTGTAGAAAAGCCTTAAACTACGATTAACTTAAATATGCTAAGGTTGTGTATGATAGAAACATCGAACCCTTAAGGGTCGATGCTTCAAGCTCAACCTTTGTTCGGTGGATCTTTGAGTCGCTATCTCGCTGATTTATAGTTCGTCCGTCTGTCAGTTAGCAAGCGGATTTGGACATAGGAATAAGCGATTAAAATAACTACAATAGAAAAATATGTACAACTTAAGTTATAAAATGAAGATAATACTTAATTCATAGTATTACCATTTTTATATTATTATATGTTACCAAAATTGCTGAACGAAACGAGAATTACATAAAAATCTTAGATACACCTGACTTTTTTTTATTGATTAAAGGGTAACAAACAATCTCGATAATATATGATAGTCAAGTCTCGCTAGTGTATCAATTAGCCCTTATATCTGACGTCATGGTTTTATTATTATTTTTTATAATTTAATTATTTAATTATACAGACATTGGTTAAAACTTAGTGTATCATAGTGCAGTACACTTTATTAGACTTTATTCCAGTATCCGGCCGAACGAGTCACATCTATTCTTAACAAAGATTCATAATAATTATGTTTATTGTATCCTCTCACAAATTAAGATTAGTAAATATAGTACAGTACAGATTTCAAAGTGATGAACAAACAATATTTGTGAGAGACTGTGTCTATACTAGGATGTCTTGTATGACAGAACACCAGGTCCTTACCTTACGGACTAGTTTCTTTTTGTACAAAAGAATATTTTAAGAAAAATTTTTATTAAATTTTTACGTTCGTTGTCTACGTATAAAGACTGAAAGGAATAACCAGTTAGATGTTATTGGATTCCGGATTGCATACACTCACCATACGAAACACGTTAGACTTGCTATTCCTTGCTCAGTCGAATCCCATTAATGATCAAGATGCAGCGTAAATCAGACTACAGGGAATATCCAGCAGCATATGTTAACATATGAAGAGATATAAGGACAGCAATAGCTTTTCATTTCATTTAAAAACAGTACAATTTAAGCTAAAATATCCAAGGTTAAAAAGTTTGTATTGCACTTAAGATTAAAGTGATAAATAAACTTTAAAAACAGTACCATTTAAGCTCAGGTTATAAAGCTTGTATTGTACTTATGATTAAAGTTATAAATAAACTGATTATTAAATAGATTTGGTAGATTCCGTGGCCCTAAATCTTCCCTAAATTCCCTAAATCTTAGCCTTCGTGGCGTGACGTGTTACTCACTCGTGGTTTAACCAGTTTATATATTATATATAAATAGCGTGACTCCGCCACGAACTGTTATCAAATCTATTAAAATAACTTAACTTAAATCACATTTATAAACTTTACTACACAACCATAATTTTGTAATATGACGTTCTTATATTCCGCTTTCCGCTCTCTAACCCGCTACCTGTTTGTTCAATGTGTTACCGGCATTAGTACTGTGTCCACTAACATGAATTTTTTGTCTGCGCGTTTGTCATAATAGGTGGTTATCTATTTAGTGACTCGGTTTGGGGGTGTGATTCAATCTTTTTAGGGTTCGTTGTTATTATGTTTTTTTAATTGAAACACATGTATAGAAATAATATTGTAAATTCTTTCAAAAGTAAAATTTTTGATTTTATCTTTCTCTTGGATGGTCTGAATATCTGATTACAGCATCCCTGAGTACGTTTTAAGTTGAAGCTAATATTTATTCAAAATTATCGGTTTATAGATATAAAAATCATGTTTGTATTCAACGACATATACATACATCAATGAATTTTAACACTAAGAACTAAAAATTAAATGACATTTAATAATATATTATTTATTTTTATTATTATTTTAAAAATTACTTTTGTTTACCACGGGACCCTCTTACCGATTATCGCCTCGTCGGAGTTAAAGCAAAATATGTCTTCAAGATTAGTGTGAGGTAGGTCATGATTTAAATTTCTGTTTGTGTTTCAATGTATTTTGCTTTTTTTGTGATCCTGTGTTGAACAAAAGGTTTAATGTAACAATAATGCAGTGCCCACTCATTTCTGGAAACACACTCACACACGGGCAATGATTTACGTAACGTGCAATGGTGCGATAGGTGGAATCATGGGACATAGGTGAGAATGGTTATCTAAGCAAGAAGCTGTTTCCTAAGCCAATGATTACCATATGTTCATCATTAATAATGAACATATTTGGAAGTTAGTAATCATACTCTGATTACTTAACTACAGAGTAGTATGCCTTTAGCCTCCATTTCGATTCATAGTTTTATCTAAGGTTAACAAGCGAGCATCCCGTTCACCAGAAGATAAGTGACGATTACAACACATAAACACTTACACCCATCCTCAACAAATATCAAAGTTTCGTAAGCATTGTCATCTCTATAGACTGAGATGGAACGCCTCAATACTGGTCGCTAGATCTCCGGACCTTTATGTTAGCCAAAGGACACACGGCAGATTTTTACTGTTTTATGCTGTGGTATTCTGCGAAGGCGTGGCCCATCCACCGTCGAACTCACCCTTCATGATGCAGTTAAAAAGTAACTGAACAATGCCGCTGCTAAATTTTAATTTCAATTAACATATTTATCGAACGCGTAACTCGTGCAACGTGAACTTGAAAAACACGACTATGATTCTAATTTCAATATGAGTCCAATGGTAGAGTATAGACTATTTTAAAAATCCCAATGGGACAGATACAGATTAGAAACTGATTTTTTTCAGCCGAGCTAAATACATATATATAAGTCAGTAATTTTTTTTATATATGTATTTAGTTTATAAGTATATAGTAATTTCTTTAAATTAAGTTTTATCAATTTAATACTTTTATCTGTGGGTCTATAGAAGCGAATTATCTGCCGTTTAGTCTGCCCTGTCAAACGAGTTTCCTAGTGGGCACAACTTTGTCTTTATAAATGGAGGGAATGAAAGGTGAGTTTAATAGCGATTTATGTTTACAATAATTTACTAATTGTAAGCATAGTTTAATTGATAAAAAATATTTTACTCTTTCTCCAGACAAGCAGTTTTAAGTAATTTAAAATTAATTCGATTCCATTAGTAATCTTGTACGTCGTAGATTCACAGTGTAATCATAAAGATATCTTACATAAATCTTTTTGTAAGGTGTGACCAAAAAAGTATAAATAAATAAATAAATAAAAATAAAAAACCGTTAGCACTATAGAACCAAGGATTGACAACTATTTTACAGAATACTAGTATACTGATGCTTGTATTGCGTAAAAACTTAACGCTGATGCCTGAATCTGATGCCGACAATACGACGGTGAATGAAAGAAATCGGAGATCTTACTATAGGCGACGAGACATTCTTTTCAGCGATACTCAAGCATTATCATTCCTTATCGAGGTATGTGTCATGGGCGTCAAAACTCTTTAAAGGGCCTCTAAAGAGAACAAGTGTTAGACACTATTTTTTTAAATAAAAATTGCGTAGATGTCCACAATCAGAGCCTCAAACTATGATTTAATATTCTTTACAAAAGCTGGTATTCACCTGTTGACTGTAACGTACGGTGACGAACGATATTATATAGACAAAGGCAAAAAAAGACAATCTGACACAGATATAAACAAAATATAAAAACAGAAAGTATATTTTATTATATATTATTTTTATTTACATATATTTTACAGTAGGATGGTAAATAGTTATAGGTGCCACCAAAATACCAAAAAATCTAAACAAAAAATATGTCCTTTGTCGTAGGTAGAGAAAACTATTTCTTATAACTTAAAAAAATCTTTTTAATGTACCGTGTTTTAATGACTCATAGTTTAAATATTTAAAGGCGGTAATTAAGATAAAACCCCTTTTTTTCTACTTTACCCTGAAGGGAAGCAAAGGCCATTCTCCTTGAGCATTTAACGGTAGACCTTTTTTGTTTTACGGTGATGGTATAATTTTATCGCTTTTATGAATGTTGTAACTAACTGAAGCTTGTTTGTACTTTAGCTAATATTTTTATATTGTTATTTTAAAAACGTTTCGTTTAATAATGACCTAACAACGGTAACCGTTTTACGTTAACAGTTAGCTTGCTGTATAATATTTCACCGTTCTGTGAGTTATTTGTTTCTGCAACTTTTTCTTCATTATATATTTGTAAGTCCATTATTAGACATTACAAGAAAGCCTAAATGGAAAGTCTGCTTCTTGGAATATCAGCCTCGTCAAACGGATCGGTAAACAAAGTGTGACCTTCAGTCTATTGATGCTGCTACAATACCCTGGGAGTTATGGATGTTTTTTTCCACCATCGGTTGCCATCATAACTCCGTGCGTTAGACAGATGTAAAGCGAGCTGATAAAGTTGGCTTCTGATAGTAATAAAATAACTAATAATACATTAAGTACTGATAATATTATGATGATACTAACGTTTTTCTTAATAAAAGTGTAATTGCAATACTATTAACGTAACTAACATTCCCTTTAACCTCTCTAACAAAGCTTAAATGCGTTTTCAACACTTTTATTATGCATAACATAAGAAAAAACAAATTTGAATATCCTCCGATACTAAAAAATTAGCAATCGGTACAAACTCAAGTGAGTCAAACTCGTACAGATTTTTTTTTATTAAAGTATATTAGCAATGCTCCGGTTAACAACTCCAACTAAGCTGATGTTTGTGCTAGGAGATCGTTCACGACAATCGTCAAATGGTGGAGTCGAACCTACGACCTTAAGTTTCGCAATCCGCACCCTAGGCTATTGACGCTTCAAGATTAAACGTTTCATCAAGTTATCTGTATTTCTTATTATTTTCCGACTGCAGATAATATGAGAATTGCAACGATTTAGGTAGTGCAATATACAGGAATGGAATCCTGTTATACCACTATCCGGCGCAATACATCAGCTCTGATAAAGCGCGTTACGTAAGAGATTCCGTAAGATTAAGAAAATTATTCTCTTCTCTTTACATATATCATACATGACAAGCGCACGGTTTAGAGATCAGGGTGCCTGATTAAGTTGATATGGGTACCGGGTTCAAACCACAGCCGGAACCAATGTTTGTCTTACATGTAAATTATTACTTTTGAATCTAGATATGTAGTGATATGGAATTGCTTTAGTTATCATCATGAGTAAATAAAGACTAAAAAAACTAAACTAAAATTACTTTACTTTTATTTTAACATGGAATTCTTTTTGTATCGATGGCAATTGAAATTCAGGAAATATGAAAGGATAAGACTGCCTTATTGGTAATTGTTAGGTTTTTGACCACAGTTCACAGTATGAGATTATTTGGGAGACTTGGAATATATTTTATGTTATTTTATTTTATTTAGTCTTTATTGAATTTACATTAACAAAGTTAAAGGTTCACGAAGGACGGGCTTAATGTCAAAAGCATTGTCTACCAGTCAACTCAAGGTGTGTTGAGATATTGTGATATGTGTGTGATAAACTAATTAATAAAAAGAAAATACTGCAAATATTATAAAATATACAAATAAAGCATAATACATACATATATAGATATTAAATACATAATACATATATAAATACAATATATATACAGGGTTTCGACGATGATTCGACGAATTCCCGTAGGAGGTGATAGGGGTGACTATTTGTGATAATTTTAACCCCCATATGCATTATGCAAAAGTGAACCATTTTGAAGTTATCATGTTTCTTAGCTTTTTTCAAAATAAGTCAAAAACGCAACATCAAAAATTAATTTAAAAAAAAAATTCTTCCGATTTATAAAAACGATAAACACTGGTTATTTACCAATATTAAAACAACAATTATCGGTCCAAATTTAAAAATGCAAGACGAAAAACGTTAAATATAACAATAACGTAAAAAAGGGAAAATATTATTTCAATATTTTTTTGAGATTTCTTTCCACTAAAATGCCTTAAAAACAAAAAAAAACGTTATTACGTTATAATGGCTTGCAGATTAATTTAAAAACAACCGTTTTCTTAGGTATACAAGAATAGATAACAACGGCATATAGTCTTAATAATTAGATACATTCAACACTTACAAACACACCTAGACAAATCAAACATCCAGACCTAACAGGTAATAAAGTACTTCATATAAAACAAACACGTCAAGCATGACTTCAGCAATATTTTCTAGTAATTACCAAATGCCATCAAGAACATGATATATTATTGTACGGTATTCGCAAAATCATAGAGGCATTCAATCGTCGTCTCCTTTTCTAATCTAATGTAATCCATGTGCAATATTGGGTAATAGTCCAGATGTAATGTTTTCGACATGGTTAGAGTACACACACATACGCGTAGACTCGGAAACGAGCAATTTGTGTTGTACAAATATTTTTCTTGGCCGGCAATCGAACCGAGTCTCTATAACCCAAGTTCTCTTACCACTTCGCCGCGGTCGTCATTTCTTCTGAACCAGGATGGGTACAGGATTGTTAAGTTACAGTATGCCTTATCATACCATTATAATACTTTGATAGGGCCCGGTACCCTGTTTCGCGAGAGCGTCTGTCTCGATGGTGCCCGAGAGGGCCGAACCTCGGCACGGTCAGTTACTTCTGACTAAGGATTATCTATCTCAATTAATATCAATATTATCATAAGATATCTGAGGAGAAGTGGCGCAAGAAACTCCAGTGACGCTTCTATCATTATTGTCTGGTGAGAACCGGCCTGTGACATGGCGGTATCGCGAATAACCGTGTTTGCGAGGCCCTCGTCGGCGGGGACTGTAGGAGTACAGTATGATACACGTGTATAACAATGTACGTGTGTAGTGTTTAATGAAGGGCTTGGGCCCTGGTGGTCCCATCGTTGGGGTCGTCGAAGGCGTCCCTCGGTCTCATTCGCACGTGGCTGAATCTATGATTCACGATGGGATTGTAACTGGTGGCGCATGCAATCAAGGGGTTTGGGTGTGTAACGGCGGAATCGAAATATCAACGGGAAGCCTGCTTCAGGGACTGTGCTATGGTCGGCAGCTCAAGATCAATACGCAAGAACCACGGCGCGCCGGTGGCCTTGCACATGAAACGATTTTGAGAGCTTACCACTTCAACGAAATTCACGGCACGAAATGAATATTGGCGCCTCTCCGGCACGCTGAAAGGGGTAAACGCTAACAATAAAATTACTTTATCACTTTGACCACAGGATTATTTTTCACTGCCCTTAAATTGAGATAACATTGGCGCCTGTTTTAAATTTAACATTAACTTATCGACAAGAACGTGAGGTCAGGTGTAACAAAGCTATGACCGCAAACGTGCCGCATACGGCCACTTTATGGACCGCCATACGTTATTGTAGCTCTTGGCAAATAGGTGTCTATAAAGTTAAAGTTTCTTGGGATAGATTATTATTTTATTTATATTAATAAGATTTCAGAAGACCTTACAATTATAAATTAAATAAATGATATAGTAATATTTTATTTTATTTTTTTGTATTTTAACTTTTAACTAGTCAAAACCCTTATTACTTATTATTTTTTTATTCTTTCACGTTCTCCAGTTTGACTATTTTTCAGCATTTACATATGACAAATAAAGACACATTGCCACTAACGGTTAGTGGTCGCTGTATCCTAAATTAAGTCATGTGGCTAAAACATTGGTTTCGTAATGTAGAGTTCGTGGAAGCATATTATCTTAATTTCTACTTATACCTATGTTACTCAGGGTTACAGAAAATAGAATTAAAATACGATATGTTTCGTGCTTCCTAATCTCAAATTAACATTGAATCCACCGGTAAATTTCAGTATATCGACATTATCAGTAGTAATATGGTATGAATATATGACAGGTATAAGAAACAATAACTTTAAGTTATTACTTAATATATGATCAATTTTATTTTTACTTAGAATATCCGTATATAATAAATAAGTTGGTAATCCCACAATAAGGGACCCGCATTTGCACATATATTTTTACGACGCGATTGCGAAAATATGTCCTCTGCTTACCCTTACTTATCAAACTTTTAACAAAACTGAACTTTGTTATTATTAGTATAAAGATAATAATACTTTGCGAAATTTAACTAATACATTAATACACAAAAAATGTAATGTTAGTTATATATGGATATGACTTACATATTATTCTTTGCTTAAATACTCTCAATTTAATTATCTAATGAGTTGTGCAGTATTTAATATAATTTACGATACAAAAAGTTATAATAATAAAAAAATACAACGAAATATTAGAATATCTATACTAATATTGTAAAGCTGAATAAATGTTTGTACGGACTAATCTCAGGAACTACTAGTTCGAATTGAAAAATTCTTTTTGTATTGCATAATCCATTAATCAAGGAAGGTTATAGACTATAGAACCCGCGACAGCATACGTCTATCTTTGTTTAACTCGCTACAAATTTTCTTTATGGTAATTAAATTTGTTCTATAATGCATTATTTGCGAAAGTGGTTACATAAACATAATATTAATCTTTATTTAAATACGTTATTCGTCACAAGTATTTAATTTTTTAAAAAAGCGTTGCTTTACATGAGACATGTAGTCTACGCGAATGAAGTCACGGGGATACCTAGTGTTTTATTAAACAGCTCGGCATAATGAATAACTGCATAGAACACCTTGGCTAATCTAATAAAACCTATTTAATGAATCGTCTTATGCTTTTACAGTGATAAGGAGGTAACAGATTTAGATTTATAATTCTTGTTGACATGAACGAACTATTTTATAGTGGCAAAACTTTGATACAATTTTACTTTAGTTAATTTGAAGTAGATAGTAATTAGGTTACGGTTAAATATAGAACAATTTAAGACTTTTACAAATTTCGCATTAACTGGAAAGAGCTGTTTCAGCTACTTTGTTTTACTTAGTTAAATAAAGTGTAAAATAAGGGACAAAAAAGTAGGGAAAATATTTCTACAACTTGTTACTAACTTTTATATTTACGACCCCTCCGAATTTTATTAATTTTCATGTCAATTTGTAGAATACTAGTCTTAAAGTCCACCTCGCGTATTCAGTTTACACCATATACGACTGCAACACAAATCAAATATTCTGCCACGATCAGCCTATACATAATAATATACGTAATAAAATAATTGGATTTGTGAGAATAGCGCTTACGGATGTTTTTGAGATGACAGGCTCTGTTTTTAGGTATGGTAGTCGTAAAAACTTACGAGTATTAACTAAAATTAAAAAAGAAGTACTGTATTATCTGTATGAACTCGATGTGCCAGATCGACTCGTACTAATCATTTTTTCACGAGACTTTCTTCACAATAGAACCTTTCGATACCACGTCGAGGGAACGCGTTCCGAGGTTCATCCCATTCGAGCCGGAGTACCACAAGGCTCCGTCCTAGGACCCATTATCTACACACTCTAGACCAAAAAAGAACGCCAGTAACGCGTTGACCGTTTAAATCTTTTCCATCGTCATTATTTACAATTGAATTGCCACGTAATAATAAATACTAAAATGTTTACCTCAACTATCTGTCAACTCACATATTTATTTACTTAACTACGTCTATAAACAATTGTTTACGCCACTACAATACAACACAATTTAGTAGTAAAATTATAAATTCTAACTTGGACACTGCTACGGAGGCAATGAAACTTGGGTAACTTTTATCTCCTAAACATAATATTTGACTGGACACTAACTCAAAACATGATATACACCCCTGGGTCGTAATGTAAAAATATTCAAATCTTTTCGCTGTGATCGACAACTCGCAAGCTTCTTAGGTGATTCATCTTAGGATTGCAGTCAAGATGATAGGTCCGTGGGATCATTAGGCGATAAAGTTTAGAAAATAAATCCACCAGTAACCATTGCCACTGGTCACAAGAGAGCTGTTTATTTTTTCACTCAAAGGTATTACAATAAATCCCCAAAATCCAACCAGCATTCTTAGTACCACGAGAAACTGGGTTGTACGATAATTAAATTTTCAGTCACTTCGTCATTTAGTAAATAAATTATTATAAATTACACAATTTAATTTTTTTAACACAAAGTTACTTAATACAGATACTTTTACAGAAGTACAAGTAAAAATATATGAAAAGGTATTTATTAGATTATTGATCATAATATATTCCGATCGATAATTGGAAATGAAGAAATCAAGGTGTAACGAGATGAATAAAACGTAAGATTTTATTATAAAGGCAAGATTAAAAGCCACATTAAGCCGTTATATGAGATTCATGCCCTAAAATAAATGGTGATAAATACTTAACAATAATAATTGAAATACCTTTGTTTTTCTTTTCTTACACTTCAATATTAAGAATGACACACTTGACTTCATGTAGTGCCTTCATTCTTTCTTTAATTTAATATATAAATCGCCCATCCACGTCCCGGAAGTCCCGGTTGTGGATCGCAATTTTATTGTCATACAGACAAACTAGCACACAATTCACCTGTGTTAAGTGATTCCTGCGGGTGTCATACCCATTTATCCCCGATAAAGAATCAAAATTCAGTTGCATTTCATTTCATGCCGCTGCTAGAAACAAACTTCAGAAAGGCTCTACCACTGTTAAACTAATGTTGATACTGAAACTGAGGTTTTGGTTTAATATAAACAATCAGCCACAACGGAGGCAAGGGGAGGAGTTGAATCACAACACTAGAAATTTTATGACCTCAAATTTGAGTCTCTCAAGAAGCTTCAAGGTACTGTCTTGCGAGCTCTCAGGTCACCTAGAGATTTAGGAACATGTCATATTTCTTAAATTTTCAGTCACTTCGTCATTTAGTAAATAAATTATTATAAATTACACAATTTAATTTTTTTTAACACAAAGTTACTTAATACAGATACTTTTACAGAAGTACAAGTAAAAATATATGAAAAGGTATTTATTAGATTATTGATCATAATATATTCCGATCGATAATTGGAAATGAAGAAATCAAGGTGTAACGAGATGAATAAAACGAAAGATTTTATTATAAAGGCAAGATTAAAAGCCACATTAAGCCGTTATATGAGATTCATGCCCTAAAATAAATGGTGATAAATACTTAACGATAATAATTGAAATACCTTTGTTTTTCTTTTCTTACACTTCAATATTAAGAATGACACACTTGACTTCATGTAGTGCCTTCATTCTTTCTTTAATTTAATATATATATCGCCCAGCCACGTCCCGGAAGTCCCGGTTGTGGATCGCAATTTTATTGTCATACAGACAAACTAGCACACAATTCACCTGTGTTAAGTGATTCCTGCGGGTGTCATACCCATTTATCCCCGATAAAGAATCAAAATTCAGTTGCATTTCATTTCATGCCGCTGCTAGAAACAAACTTTAGAAAGGCTCTACCACTGTTAAACTAATGTTGATACTGAAACTGAGGTTTTGGTTTAATATAAACAATCAGCCACAACGGAGGCAAGGGGAGGAGTTGAATCACAACACTAGAAATTTTATGACCTCAAATTTGAGTCTCTCAAGAATATTCAAGGTACTGTCTTGAGAGCTCTCAGGTCATCTAGAGATTTAGGAACATGTCATATTTCTTAAATTTTCAGTCAATCAGATACAGGAACGTGGAGCTCTTTTTGTCTATTTTGCGGTCTCTTGTTGGTTATTTTGATTCAATATCACAAATAAGGAAGGATCTTTATGGCAACATATATAAGAACGTATACGTTACAAATACGGCTAATCCCCCATGCAGGTTAGGTTGTTGATAATGATTTAAAATCGTGGTTGATATTAAAAGATTAATTATATTGTCTTGTACTGAAAGGTTGCAAGCATGTAAGTGAATTATTGAAATAAGTATATATAAAACCTTGTTTCCCTTTCATAACTTTTACAGTAAGCTCGGAAAAAGAAGCATTTATTCTACGCATTTCACGATTCTCCTTCTTTATCCAAGAGACCCAACAAGAGAGTACCCTCAGAGTCTAATAAACCTGATAATTTAAATCCTGATATTAATCAATATATTTCCATTTACATATATAAAACCAAATAACATTGCAGCCTATCTTAGCGAACGCACTGTAAGTGGGTGGATGAGACAAATTTATAACATTGTATTTATATAAAATTTTTCAAACGAACAGCAGGCTGCAGAACAAATTGCAATTATATTAAACTAAACTAAAATTTAGTCACCTTTGTGTCATAAAACCAATTTTGTAACGTTTTAAATTTTTGTGTAGACGTGAATTGAGGATGTGAACAGTTTTTGCATTTCGAAATTAAATCGCACTGAGATTTTTTATTTGTTTGAAATCTTATCGCATATGATACACATTGAACTAGATGTAGTGATAGGCAGTGCAAATTGATTCTCTGGGCATCTACAACTACTTTCAGCACCTTAATTTATCCTGTTTCCTTAATCCGGTAACAACCAAGATGTAACAACAAAGATATAACCGTAGTCGGGCTCAGTCGGAAGACATCATATGTACGGCACGGTAATTGATGTTAGATACTCCAAAAAATATAACACAATTATAAAAAAATAATCTTTTTATGCTTGTAGATAATTTCATAGTTAAACAATTCCCACATTTACAAAGTTATATTTAGTACAAGTTATAATATCCTAGAATAGATCATGGGCGTGGAGATTCGTACTTATCAACATTCTTAACCAATTACAAATCTGTTTAAACAATTCACATTAGAGTTGAACCTGCTGGTATAATTTGTGAAAGGTGGTCCAAGTCACTGCTTAAATTAACTGCAGTTACTACGCAAAGTATTCTGCCAATTTATAACTAAATATTCCATCCACCCAACATCAAGATTAATACGATAATAATATCAAAAATATATTTTAATGGCACTTAACAAATCAGTCAAATATGACAATGTCAGATTGCGAATATTAATTAAAAAAAAAACATCCCTGGCGTCGCACTCGTAAATCAAACAGAAGCAATAAAGATGGCGTCTTCAATGATAATATTAAAAGTACAAAAATTTTCACATTCAATACAAGACATGTATTCGTTTTGCATTCTTGCATAAGGTCGCGGATACAACGACTTAACAAATATATTCGGTTAGTGAGATTTGTTTATATTTTTTTAGTTTATGTTCTTTATGATTAATCTAATAAGAACACGATCTCGTTTCTCGTATTTTTGATATTACTGTCTTCCGAAAATTAATGTGCTTTGACATAACCAATTAACACTTTTTTTAGTAAAATAAATTATAGCTGTATTTTGTACTTATATAATAAACTAAATTCCTTCCTCGTTCTAACCAGAATTTAAAAATATAATTAGGGACGTTTAGGTGTTTACTTAATATTTCTATTAATTAATGATTTATAGTGCAAAGATGCACATAAAATAGAAATCTGTTATAATAACCATATCTTATAATTGTATGATAATTAGAATAATTATATTTTCTAATAAGTAATGACTATCGAAAACTCATTTTTCCTTTTCACTCCACACAGTTGGTACTAGGCCTTATGGTCTCACCTCGTATACTATATTGCATCAAATCGGCCCCCCCGCCTACCTTACAAGGTTTTTCGCGATTCTCAATACGTTCAAATGTTTATTGCAACATTTTTACATCGAATATCCATGTATGGACTAGGCCTAAGCAATTAAGTCTTTATGTATTGACTTTATTATTATTATTTTTAAATAAGTTTTATTTATATTCAGTAGAGTCACACGAATCGTCGACATTATGCTATTTATATATGTAACACCATATCCGTACCGTATGTATGTAACACGTCGGTACGGTGTACAGTTCCGAACGATGAAGTAAGAATTTCTCATAATATAACAATGTATAAATGTGGCCTACTTTTATTACAATTCATATGACTTACTTCTCGCTATACAAAAAATAATATTAATAATGGTACGGCTTTCCCAAGATAATTAGACCTAGTAATGTTGTTTTATATATCATTTTGAAGATAATATTTTAACTTTCCAAATTACATATTATTGTCCAAAAATCAAAAGTTATTGTAAAACATGGAATAGCATTCATCATGATCATAGAAAACCATTTGTCAATTCCTGATCATAGGTACCCTGTGGCTGCCCCAGATCAAACTAGAACTAGAACCTCCTCCATTCATCGATTTAAAGCAAACTTGGATAGGTAACCTAATCAATAAATCTAATAAGAGACCGCTCTTCAGAATTTAGAACATTAATTTTAGATAAAAAATTTTGGATATGCATCCAAACAATATATATAATAACATTATTATTTTATCCTATAAGTATTAGTAAACTCTTGTAGGTTCTATGGTACCCTTAAAATACAATGATATACTTTTTACTAATTTAATAAAAAAAAGTTTTTGAAAGGTTTAAAAATTTTTGAAAAGTCAAAATTATTTTTATCGTTCTAGAGTGAAGTTTGTTTACATGATACGATGAGAACTATAAAAATAGTATTATATATTATATATATTACTCAGTGCAAAAGCATATAATACTTAATTCATAAAATTTTCTGTTTAGTCTTAGCTTTTAAAAGTGAACACAAATAAAATCCTGTCATTCCTCATTTTAAACAAGATTTAAAACAAGAGATACAATCGAAAAAATGTTTTTATTCAATAAAACCAGATTATTATCGCGCTATAGCAAGGGACACCCGGATGTATCAAAGAAATTCTTAAATCCTACTGCTCTATGAGAAAGAGCCCCATAAAAAACAAACTATGGGCAGGGTATCAAAGTAAACATCCAAAATATCCAGCGATGTCTTAGTAATATCATTTTTAAATTCTTTATGATCCCTTCCAAAGACAGCTCTCATAACTGGACATGAAAAAAAACAATTTGAATATCGATGTCCCTCTTTCCTACTAGGATTTAGAAAAGAACAGACATAATATGGAGTCGATCGTTTTATCTCAAAGCGCGGGCAAGCGAAAGAGAAACAAAACGGACGGAGCTTCTTTTTTTAAATTTAAAAATGTATACCTTTTTTAAATAAATAAACGTGGCGTCGCACGCAGGGAGACAAATGTGAGCCATTCGTTTTGTGCATGTATTTAGATGTTCGAAATTTGAAGTCCTTTGAACTTTTTTAAACGCGTGGGGTACTTAAAACGAAATGTCAAACATTATATGAGGCATATGTATAATGATTGATAACTAATCTTGTTAATTCTAGTTAATTTGTTTTCCACGTTAATTATACGGTTAATAATTAAGATAGTAAAATGTAATAAAAGCATTGAATGATAAAAATTAAGTTTACCTCGAATGAATATGTTATATGTACACATAGTATTCATCTCATCTGAGTAATTGTGTACAAATTGTGTACATGTAGGAAAGTTTGGATTAGTGAAATAAGGGCATTATTTGCCCTTACTGTGTACCGTTGATTAATTACGAGTGATTTTTTAATTTATTGCTTGCAACGAAGTAGGTAATATACAAATAATCCTTAAGATTATATACGGAAGTAGATACAAATTAAACTACAAATACTAAAAGTTCCGCTTTCCAATAATTGAGGGAAATCATTGCTGACGAAGTATTATGGTGGACTTATAAATCACTGGAAAGGATAAAGTTTAATGTAAAATTATCAGAAATATACTAAATAATAAATAGGATATCTAGTTTGTTTTGAATAACAATATCTATGCAGCACATACTGTTGGTTTGGGTCTAGGTGTGTTATATGTGACATATATCAATGAGACTGCGTCGGAAGCTGTTTCTGATCTATTTGTATATTTGTAAATCACTTTTGGCGTCAGTAATAGCATTTTAATGTATCTCTTGATTGCACAGAGATCCACTGGAATGCCATCGTGTAATAACTAGAAGATATCGCCATTGTCTAATCCGACCATAAAATGGGACACACAGTGGGACGTTTATAGAATATTTCTTAATTTTAAACTTTGATCAAAAATAAAATTACACAATGAATCAACAAAGATTCAAGGTACAAGGATTCTGTACATGTATACATATAATACATTTGTATTTTCTTTAAAATCTCCTGAAATTACTTCCTAAGCTATTACTTATGGCCTTTGAAATGTTTGATAGATTTTCTCTCAAAATTCTGTTAAATTATCGAAACCAAGTTAATTTGTCAATGCCTGTAACTAGAGATTTTAAATATCTGTATAGTATTAAATTTCACTTCAGGTCCATACAGATCTGCATTAGTATTCACGATAAAGCATCGATATTTAGGTGTGTTCTCATTCCAGTCTCATTCCTCTCGAAGTACATACGAAATTGTCAGTGTATTACCGATATTCTATGTTGGTAGGCTGGTAGAGTGTGATCGTATCCGGTCAAGCTTATCCTCTTTGTTATTCTTTTTAATATATGTTTCAATAAATAAGTATATTTCCCTATTTTTATTGGAATGGACGTATGATCGGAAAGTCCGCAAATAACTATTCAGTTACAAAATGTATACATAGTTTCATTATCAAAACCGGGTCCTTTTATCAGTATTAATAGCATGTTTGGAACAGCTGCAATAATGTTTAACCACTTCACTTTTACCGCTTTGTAAGGCCGAGAGCATAACTTTATCTTACTACTTCGGTTACTTTGATTTCTTTAGTGTAAAAGTGGTGTAACAGCCGCTGCTGAGTATAGGCTTCCTCTCTACTGTGATAGAATGAAGTCCGCCAATAGACCCAACGGCTCTATTGGCGGACTTCATTGTCCTCGATTTTTTTTTAATTATTAACCTACTATGTATGTTGTACTCAAGATGTTTTTCTTCACTTCCGAGCACTGGTAAATTAAAACTTAAAATTTGTATTAAACAATTTAATTGATGCCGATACCGGGGATCAAAGTCGATGTTCTCGCGTACCGAGAATTTAAAGTTCAGAGCCTGAGCTACCACGGCTCTTTAGTGTAGCTTAATATCAATCATCGACTAAAATAAAGCTGGATAGGAAGAAAGTTTTCGAGTAGCAAACGTAGAGTAGAAGGACTAATTAACTCGTGTTAGATTTCGTCCGCAGTAATAACTGATTATTACGAGATAACATCAAGTGTGTAGGATTAATATATCCCTTTGTGTTATATACACATAATGCTGCAGGTATTCCCGCAAAAAGAGGCACTCGCTCGTTGTCGCTTTTTCCATTCTGATGTGATACATTTGCTTTAAGCTCGCACACGGGACATACATACAACACACCTAGACCTGAAAACTAACTATTTGTAATATAGCAATATTGTTCTTCAGCGTACATTGGAACCCAAACCCGAGCGAGGTACTCTACCACTTGATAGAACGATGTCTCTTGCAAGTATGCGAGAAGACCAGGAATACAAGTTGCACAGAATCAGGAAGCTTGTGGTGATTATCGATCGAGAGTTTAGTTTGATTCCAAATGTAACAACGTAATATTTATTCATTATCTAAACTAGATCGAGGATACGCATAAATATCTATGGACCGGAACACTTACCGACTCAAATGATCTATAGGATGGTAGATTGTCAGTTTAAATAGTAATATCATAAATTACCATCAGCTTTCATTAAGCTTAACTTATCAAAATGACATTTATAGTCGTCTTGGTGGTCCAAGTTAAATATTTGTTAATATCCAATGTCTGATAAACCAAAGATATATAATGTACAGAGAGAATTTAACATAGACCACTTCATTGTAATTGTTATTCTCGTTTAGTTCTTAAATATAATTGTTTAAAAATAGTAAACAGTAATGGTTCTGAAATATTGCTCGTGGTGAAATTTCTTTCCCCAACTTCATTATGCTAAATAGAGATAATACCCTGGTAACCAGGACGTCAGGTTTATTACCTAGTTATACAGGATTCGATTCCTAAATGGCTTGCGAGTATCTGTTTCTCAGTAATAATATAGTTAACTTTAGCTACTATCTTAAACATCTCTGATGAACTTTTCATTATATTATGAGTTTTTTATAAAATTATAAATCTCCAAAATTATCATTTACATTTATTTAATATTATGAACATTTTTTTTTATGTAGCTAAGGATTACTAACAAACATAAAGTTCTCCAGATTGTAAGTGTCTCTATCTCCCATAAACATTTCCATCGTCGACAAAGACTTAGAATGCGTTGCCACCCTTGAGGACAGAGATGGAATGTCTCGTTACCAGCCGGTGATTGAAATATTTTGTATAAGCCTGAATACATAGTTCAGTTTGTATAAAAATATTACAAGTACTTTTATGGACAGACACACACCAAGCTCGTTTTAAATATAGTAACTATGTAAGTACTGTCAAGGTGAACCTTTCAAGTAGCTTATCTGCGGTAACCCAGATCGTGACGACAGGAGAATGTTCCAAGCTACAACCTTCTCTGTTTTATATTTGCTACACATAGTTATATATTTTACGTCTACTTATAGATACGTTAAATACTTTTTAGAATAATATATAAAGTATGTAACTGCTGGTTCCTTTCTAGCTGCCGAATGGATGGGTCTGCTCGACCGGGGTGGGACCACGCCCGCACAGAATACCAGTTTAATAGCAGCATAATGTTGCTGTGTTTCGTCTGGTGAGTGCAGGGTTCCGGAGACCACTATTAATGGTGACGAGGGATTTCATCTCAGTCCACAAAAGTGACAACGCATCTGCGTTATGATTCCTTGTCAAGGATTAATGTCGATGTCATGGACTGCAGAACTCGCTTATCATCAGGTGAACTATGTGCTCGTTTGTTACTCTCAAAGTAATAAAAAAAAGACTTTTTGACGTACGATAAGTTCACACGGCGATACCACGGAATTATGCATTTCCCACGTCGTTAAAAAAATGTTTATCTAGACATTGTCTAAGACGTTCAAGTTTCCCCGTGAAGTTTCACTTCACCACTCAGTACTTGGTAAATCACAGCAATTTAAATTTATTAAGTGAATTTCCTCAATGCCGCTATCACTGATCGAATTCAATTTATTCGGATACAACGAAATTAAAAGAGTAACCTCGTGACCTAGCTAACAACTGTAACGCAAAAATATATCAATCTATTAAAACATTAAATATTAAATTAAAATAATATTAAAGAATGTTAATTAATTTTTACTTGAATGATTTTACTTGTCTTATATGTGAATTATTAAATCCTATATAATAAGTTAAATAAAAGATCATTTTATATATATTTGCTATGTAACTGTATATCTAGAATAACATAGAAAGTATTGCTTGTACTTCAATTTTGTACGTATTCATGTGACTTAAGGATTTTCTTCGTTAGTAAAATTCTTGTTTTACATTTTCGAATTGTTTTCATTTATCTTACAATTAACAGTTATAACTCTAATTAACAACAAGATCATATTCACGGCTTACATTTTTGATTACCTTTCATAAAAGCCGGTAACGCATTTGCGACTCCTCTGGTGTTGCGTATGAGCGACGGTAATCACTTATTATCAGATGAGTTACTTTTTTTTTATTACATTAAGAGTAACAAACGAGCACACAGTTCACCTGATGGTAAATGATTCCGGCGGCCCACGACATCTACATTCATCCTTGACAAGAAATCATAATGTAGATTCGTTGTTGCCCTTGAGGACTGAGATGGAATCCCTCGTCACCATTAATAGTGGTTTCCGGAACCCTGCACTCATCAGACGAAACATATCAACAGTATGATATTCTGTGAGGGCGTGGTCCCAGCCCGGTCGAGGTGACCCATTTATTCTGAAGCTAGAAACAAACCAGCAGTGCTACATTATTTATTTATAGAGCTACAAATAGCAGTGAGTTTACTCTATATATTATTGTAAATTCTATTTAACGTATATACAAGTAGAAGTAAAATATAACTTAACTATGTGTAGCAACTACAACGACTGAGATGGAATGCCTCGTCACCTGTAATAAAGGTCTCCAGATCCCTACACTGACCAGACGTAACAGCAGCATTACGCTGCAATTTTACGCTGGTATTTTGTGAGAGCGTGTTCATACCCCGGTCGAGCTGATCCATTCATTCTGCAGCTAGATATAAACTGCAGTGTAGCTCTACCACTGTTGGTGTTACTTGCTCGATTGCCACGTATTATATATAAAAGAAACACCTATTTGCTTGTTGTAATCACCCACGTAGTGAACTACTACGGCACAATCATTTTAAAACAATTAATGCTAAAAGAGAAAACAGATAACTAACCTAACGCCTAAGTACATTAGGTTCACTTATCTAGTGTTTGTGTTGGTTTCGAATTCTTGAGTACAAAACAATATTCGCTAATATTTACTCGTATCTCAGGTGGTGCACGTGCGATATCCCATGTCATGAGGTTTATAAAATAAGTCTGACGAACGCATTCATCTGTTGGTAATATAACATTACGACATGAACATTAATAAGATATGCATAAACAGTTACATAAATCGAGAAAGAATAATTCAAATGTGTTGTCACTCTAGAAATCAAAGGTCTATAATTTCTTACGACATCACAAAAATACCACAAGGTTCCTCTTCCAATCAACCAAGTATTTACATACACAATTTACAAGTACATGGTGATTTCATACTTAATAGTTGAAAATACTAATGGAAAATTTAAAAAATCAAGGAAATATTTTACTTTACTGCCGCTTACGCTTGCTATACGAGTATGCCAGGGTATACTCCTTCCTGAAAGTCCGATAAATTATATCTCAGTTTTTAATTTCCGGCATAAGCTATACCTATGCTATGGAAATATCATTAAAGTGCATGTTTTTAGTTCTATGCGCAAGGTACAAGCAAACTTTAGGTCTAAGGGTCAACAATATGGGTCCCAGTTGTTTTTAAAAATTATAGTCGAAGTACTCTCATAATGACATACGCAAGCCCCTTCTTTGCACATGCCTCTCCGCGTCACATTCATTCGACTTCAGGTAATACAAAATCCTTTAATGCGCAAGGCCACCGGTGCGCCGTGGTTCTTGCGTAATGAAAATCTACACATAGATCTTGAGCTGCCGACCATAGCTCAGTCAGACCTGAAGCAGGCATCTCGCCTATATTTGGACTCTGCCGTCACACACCCAAACCCGTTGATTGTAAGTGCCGCCACTAACAATCCCATCACGCATCATAGATTCACCCGCGTACGAAGGAGACAGAGTCGCAAACAAGGTTATTCGTGATTCCGCCATATCACAGGCCGGTTCTCTCCAGTCAATACAGTTAGAAGCGTTCCTAAAGTTTCTTGCGCCACTTCTTCTCCAGCGCCCACGCATTCCGAAGTGGTAGTACATATAGCCAATAATAATAACAGAGATATTAATGTACATAATTCTTAGTCAGAAGCAACTGACCGAGCCGACGACCGGGCCCTCTCGGGCACCCTCGAGGCAGACGCTCTCGCGGAACAGGAAACAAAGCCGAGGCTCCCTCTCGGGAGCCCTTGTGCTGGTTACCCACTAATAGAGGTCTCGACTGAGCGGCATAAGCGCTCGGTCACCTATCAACCCGGCGAAACTGTAAAAGGCCTAGGGCTAAGAGCGCGGCCATCATATATCAATATATATCAATAAAAAAAAGTCCAAGTACTTTTCTCAAAATTTAGTATACAATATTTTTAAATATCATGTATATTATAAACTGTACGTAACATGATACTATAACGCATGATTTTATTTTATTTAATTTACGTTATACTGCCAAAAATTTAAAACAAAAAATAATGGATACATGAGCCTATTTTTATAGGCGTAAAGTTAATTACAATACAGGTTATTTGCAGTATAACGCAATGAATTCTGAAGCGAAACTTTCACGATATCTCCGATACAATCGGGGCATGTGTATCGGTGATCTGGATTCGCTTCCTGGTATTGAAATTAAAGTGCAAATTCAAATAACGGGCTCATTACTGTCGGTCCGATGTACCAAGGTGTTTTTTAAAAAATAATAACCAAATTGTTGCCCTGCGAGGTAATTTATTGGCGGCTGTTTGGGATTCAAATGTCATATTGAATGGAACGCTCGAAAAAATATGGATGTCGAAAATATTTTTTAGGCAAAGGACCCCCTACGTCTTTAGCGAATGAAGTTGTTATGAATATTAAATAACAACATGTAAGACCAAAATTTGTAAGTTCTTATAAAGAATTTGTATAGCACAGTGGCGATGGAGCTAGGTTTGGGTCTGGATTGAAATATATATAATAATTGAAATATCAGAAATGTCAGAAATTATAGATTAAATTGTTTCTGATAAATTAAATTTAATTATCTCTCGTCAGGATGTATTATGACTAGTTGTTTTCTTAAAACAAGACAGAGGTGAGATGTTTATCTAACATATACGATACTATAACTACTTGTAGTTTTCTTGTTATAACTAATAGATGATCTAATCATTAAATAGTAAAAAGAGTCTGTGCAGTTTCAGTCGTTTATAATTTCAATAGCAACGCGAATCATCCTGGCTAGATTTCTATCCCTTTACTAGGATTTGTGGTTTATCAAATCTAATGTAATAGTGGGACTGAACTTTGTCACGATCAGGGCATGCAGACTTCTTAGGGCACCAAATATTACTTTAGGGGGGTTTGAATAGATATTTTTGTATATCCTGTGTTCCCATATTCACTATCAAGTTTGTACTCTCTTGAGTCTTGTTGAGTGATACAGACAGATGGTATAAACGAAGTAATCTCCTTTAGTGGTTTGTATCGTATTCTTATATGTGTATCTTGTCTGTGAAATACGATGGGCACTGGCTCACTCTAACTAGGACGCAAGACCCGAAACTTGTTGCCATGTAAAAAAATAAAAGCTCTTAAAATCCCGCAGTTTGGGAATATATGTTTCTTATAACATATCCCTGGTGCTATCTGAAATAAAAAATACCTTTTAAACCTTAATCTATCGTATATAGGAATCTATTAAAACTCGCGCACATATCACTGTCTAGAAATATCGACGTTCTAAGAAGTCTGCAGTTTGTAGTCATACCTTAAAAGTAATAATAATAAAATTGTATTCGAAACCTCTGGAAATTTAAAAAAATTTAACGTTATTAAATATGTTCTAATCTTATTTTATTTAATGTGTAGTATTCGGGATAAAAATGTTTAGATGTCCTGTAGTTCAATTAGAACAGTAAGGGCAATCACAATACCAATAATTTATATAATAATGATTAATATAAATATCAAACTGTATATTAATTCCAGGACTGGCACGTCAACATACTTCTTAGACGCAAGGGCAAAGTAACAAGTAAAATTAAAAAGATATAGAAAAGTTTTAACTTTTCCAAAGATTAAAGATATGCTAGAATGCATATATAATAAATTATAATTAATTACACTTTACAAACACATTCAAATCACTGCCTTATCCGGTAGTCATATAATCGTTTTCAGTGAACTTCGACAGACCAAACAATGGTCCCCAGATTATAAATTTTATTATAGACAGTTACAGAGGTGCGCTCACAAACAAGGCATACCGGGCGTAGCTCACTGGGGTCCCTTTCCGTTAAAAATATTCCTTGCATGTCTGCCCTACAGTCATCAATAATAAGAACTATTCGATCCTCTTTTTTACATACGAGGCGAACACGATACGTTTCCGATTTTTTTGAAGCATTCGTAGCTAGACTTGATATCGGCAAATGGTCAGGCCTATAATATGGCCGGACTTATCAAGGCTAAGGTTCTGATCAAACGCCCTCATAAACTGGCGAAATGCTGGCACCGCACTTATGAAAACCGAAATCCATCGGCACCAAAATCCTGAGGATATTTTGTAAAAGTAAGACCTCAAATAATAAAATAAGAAAATAGAAAAATTATTAAGACGGGTTAGAATTTGTGTATTGTAAATTTTTATGTAAGTTTTTGGAAGTGATAACTCGGGGCGGACAGTTATAATATATAGCTAAAGTAATTTTAACCAATATTTCGATAGACCAAGTTTAATATATAACTTATATGTTCAAAACACTAGGTTATCTATGGTAAGTATAGTTTAGTCTGATCCTTAATTCGTTAGAACAGATCACTTAAGTGGAGGGTATACAAGACTAAGATTTTAAGCATTCTGGCTGCTCATTTTGCCAAGACAATGAAGCGAGTTTTTATTAATATCTTTTATCCTGAGTGGCAGCTCAGTGGTCAGACGCCCACTTAAAATTTAATTGAGTGCGAGTAATCCAATTTCGATCCTAGGTTGGCACCAGTAGCAGTAACCCTGCACCATTACATTGTAGTTGTAATTTTAATACTTGTCTGAGAATGTCTGAGAAATTATAAATGTTTCGCTACCACTCTTAGTGAATTCCACCGAGTCTTTCGAACCATAATCCTCATCAACCTTAAGTATAACCATAACCAGCCATAGAAATTTATTCGTGTTTGTTTATATTTATGAGAGTACAATACTTGCAACTAAGTTAGGGTGAATTCTGCCAAAGACACATGATGTGTGGGACACATGATGCATCAAAGCTGTTCCCATTATGATAATGGTCCAATTCAAATCTAAAAAGATTATTTAGGTCATGAAGTTCTTAAATTCACAATAGTTGGTATCAATAAAATTCAAGGATGATTGGTTGAAAATTCAATATCATTTAATTTTGTTCAATTAAATATAAATAATTCCAAGTTAATTACTGGGAAAGTTCAATAAATTTACCAACATTGAATCAAAGTATTCAGATTAATTTATTCAATTGTTAATTATAACTGCCGTTGACTGACATGTGATATGAAATCGGAAAGTGTAAATGTAATGACCTTTTTAATGTCAAAATCGGTTAAATACGTCGCGGTGACTTATGAGCTCCGGTGGCGGAATGTTTAAAGCTTTTTTTATCGTCTTGTCTCACAAAAAAGCTTCAGTGATTCACCCGTGTTCTGTGCATTTCCAAGTTTTTTCCTCTTTGTTGTATTAAAAACATGTTATTATTTATTTTAAGGTTCCATAATTTTATAAATTTCGAAGTTTTCTAAAATTTTAAAACAAAACGCAAAACATAAGAAAATATTGCGAAAAATTAAGCTGTTTTTTCTTAGGAAATTATACAAAAGCATGCATATTGGTAACCCCTACATCAGAATGTACGTTATTTATTTTATTTTTATTACATTGAGAGTAACAAACGAGCACACAGTTCACCTGATGGCAAGTGATTCCTGAGGCCCAGGACATTCATCCTTGACAAGCAATCAAATCATAACGCAGACGCGCTGTCACCCTTGAGGGCTGAGATGGAATGTCACCAGTAATAAAGGTCTCCGGATCCTTACACACCACACGATACACAGCGGCATTATAGTGGTGTTCTGTGAGGACATAGTACTACTCCGGTCGAGCTGACCCATACATAGTGCAGCTAGAAAGAAACTGCAGTGTAGCCCTACCACGGAAAAAATAGGTAATTGAATCAGACGCTCAATAGAAACCATTCAAATCACCCGTATAAAAAATTATTGTAATGAAGTCCAATCATACTCGAGGGAGATTTATGACATCATTGATAATCACCTGGCCTCTTAGATGCACTAATATTAGTCTAGTACCAAACTCAACCCAGAACCTACAACCACAGAGGTCAAATTCGATGACACTCTGTCATGGTGTAAGCATGTATAATAATTTTAAATTGAAGGTATCACTATATTTATAATTTATTTCACGAATGGTCACTTTGTTTAAAATCGTATTTGTTCTTTAACTGTAAAATCATGTATTACTATTTGAAGCGTCGATACCCTAATGGTTTAGGGTACAGTCTGCGTTACTTAAGGTCGTAGGTTCGAATCAGCCATTTGACAATTGTCGTGAACCAACTCCCAGCACAAGCATTGTAAGCTTAGTTGGGGCAGTTAACCGGAATGTTACTAATGATAATAGCATTCTTGAAACAAAAAAAAACTATTGCCCTGATACTGGGGTAACAAATCCCTTAATTAAATAAATTGTAACAAGTAATTTATCAAAATAATATTGTGCTGAACCCGTACAATATGAAGATTCAACACACAAATATTTACGTGTAAAATATACCTTTAAAATATTTTACGACCTTTAGTATTTTCCAGAAAAAAAATTATGACGTGTGTCAAAGATATTGTGCAGCAAGTGACGTATTGCAGTTCAGCATTAATGAATTTAACAAGTTTAAGGTTGTCGATCTAATATATATTTAGCCTCCTTTTTTTATTCTTTTCATATTCTTTCGGACTAATGGCCATTGTTAGCACTAGGGCTTTTACAGCTTCACCGTGTTGAAAAGTGGCCGGGCGCTTAGGGCCCTCAGCCGAGACGGGTTCGAATTGTACCGCTACTCTATTGCGCGAGAGCGACACACTCGAGGGTGCCCAAGAGGGCCGAACCTCAGCTCGGTCAGTTGCTTCTGACAGATTATCTAAATTAATATCAATATTATTATTAACGATCTGTACCACCATTTCGGAATGCGTTGGCGCTGGAGAAGAAGTGGCGCAAGAAACTCCAGCGACGCTCCTATCTGTGATAATTGGTGAAAACCGGTTTGAGAGATGGCGAAATCGCGAATAAATTTGTTGATTGCGACGCCCGCGGGGGGGGGAGGGGGGGGCGTAAGGTTGGTGTAGTGTTGGAGTGTGTTGATTAGAGTTTGGGCCATGGTGGTCCCGTAATCGGTGTCCTCAAGGACGTCCCTCTTTTATTTAGCCTCTTTTGAGAAGAGTCATTACAGGCTTATGCCGTGTTTACTCCAATATGTTCAGTAATAAATCTCTAAAGTATAATAGAACGGAGTAGTCCTTATAATGATAAAGCCCTGGATAACCTTACACTATATTAACCGACGACGCGTGTAAGTTTGTTATCTTAAATGTAATCTTATACAAAATTTTCAATCGTAGAACCATACTGCAGTTAATTTATAACTGCAGAAGGAAACGCTGAATATTTCATCGGGAGATGACCATGCTATCAGTAGCAGCCTCTCAGTATGTCAGCATGTCAGCATAATACCATAAAGAAGCACGATGCTGCTGCTTACGTATTGTGAATTTAGTGTTCGGGGAACCTAATTATTGAGTACGGCTTTCCATCTCAGTACGGTGCACAGCGGTGCATCTTGAATCTTAGTTGAGATCCGATTCACTTTGTCTGTAGTAGTAATATAGAAGATACAGTCATCACATGCCATTAGATCCCATGCCTTTGTATCTAAAGAAAATTAATCGATGAAAGAAGTTTTGTTCCATAAATATATAATAAACCTAAAATGATAAATTTCGACTTTAGGTTATATAAATAAAAGTCATCCTAAAATAAAGTAAGCAGATTTTCTCATTCTTCTATCATACACAGAATACCAATCATTAGTAAATTATACAATTCATTTATACAAGGAATGTTTGTATCATCATAAATGAAGGAATGCCAACCGTAATATGATTTGAACTTAATGGTTGAAGGGTGATGTAAAACATTGGTATTACAATTTGAGATTTACTTAAACATAGCATACGAGACTAGAACCAGATGCCGCTATGGCTTTATTATTCAATAACTGAATATCAACACTCGCAACATAGCCAATGTGCATGGCTATGTTGTTTATCGTCAACGGAAACCACGGCCTGGTTTCACGCGTTATTTTCAGTTTAAGTAATGTAAGAACAAAATATTTATTAATTATACACGCAAACCTATGTCAAAAATCATCCAATTAACGAGACGGAAGAATAAACAGACGACCTAGCATAAAATCTAACGTAAACGAAAATCATCCGAATATTCACGCCAAAACTGCCAGATTTTAGTGGCCCTTTGTTGTGAAGACCAATAAATTGCAGGATAAGGTTGCAGAATAAATGAAATCACAAATATTACTAACCCGAAAAACAAATGTGTTAATTAAAAAAAGTTTTCTTACGAAACAATTGGCAAGTCGCATAAAAACAATTTTCGTAGGGATTGGCGTTTCTTGAAGGAGCATTTAGAATTGCGGGGTAATTATATTTGAATCTTGAAGGTAGTTAGTCCAAATCGCCTTGATATTATGTCAAAACTTCGTTCAGAAGAAGAAATTCTCAGACATCAAAATGTTTTGTTTGGAGATGACTAAATGGGAATTTTAGCTATTCGCGGCGGACGACGGTGCGGCCTAATCGGATCCTCTAAAGGGATATTTTTCCGTTAGCGACTTTGAACTCTAAATGAGAATACTTTTTGAATATTTATAGTGGTATTAGGACCGCCCGCGGGCAGTTCTTACTTACTAACTTAATTAAAATTTGAATCTGCGGAAGTTGCTTTTTAATAGAATTTAAAGCAAATTTTACTGGTCAGTAACTAATCACTAGTAAGGAGAGGATGGCATCTGAGTTCTCAGGAGTGACGACGAGTCTGAATAAAAATCTTTCAGCTGAAATGGGATTTCTTGAAAAAAATATGCAAAACAAATAACATACACTCCACGTGGATTTCTTCCACATCAAGGGACTTCATTTCAACCTTGCTGGCTAACATCTCATATATCTCCTACCCTGGGTACAAATTGGAATACTCGTTTGGGCTGGAGTGTGGGTATACATTGGAGATGATATCTGTTCTCGACGCTTCGGCAGTCTTAAAGGTACGGATCTGTCAATCTTTTGGCTGCGCGTGGACAGCGACGACTATCATCGCATCGTACGTGTACCTTTATAGATATCATAGTGGTAATACTGACACTGACCGAAAAATAGACCACGACCTAATACATACTACGGGCAACAACAGCTCCCTTCTGGAGAGATCGTGATACTCGTCGACTTTAATAACAACCACGTTGAATGGCTTGGATCGCTTACAAACGATCATGCGAGGAGATCTGTTCACGTCTTTGCTTTTTATATAACGAAACCCAACTAACTGGTCGCTTCACCTACGCCAGTTTCCAGACGTTGCGGGTGAAGAACGATTCACCCTCCCTGATGGGCCTCCTACTGAACTCTCATCCATAAAACTATCTAGTCTCTGTCGATGCCCCTCTTCGCTCCTCGGTCGATTGTTTGATCCACAGTATGGTGCTCCTCACGTGCCCGTTACAGTTAGCAAGTTATTGCAATGCACTACAGATCAGCAGATTTAGAGGGATGCGGTCTTATTTTGCATCCTTTTACTTCACTGGATAATCCTAACGCTATTTCCGAGTCTGACTCCAATTTTGTAGTTCAGGAGATGGAACTTCATTCTATCCTCCATGGTGCCCATGGAGGGCAGATTTCAGTCTTAGTTACAGGTAATTTCTGCAAAATCGCGTATAACTGGAGTGTAACGGGACCTAGGCTGATGTGTCGGCGTTTCGAGATGTAAAATGTCTTTTTTAAATAAAGTACATTTCTACCTTCAATTCATTCAAAAAAGTTATTGCAAAGGCAAAGTTAGTGCACATTGGCAAAATTGTCCAGAGACTAGTTCATCTCCCTTCAGAGACCCATGCATTTTGATCTCTTACCAATGCTGTTCAAGGCAATTTCTGTTAGCCATATCTTCGTACAAAAGAGCACGCTGGCCCATGACTCAAAGGAAAAATCAGTTTTCTTAGGCTCTCTTATCGCCTCGAATTCGACTTCTTCATGACAGGGAGAACTCACCGTTGACCATTTTGTATTGTGAGCTCCATACCAGATGTCTGATTTCTTCAGACATCAGTGCGCAAAGCACTCCATGGACATCCATAAATCGAGTCGACCTGAAATCCCTTCAATTGTGCTGAGGACGTGACTCAACAATTTTAGGCGTTATCGCGATTTGTTGGAAGATAGCTTTGGTGAGCTGATTCTGTTTTCAATCGATTAAAAAGGTGATCACTCTAATCCAACTACATGCTTATTGCCACTACCGCCTTTTGTGCAAAAATAATGGAATCCATTGTCAGCTGTCGTAGATACTTAGAAGATCATCAGCTGATTAGTGATCGCGAATACGGCTCCCATCAGTGTCGCTCACCTGGTAACCTTCTGGTCTATTGACACATCGATGGGTGCAGGCAGCCGAGATCAAGGTTTTGATGGTTAGTCTCGATTTCTCGGGGACACGTAAATTAATGCCTCTATAAACTTGTGTCTTGTGGTCGAGTTTTGTTAACCAAAATCTCTAAATTAGACCAGCAAAACCAGGCCCTTTTAATCCTACGAAGACACAAGTCTGAGCCCTTACCGCTAAAAAAACCTTTCATGGTGTTTTGTATATACTGCCCTTGTTACTTCAGCTGGTATTCGAATCCTCATATCGAGAGACGTTCAGTTCCGCGGTAACTTGGAAGGTAAGGCTAAATTGTCGTCTAAACACTTAGCGTGATTAATAGAGCCAAGGAGTCCGTTTCTACACAGGGAAAAAGCGATGGGGTTAAGAACTCCAATTCTTACGTCAGCGTAGCACGATTGGTGGGCCTGTGTGCAATTTTATAAAGCGTAAGTGCGGCCTCACATGGAATACTGTTCTCATCTTTGAGAAGGGTACCCCAGTACCAGCTCCTTCCATTTAACCGCAATTAACGAAGAGTGGCACAGATCGTTGACGACCATATACGTTCTGAGCATAACGGAGAGATATTTCATCTCTATGCTTTTTTACCGAATTTAACATAGGCGTGTTCTATCTCCTCATCTCGAGAGCTGGTAATCCAGCACTGTGCGTATTATACAAATATTTCTGCCAAGCACAACTATTCTGTTGAATATGCTCACCAGCGGTATTTCGAAACCGATACGATTTAGGCACCTTTAAGAAAAGAGCCTAAACCTTTCTAGAGGTAGGCAGATCATCTGTGACTCCTGCGAGCTTGCGGATGCGAATGGACAGCGGTGATCACTTACTATCAAATGAGCTTCTTTCTGGTTTGCCACCTATTCTACAAGAAAAAACAGAAAAGAACTAATCCCTATAATACATTCCCTTCTAGCCTACATCTACTTTCTTGAACATGAATTACATCATAATTCATGTTCAAGAAAGTAGATGGAACGTTCCGTTCTTCTCTGGAATGCACTCCCTACCAAAGCCAGTATTTTTTAGGGCTGATGGCTAATCTTAGCCCGAGGGCTTTTATATCTTCATCGGGTTGAAAGGTGACTGAGAGCTTAGGGCGCTCAGCTGGGACCTTTATTAGTGAGTAACCAGCACAAGGGTTCCCGAGAGGAGCCTCGGCTTGGACCGGTATCCTGTTGTGCGACAGCGACTGACTTGAGGGTTCCCGAGAGGGCCGTACCTCGGCTCAATCAAATGCTTCTGACGGATCTAAAATAATATGCATATTATTATAAACGATCTTCATCACTTCGGAATACGTTGGCGTTGCGTGGTCGTGGAGTGATGGAGGAATAGCGAATAATTTTGTTGTTTGCGACGCCCTTGCGGCGACGGGAGCGGTAAGTTGGTGCAGTGTTGGAGTATAGTGTGTTGATCAGAGCTTGGGCCCTGGTGGACGCATCGTCGGTTTCCTCAAGTGCGTGCCTCAGTCTCCTTCAGAAGCGGGGGTATTTAGCATTTTTATGCATAGTCATTATAGGTTTATGTCGTGCTTACTCCAATGTGTTAAGAAATAAATATCTGTAGTATAATAGAACAAAGTAGTCGTTCTGATGCACTGAGTACATGGTACAGTACTGCACTGTTGGTGGGGTTAACTCGATCCTGCATTTCCAAAACCATTTCCTCAAGACATTGGCTACGGGTTTGAGGCGATTACAGATAACGGGCGACGATGATACACCTTTCATACACCTTGTTGTTTTTTTTACATGGGGAAAGACCTACGCATACGCACCCCTGCGGGGGCAAGGACGGGTTATATCGGACTCGAACCGACTATAAACCCATGGAGTTTCACACATCCGCCCATTCCAACTTGCGCCGGCCGACGGGGCGGCTCCTCCTCCATGGGGAAGACATCCCACACTCCACCCCTACTGGCTTGGCGCGCCCGAACACGAGGGCGCCTTCATAATCGACCTCCTCTGTAGGTGGCAAGTGGACCCCCCCGAGTCCGCCCCTCAGACGCTATGGGAAAGCAATAAGCAATCCCTGCCCCCTGCTGTGGTCTACGGATGCACCATCAACCATAGTTCGGCCACGGAGGACAAGGAGAACGGTTGGTAAATCCAACACTCCTCTGCCCACGGGGCCCTACCGCGGCCGCCACAGCGGTACGGGGTCGTACCGCTGTAGCGGCCGCGGCGGCGTCGCTTCACTCGTGGAGGATAGGGATAGACACTACCATCCCTCCGCGACTCCACCTCGGATGCGCTGGATGGGGGCGAGAGTATTTTAATTACTACATAAAGTTTAAGCATATACCTATTTCAATTAATTTCTGCATCAGCCTAAGGTTGACTGGTAGAGGATGCTTAAGGCATTATGTCCCCCTTTATACATCACTGTATATGAAGCTTAAATAAATAAATAAAAGTTGCATACATTGAAGTCTACAATGGCGCGGCTCTTCATCAGTTACTTTTATCTCTCAGACCATTCCGATATATTGGTATCACCACGGTCATATAATATATAGCTATATATATATATAAGTATATACTTTAAAAATATAGATTAGGCCATTCATCGGGCACCAAGACCAATAGCCACTGAATCAACATATAATTTATTGCAGTGAATTCACAACTAATTACAAACTCATAATATTTCACACACAATACCTTAAAATACAATTTGTCCAAACATGTCATAAATTAACGCCAAATGCGAGGTTTGTAAACACCATGGCTTTTGTAAAAGTTGGATACATCCCACATAATTTAATGTAAACTGTGTCCATTTCTACTTAAGACCTAGAAATATTGTTTCTTTCCACAAACGTGTTTGCATTGGTCTCGCTAAAAATCCTTTATCCCATTTTAAAAATGGGATTGAGGAATTGGTAGACTATCAATTATATTATAACAAATCCTATGATTTCCTTTATTAACTTGCTTTATTAAGTGTGCGGCGAAGGAGCGAAGCACTTGTTATATATATAAATAATAATAATATTGTTACATTAAAGTCTTTCCGTGCAAAACCACTAAAATGTTGACTCTAACATTATAGGAACATAACTACATGAACTGGTTTTAAATTTTTGGTTAAGGCATAGCCCATATCGATACGGTATATTTTTTTTTACTTATCAATCTTGAAAACATCAAGTGTATAAAAAAACCGTAAATACAAACCTTTTATAACTACTTGTTTGGTGTCGACACCATTTATACTATTATTAACGTATAAATGTTTTACAAAGAGTTGATGTCGTAAGAGATTTTAAAAATTTATTTATTTATTACTCTATGACATAAAATTGCTAAGAATGATATATATTATACATGTAACTCACCTTATCTAAATACATAAGGTAAGTTACATTTAAGTTACACTTCGGGTAAAAGGTGTTATTTAGTTTGATGAGACAGGATAGTAAGACAGATAAGTAAGAAGAGACACTCTCATTATAGATTCAACCAATATTTAATGGACAAATAAAGTCCTTAGTCTAGAGATTTAATTTTCTAAGAACCACATACAATTCAAAAGTTTTTTTTTCTTCTTTAGTTATAGATATAAATAGATAAAGCTTTCCTTTTTTGGTGAATACGTGTTAATATACTCAAAAGTAAAACTAAGTACTATTAATTGAAATTAGTTTTACTTTTGGGTATATTCATTAACTATTAATTGAAAGTAATTCAGCTGAACATATGTATGTTCATGTATTTAAAAGTCTAATGAAAAGGAAAATATGTAAAAATTGTTGATGAAGGAAAAGCTCTGACTGACGGATTCCACCACCATTTTAGTGAAATCGAACACTCTCAACACACTTTTTTTTTCCACATCGTCCATGCTTATTATTTCGATTAATATTTATCTTAAAGTGAGTTCTAAAACGCTTTCCGTTCTTACGTGGATAAAAACAAGGTATACCACACACTTGTTCACGAGTAATGAATCATTTTGACTTTATCTTATACGTTCGATATCGAAAACGCTCTTCAGATGCGTTCAAACACGCACACTGTTCATATTTTATTTTCATTGTATTAGAAATGTTAAGATTTATATGTGTTATAAAAAATAACTTTAATGATATATTTATGCATTATGAATAGTCTTTTGTAGTGCCACTACATGAAAAAATTAAGCACTAAACTATTCTATTTAATTTTTGAAGCTTTAATACTGACATTCTTGCTGAACCGGTATGTTAGTTACTAACTTTATAATACAATTTTACTTTATAGACTATTATATATATATATATATATATATATATATATATAATAGGTCTTTACTCAACTTTACTAGGTCTGCAACATAGCTTCTAATATTTCTACGTGGTCGAAACTCACCACATCTATAAATGAGCTTAGGTTTGTTATTAGCTCCAGTACAAATAACTTGGGAGGACCTCGGACCACCCTTTGGTTGAAAACCAGCGCAAAATAGTAGATTACCGGTGCTATGTTTTGTCTGGAGACTGAAAGAAGCCGGAGACCTTATAACTGATTATGAGGCATTCTATCTTAGTTCTTTATATTTAATTATGATTCATTGTCAAGGATCAACGTGGTCATTCAACATTCGAGTGAACTGTTTTCATCGCCTTAGCGCTGTTGCTCCTTGTTCTTTTATTACATTCGGCATCAGCACATTTGTTCCTATGAAACATATTATTTATAGTTACAATTTCATCGTCTGTTTATTTGTTGCATGCAAAATTAAACATAGATTAGAATACAATATTTTAATTCAGCCGACTGATGTCTAGACGCTCGCTTTCCATTTTACAATTTCGTAAGGAGGCTGAATTCTATTGCATATGCCGGCAACAAATAAAAAATCCTGAAGCAACTTACATGTGTCTAATAAATAAATATAATAAGTCAAATGAAGTCCACCAATCCGCAATGAAGTTGAGTGGTGTACTGCAATACCCTCTATAGGAACACGACCTAGTAGTGGGATCTATATAGATTGCCCATTGTACATAACTTCACACATTTCTTACTTTAAAATTTATAAATACGCAAAAAGTCTTCGCCTTAACACATTAATTAAAGTCAAAATCGCGTCATTTATAACCATACGTCCGTCTGTCTGATGGTTCGCCGATTTTTCATTAATATCGCGATAATTATCAAGAAATAAAAAGGAAACTGAACGTAACAATAACTTTGTTCATTATTTATGCAGCTCTTTATTTGACACGAAGTCGTACTTTTAATTTATTGCTTGTCCTCTTGCCATCAACTTTAACTCTTTCGGAATACATCGAATATTTAAAGATACATTCGCATTGAATTTGAGTATGAAGCCGGGCGGGCACATCAAAGAAAACTAATATGTTATAATAAAAAAAACGTGCGAGAACCGTGTATCCCGTGCTAGCCCGGTTCTCAGGCGGTCTCCGTTAATCTGAACTATAATATATAAATCGAAACTGTTGAATTTGGGTTTAGTATGACCAAGGTAGTAGTGATAGTATAGAATCTTGGTCTAGTCATGAATTGATAAATTATTATATTGTATAATTGAGTTTCCTTTCTTAACATGCTTACGCAAAAAATATCACATTACAGTATTTTTGCATGGCGATAGACTCAACCACCAAAGAGATTTAAACTCCAGGTGCAAAAGCATAGCATTTGTAGACTCTAATAGGAATAAGAAAAATTAAGCTTATTAAAAATAGTATTTTTATTTAATAACGTCGAGTAACAAACGAGCACACAGTTCACCTGATGGTAAATGATTCCTACGGTCCATGACAGCTACATTCTTCCTTGATAAGGAATCATAATGCGTTGTCAGATACGTTGTCACCCTTAAGGAGTGAGATGTAATGCCTCGTCACCAGTAATAAAGGTCTCCGGATCCAGGCACTCACAAACGAAACACAGCAAAATTATGCTGCTATTTTACGCTCGTATTCTGCGAGGGCGGATCCTATCTTGGTCGAGCTGACCCATTTAAAACTGCAGTGTAGCTCTACCACTGTCAGCTAGAAACAAACTGTAGTTTAGCTCTACCACTGTCAGCTAGAAACAAACTGTAGTGTAGCTCTACCACTGTTCTTAATAAAACTATTAACGCGTTAAGAATTATAAAAAGCACTACGGGCACTACTAGCAAAGACGCCTGCGTAGTGCCCGAATGCAACATAAGGCATCTAGATTCAATTCCCAAAAACTTCTTAGAAGCTAATGACGGCAAGGATATTTATATTTTACATCACAAGTTGATGATTGATGATATATCAGGGTGTATTGTATGAATGTTGTGTCCAACCTTCCTCCAATATTATTGCACATGCATTATTTCTATTATTATTAAAAGTGAGTACCTCTGTGGTTTTGCTATTCATCATCGAAAAAGAGATTGAGTTTCATTTTTTATTCCCAGATGAGTAGCAGATCCTCAAAACTCACTATTTAACAAGCGGCTTTTTTATACTATTACCTTAATTCACTTTTTGCAATAAGCAGTTTACATTCATGAAACGGGTAACTAAAAACAATAACAAACGTGTCACATCGTCAGGTTGTTTCCAGATGATGTCAATTACTTTTATGATACTGGAAACAACAAACGAGTACACGAGTATGGGATCACATCTAATGCTAATTGATTTCTGCGATCCCACCATTAATTCAGGATAAGGAATAACAATAGGGATCCTGAAGGCAAACCCTCGACCAAATGCCTCGTCATCGGTAGTGCCGGTCTTTGGTGTTTTTTCAGCTTTGCAACACAGAAGCGCTAAACAACTATTTTACGTTGGTATTCTGTAAAAACGAGGTCCCTCGGGGTGAGTCCGATCGGGAAAGGATCACGTTTTACCGCTGTATGACCACTATGAGGACACTGGTCTACCCGGTATAAAAACTTGCACAGAAACGTGTTATAAGTCTACCTTAAAATTCAATCTTACTTGAATCCAATATAATAAACTGAGTAAGATTCCGATACAAAGTAGGCGACAACAAAAATTCACACAGTTAATAACTTGTATGGAAATTGTTTTCGGATGGAAACAAATAAAAAAAAAACAATGATAGTTAACAAATGAAACCAAAAATATCAGTCATTAACCCTATCGCGGTCAAAACGCAGAATTATCGTCCTTAGCCGGTCTGCGCATTGCTTGATTCACGTTTTTCCCGCTGCGCGATACTAAATGACAAATAATGAGACACGAGACAGTTAACAATGTACGAATGCCCGATCTCTCCACTCGCCCGTCTCACCGGCTTCCCAAAAATGCACACAAGGGCTCCACATGAGAGGCCGCACTAAAAACTAAACGCTTCTTGCCCAAAACGAAAAACTCCCCGAAAAATCTTACTGACCGTTACAGCACGTCATAACTCTGCGGACTGACGTTGAGCGCGAAACATTTAGAGTAAGCATTTTTATTTAGATCTTTTTTATTTTATTATAATTTTTTTCCAATGCTTATTTAGAGATTTAATAAATGTAATTTTATTGGTATTATACCTTTTTACGATCATGGAAATATATATAATAGGTCGACTCAACTGAATAAGGACCACGCTCATCGCCACCGTGTTCAGTGCGTTTAGTTAAAGAAATTGGAGGCCCCAGTTACTGGTAATGAGGGATTCCATCTTAGTTCTCAAGGATGATAACGTACCTATTTATATATTTGTTTGAGGATTAATGAAGGTATTAACGGCCACAAAAATCACTAACCATCACTTGGTGAAGCACCCTGTATGTACGTCTATCACTCTTTTAGAGTATTCTATTTTGTCTTTGTAGAGTCTGAAAAACTAGTGAGCAGTTAACCTGATCATTAGTGATTTCTGGGGCCCTTCGCCTACACGCCTGGATAGGGTTTTAAGAAAAAGATGCAACATTACGTGTATGAAACACTGCTATTTAGTGGAGGTAACTAAAATATCCTTCGTTGGTCTTGCTGACCCATTCATATTACAGTTATTTTGCGTTCCAGTGTATTTTTATTTCGTTTTACTTTTTTTCTGTTAAAAATTTAAAAGAAAATTCTAAAATTTCAATGAAAGTGGCAACCCTTTCGTCTGCGGCAAAGTCTGCATGCTCTTACTGCTATTATATTCTGATGTCTTCCACTCCTTCCTACCTAGCTTCCTATTTTCATCACCTTGGCTCTAACCACGATAAAGACATTCGCTACACCAACAACTTTCTTCTCTGTGTCCTTCTCTCATCTCCGACGTTATCAACTCCTCCTTGTTTGTTCAATCCGTTCTTCTCTGGAACGCTCTTCCTCCCGAAATCAGGGTGGCTAAGTTACTGGTTTAAGTTTGATGTTCGGTTCTGTTTAATTATTTTGAATTTTGAACGCGTATATTATTTTAAAAACTCCTTTCGATTTTGCGCCATTCCACATATTTTTTCGTGTTCATTACCAAATTACAATATGGAATGGGGTGTTAAAGAAAATAGGATTGCAGTGATCGCCTTGCACAAAGTGGGTATGGAGCCGTCGGTCATATTCCAGACACTTCAAAAGCTTGGTCTCAGTCGTATGTTCGTATATCGTACTATCAACAGATACAACAACACTTCCTCTGTCGAAGACCAGTAAAGATCGGCGTGGCTGTGTACTTTTAGAACTACAAAGGCTGTTAATACTGTTAAAGCTAGAATTCGTCGAAACCCCAATAGGAAGCAAAAAATCTTATCGCGAGAAATGAAGATTCCCGCTAGGACTATGTCGCGTATTATAAAACAAGACCTGAAACTCGGTGCTTGTCGTCAATATACAGGACATGCCCTAAATCAATCTTTACAATTAAATAGAGTGGATCGTCGCGATACGCAGGTGAAAATCACAGAAATATCCTCTTTACCAATGAAAAAATTTTCACGATTGAAGAACAATACAATAAGCAAAATGATAAAGTATACCCTCACAGTTTTAAAGAAGCTGCTCAAGTGGTCGAAAATGTACAACATGGTCATCATCCTGCGTCAGTAATGGTTTGGTGGGGCGTGTCTTATCAAAGAGTCACAAAACTACATTTTTGTGAAAACGGAGTGAAAAATATACCGTGGACTTTCCAGCAGGACACAAGGCACGAACTACCCAAGCCTGGCTTGAAACCAACGTTCCGGACTTTATAAGAGCTGAAGACTGGCTCTCATCTAGCCTATACTTCAACCCTTTAGACTTCAAATTGTGGTCAGTTTTAGAGGAAATGGCCTGCTCTAAACAACACGGCGACATTGAGTCTCTTAAAAAAGCAAGCAGTTATAAATGCATCTAGCTATAAATGTATTTTATAATTACGTATATATTGTTTATTTTATAATGAATATTTAATCGCGTTATAAAGTTTTTAAGCATATACCTACTTCAATTCATCTCTGCATTGCCCTAAGGTTTACCGGTAGAGAATGCCTAAGTCATTAAGTCCGCCTTTATACATCATGAAGCTAAAATAAATAAATAATACACTTTTCAAGAAATAAAGACTTTGCATAAGCAGGGAACAAGCGATAAGAATGCTTCAGCATAGAGGGTCTTTAAGTAGTCTTAGGTAGGTTTTCGTGCTTTTCCAAGAAAATCTATAATAGTTGATTTAATATTTTTCATATACACATATATCTTGTATGCAAAATAAATATCTTTCGATGATAAGAATTGAAACTTCTATATTTGTACATACAAAGCAACAAGTTTCCAATATGTAAATAAAGTCTTCTAAATCCAGAGTTGTTCAACATAAAGTCAATATCCGCATTGGTTGAGTGGAATTCTCATGTCTTTTACGACTAGTATACATTTTATTTCCCTTGTGCTGGTTACCCACTACTAGAGGTCTCGACTAAGCGCCATAAGCGCTCGATCACCTCTCAACCAGGTGAAGCTGAAATGCCCTCGGGCAGCCCGAAAAAAAATGTACACATTTTATTATTTGTAATAGTAAAATTAGTCAATAGTGTTTTATACTCACGGTTTACTAAGGGTGACAAACGAGCACACATTAGGATAATTGTGTGCGCGGCTGTTACCCTTTGTTTAACTGAAACTATTCAACAGAAATTGTTCAGGTATTTTTCCCATAGAGCTATTTTTAACGAAAATCTGAACAGAATCAGCCGATATAATAAATCTATTACCTTGGATATATACAAAAGTCATTTTTTTATAACTATCAAATCAAATTAATTAATACCATAACTATAGGTAAATTATAGATTCGGATATATTCAATACATTTCTTCTTTTTTTTTTCTTTATCTGTAGAACTAACTGGAAGTGTACTTTCTATTATTCTTAACATAATAGCGTAGCATTCACAGAACGAGATGAATTTGTAATTAATATTATATTACAAACCTTACCGTACTTACATATGACTCTCGGCTCGGACTACTGTCCGAGCAAGATACGAACCCGAACCCTCAAGTACAGGTCTATTGCATAAAAAGAGAAAGTTAATACCTACATATACACACTTAAATTCCTAAATTTAATCGAAATAATACCGCAGCTGTTTCCTCCATTTCAAATTGCTCAACATTGAATAGCAGACAACAAAGCGAAATGATTCATACATAACCGGGTAAAAGGCCACTTTCTCCTCAAGTTGCAAAAGTACAATGGCGACGGATTGTGAAATTCAATTGAATAGAATTAGGACAAAATATATTTTAATGGTGACAACTGAATTAATTATTTAATTGATTACTTATAATCAGTAACAACATCATAGTGGATAATGAATGTTAACAATTAATATTGTATATTTAGAAGAGCCTCGCTGGAGCGATTGTCTAGCTACAGCATGAATCAATAGCCTAATGGTTTAGATTACGGTGTGCCAAACTTAGGGTCGTAGGTTCGACCATTAGATTAAGTCAAACATCTTCCAGTATAAGCATTTAAGTTTAGAGTGGTTAACAGGAATATTAGTACTTATGGCACTGCATTTCTTTTATTTTTTTTTAGAATTGGCTCGACCAAGGAAGGACTACATCATTACAGTTTACATGTGTATTACAAGTACTCGTATCATTGTAACAGTGCTATGTCTCGTATGACAAGTTTAGTGTACCAGAGGTCCAGTTACTGGTAAGGAGGCTGTCTTATTCCTCAGGGGTGACAACGTATATTAAATGTGGTGTTGTCATGGCACGGGTAGAATCACTTACCATCAGGTAACTGTATTCGTTAAATAACACTAATCACATAAAAAAAACATTTTAGTAAAAACAACTCAACCTATCACTACTTCACAAATACAAGTTTACCACATGCATTCATCGATAAAATCAATTTTGCGAGGAGTCGATGAATGTCCAAATTATTTAGAGATTTCTTAAATTTACGCGAATACTGCACATTATGAAAATGGTAGAGTTACACTACAGTTTATTTCGAGCGGCAGAATGGATGGGTCCGCTGACCGGTTTTGGACCACGCCATAACAGAATACCAGTGTAAAACAGCATCATAAAGTTTTTGTGTTTTGTGTGGTGAGTGCAGGGATCCGAGGACCTTTATTATCGGTGACGAGGCATTCCATCTCAGTCCTCAAAGGTGACAACGCATCTGCATTATGATTCCTTGTCAAGAATTAATGTAGATGTCTTAGGCCGCAGGAATCACTAAACATCAGGTGAACTTTGTGCTCGTTTGTTGCTCTCAGCGTAATAAAAAGAAACAAAAGTTGAAACTAAATTTAAAGATTTTTTATTTTATTTATTTTCTAAACGTTTTTATCCAGACGTTTTGTGTGCTTTACAGCATTTATGTTCACGGAGAGGATTGAAATAGTTGACGTCCTGATTTCAAACTACCGTCAGCTTTTTAATTATTAATCGCACCAAAACTTACCAAAAGTCCATAAAATTAATTTTATTAATTACTATTCACAGCAATTCATATAAATACAACATCACAGATCTTAGTCTATCTGAGGTCAGTATTAAGCGTTAAATATTATATAAATTCGTACTAAAAGATTAAAGCAGCAGCCTATATAGATGTTATACATTTACTTTTACTTTAATATTTATTTCATACGCAGGTTTCCTAACGATGTTTTCTTTTACACTTTAAACATTAGTGCCAGCAACGAGGATCAAATGTAATTGTGACGAGTAAAGTGAAATTAAAATCAAGCACTCATATATTGAGCTACTATGCCTCGGCAAAATTCGAATTAATATATTAATATTTTTTATATAGTATATAATATTTCGCATTTATTATTTTAATGTTAAAATATAAATATATATAATGCTCACTCTACATTTCATATATCAAGAAAATTTCCAAATACTGCGAAAGAACTAAAGAAAATACCCGACCGTCACGAAAAAATAATGAAATACCTCCGCGAGTAACAAAATGGAGCTAATTACTTACAATTGCAACCAACCCGTTCTGTACCAGCAACTTTTATGTTATAGTTCAACCAAAAACTAGCTATTTACGCAATCTGAGTCCTATTCCAATGATACTAAGTTCAATTAACTTTTATACGTCTGCTAATGTTACGTTTGCGGTCACATATTACAGTTCTCGACTCCGCCCAAGAATTGTTTTTTGTACCAAAATTACTCGATTTTGGGTGTGGTTTTTGGCTGTATCCACCCACATAATCGTGAGATGGAAAATTCTGGAATTACCCCCAGAAATTACTGACATATTATAGCGATGCGTAATGTTTTTTTAATAACCAGAAGAGATACAATTTAATGGCACATTAATGTTTTTGTGGAACATTTACATCGTGCGTATTCAACGGGTTTACTTGAAAATATGTAATTTGAATTCTTCAGTCCATTATTGGACATACACTAGTTATAAACGGTTCTGCATTTAAAACGGTGTTTAAACGGTGATGGAAATTTAAATCACTCTCATGCTTCAAAATAACATTTATATACAGAATGCCATATGTTTTGCATGAGTTCCATATATATTTAAATATTTCCTTGCTGTGCCGTTGTAATAAAGCTTACGCAATGGAATTTGGTTTATAAGTTCAAAGACGACAAGAAGCAAGATCGCGATTTCTAAACAAGATATGTTTAGAAATCGCGATCTTACAATTAGAACTAAAAATAGCCAAAGTAACAGTATAATAAAAAATATTTCTATAGCAATTGTTATTACCTAAAACTTCACGAATACGCACATACGCATCAATGAAATTTGACGCATTCATAGCCTTAGGCTTAGGGTACGGTTTTAGCGTTTCTACAAGATGGCTCAAGAAAGTCAAAACTTCTGCAAAATATCAGCTTCCACTGTAAACTATTTTTTTTTATTTCCTCCCCTCTTTTACGAAAACATTATGTCGTCCGTTTTTCCTTATTTATATCATTACACATGGCCCTTTAAATAAAGAAAATTACATACTAAAACTTCACTTCCATGACTAACTCGTTTCGTATAATGAACAGTGGTGGAGCTACGCTGCAGCTACTTTCTAGCTTTCGGGGAAGGAGCACGTCCTCATAGAATAGCTGTATAATTTTGTGACTATACGGATCCAGAGATTCACTTACAAGTAACTACGCATTCGGTGTCAATTCTCAGGGATGACAAGGCATGTATGTACCTAGCCTTGTGAACTGGTGACTGACTGAAAGAAATATTTAAAAGACTTACTTTCTACAATAACAACTTTTTATATCGCATTATTATAATTTATTTAATAATATATTATTGTTGCTACTTTTTTAGAAACTAATATGCATCCCTCTCCATATAAGAATTTTCAATACGCTAACTTTAACTTTCTGCTTTTATTTTCACCTATTTTTTTACTGCTGGAATAACATTTATCAATTAATAACATATGTAGATGTCCAACTTCGACGTAGAAGTGAACCAACACGGATCCAACTCGGATCGGGAATTTGCGACACATTTTCGTCTAACGTCTCTCGTCTAATCGTCTTTAACCAGCGCGTGTAGTTAGAGTTACTGCTGGCAGAGGCAGAGCCCAAAACGTCATGCTATGGAGCGGGCTACGCTCGGTGTTACTCTACATGGCATAATACACAACGTTGTCTCCGCTGTAAAACGAGGCTGACTGACATAACTCAAAGCTAGAAGCTTTACCTATGGGGGAGTTGTTGAATGGTTCGTCCTAGACGCAGTATAGGACTCCCCCCCCCACCACTGGATTAAACGACAACATACGCAGGTTTGTGGGAAGTCGATGGGAGTAACTCAGGATCGAATACAATCAATGTGGAGCCCTTTGTTCAGCAGGATAGGCTGTGATGATGAACATAGATATATAAATTAATCAAATAATTAATTTGATATATAAAAATAATACCAACAAAAACTTGTGTTTGGTGCACAAGATGTTCTTTATTGTTAACTATAAATAAATCACTAAATCAGGTTCACAAAACTGTTGTGTTGCATGAAAACTTGATATTTATAATAAAATTAACGTTTAATATTAGCGATTTAAAGATATAATTACCCTTAGGATGAAAGAAAATATTTTTCATTGATGCCATCAAAACTCTTCTGTTATAGAGAAACAACTAGAAATTAACTCAATAATAAATAAAAAATACATTAAATATTTCTTCTTTCGTCTTATTAGTTACCCCAGAAAACTCAAACAGGTCCCTTATTCACTGTCGCTACCTAGCGAATTAGTTACCACCAACGGTAGGCAAGTAACAGTAATAATGCCAATGAAACGTAACACCAAACTGCGTTTACAATTACACAATCACAGACCGCTGCCGCTTAGTGTAACGAGAAACTTCAAAACGAGAAAGTTCTTAACATTGTTTATTTGTAATTTCTTGTGAGTGGCGTTGAGAAGTTGTAAACGTGTGAAGTATAGATCTCGACATGCATCCTCCGGACAGATTTTAAATACTCTGCTATCTTTTTTTTGACATTAACTGTGTGAGACATATATTTCATACATATAGAGCCTAAAGCATCCACACAAACACACCGGCATTCACTCGTCATCCTCTTTCTCTTGTCCGATGTAATGCATGTGCAATAAAATCGGAGGAAGATTCCTATGCAGGCCAGCAACATGGGTCATACTTGCAACACACCCAAAGAAACTAATGAGATGTACTGCACAAATATTGTTCTTTGGGTGAGCGTCGGACTATCCATTACACGATGTATTTTTGGTAGACAAATTTTAAAGGATTTCTAACAAATTACATAAAACTATATGAACATTATTCAAAATAGATGGACTTAGTTCTGGTCACGATTCCGAGACAAGAGGAAACGAGCAAGAACAAGAAGACACAGATTTCTAATGGATATTACTCGGATTCAACGAAAAGGCGTACTTCGGTATTTTGAAAGCTTACATTCATTCTGCAGCTAGAAACAAACTGCAGTATAGCTTTACCACTATTAAGCTACTTCACCGGCTCACCCTGTGATGTTTGAACGTAATAACTGAAAATCTTTTTTTAATATTAGGGGTGGCAACAAGTGACCTAATTAATAGCTCACCTCATGATAAATGATTATCACGACATCTACATCCATTCTCATAAAAGTTTCAGGATGCATATGACAATTCGACAGTAGTAATATGCTGTTATTTTACCTCCCCGTGGTAGCATTAAATAAAAGAACATAAGTTTTTATAATTCAATATTTAAAAGTTGAAGGACCTTTTAATAACCATCATTATATCCATTCGGTAATATCGAAACTTGTATTTAAACATCGATGAGTTCATTTGGAATATCAATAACCAAACAATAGGTGAAATATCAACCAAGAACCGAGAAACTTTGGACCCGTTGCCAATTACTTGTGGGTTCGAACGTTACTGTACGTATGAGTTTTCGTTTTTCGTATTCTTAAATATATGAAGGTCACTTGCTTAAAGGTATATTCCATTTTAGAAGCATTCTATCAGTAGCAGACGTAAAGTCAAATAGCGCTTGACACCTTGATTTAGTTAAAAGATGTTTAACCCAATCAGAGTAGTAAAGGTTTTTCCTTTTATTACTCATGCCCATATTTAAATGTTACTATCGAAGTGCAAATTAAAACATTGAATTGGAATATCAATAAGCTAACAGTAGGCGAAGTAACAAAAAATCGCGAAACATGCAGCGATGTGCGAGTGTAATTTATTATCGCGATTTCGTATTACCATAAATAACGCGCGGAGTAAAACAAATTGTACGCGCGTCCAGTCGGCGTCGACCGCGTCACACGCCGATGTGTCTATTAAAGTTAAGCGGCTTAGCGCCGTCTCGATTCCTGACTGAGGCAAATAAAACTATTAAATAGTTTATGTGGCGTATGTAATAAACTTAGTGTTGATCTATTATGTAATTTGTGTAAATACTGGCTAGAAAAACTGTATATAAAAAGTGACCGATAGATATTGCCAGAGCCGCCGGAATGTTTGAATTTCGCGAAAGCAAAGTCATGCGCATCTACTGCCAACCTCCAATAGACGAGATCCAAGAGAAACTGTAGAGGTTATAAGCATTTGAGGACACACAGAGACACCCCTCATGGCATTTTTTTTATATAGAATAGATGTCAAACAAGTAAGCAGCTGATTCCACAGAGTAATTGTACTTGGTGGGAAATTTCGCGTAGAGCGTACAGTGGTGGATTGTGGTGCATCGAGATGATGAAAATGAAATTTTGAATTCTGTCCTGAAATAAGATGTTTAAACTCTGCGGCTGTAATTAATCCGGGTATTCGGATTAATTACAGAGATACACTCCCCATGGTAAATTCGGTATAGAATGCATAGAGATAAAACATGTTTACAAACGCCAGTGAATCAAGCCGATCGGAAAGTAAATTCTATAGTTCTATTGGAATACACGTGTAATAAGATTAGATGAAATTACATTTACAAATTAAATTTACAAATGTCACGTCTATGTCCGTGACACACTTACAACACACACAAATATTATCCTCAACTGAGAAATGAATCGCAAACGCAACGTAGTAGCCAATAACTCTGATCACGACGCCACTCAATCGGTCAACTGCAAGTTAAGGATTACGTCGTTGAGCAGTCATAGCTCACACGTACGCTTCAAAGTACGCCAGGAACCTAAGTCTTATCTTACGTTCCAGCACTACTTCACCATATCATCAACGGTGATATAAAAAAATGTTCCAAAGACATTTTAACCCACTCAAACGTTGTTGTCAGACGGCAGACTCTGCTCTATCGCTCTACATGCGTTTCTTTACAACGTACGTCATTTTTAGTGTATTGATAACTAAATCCGATCCCCCTTCTCTTCTTCTTTATATTCCATTAACTGATCTTACTCGTATTTTCTTGCTATATTCTATAATTTCGAAGTATTGTATCTGGAAAAGATATAAGTCAACCTCGTTTTTATAATCGTAATTTATTTAGCAGAAAAGTTTAAATAATAGTAATTTAATTTAGTACTAAATTAAAGAAATATATGGCGAATTAATAACTTCCAATTAATACTTATTTATAAGATAATTGCCGCCAAAAAAGATTAGGCGACTGTTCAAACGCAGCCCGTTGAACTCTTTTATTCTAACAAAACGATTAAGACCAATGACACATATTATATATTACATAATAACGAATATTGAACTAAAAACAGTCTTCAAATTCAATAAGCGGCTAAATTAGTCTAGTCAATGACGTAATTTTGTTTCGTGTACCTGCCACATACTTAATAGAACGTTAATACTAGTTTTGAACACATTTGTGATTGTGCTTTCTGTCTTACTCAAATAGTACTCATATCTTTCCAATACGTAAACCTTAACTGAAAGATGGTGACAAGGATGTAAGGTTAATTGTAAATATTTTTGACAGAAAACAATCCTTTTCATTACCATAGGTTTACCATTACCATTGTTTTGTTGTTTCACAAAATCTCTAAATACTTACTACTTAGTAATAGAATTTATTATGTAGAGACATAATCGCTACTAAGTAATTATATAAAAACGCTTCAGAATGTGACTTGAACTATGCCATTCTTTATCTCTTAATAAATTAGTCGTAAGTGGTCATATGACGTCTTAAGTACAGAGACGTTGTTTTTGGTCCGCATACAAGGCAATGCGTACAGTAGATCGTTTGTCTGTTCGTCCATTTGTTTGCATTAATAGATTCGACTGCTTACGTATAGGTATCGAGTAAGACCTATCGGATAGGTTTCTCGCGGTCTCAAGCTTTCAATTTTATTTTCACTGCCTTCTTGTTTTATATATATCGTATGCTTGACGTAGTGGTTAGCTAATGAGTAGAATAATCGTGAATACTGAGTCTGATTCTCAGCCGAGGACAATAATTAAAGCATGTAGGTATGTGTAGTACCTACATGCTTTACATCGGACTAAAAATAAGATAACCAGTGACTACCTCTATGTTTGCGCGAAGGCCTTCGATCGGGCTTGGTACAAAGCGCTTCTTTCGAAGTTTCCTTCCGATGGGATTCCCGAGAAATTATGCAAGTAGGTCACCGTTTTCTAACGAACCACAATGAACCACAGTTTTCACACGAACCGTAGCACCAAGGTCGTAGTCGACCGTCCATGCTTCGACTACAAACCAGTGAATGCTGGTGTTATCGCTTACCTTGTTTCTTCTACATATTAATGACATGTTGGAAATTAATAACATTCATGGGACACGACAGCACGGGGGATGCATTCTACACACTGGCCGCGCAAATATTTCTCAGGAAAAAGTTATTGAGTGCCGGAATAAACTCATATCTGAGGTCAAGATTTTGTTAAGCAATATCTAGGATTGGAGCCGATAAAATCAAGTCCAATTTAACGTCACGACACAAGTTTACTGTTAAAAAGAATATCTTTGTCGCATCCGCTCCCTCCTTTTAAAAACACTCCCCTTGCTACTTCAGATAGTATTGGAATCCTTGGCGTTGAGATATCGTGCGACTTTCAGTTCCGCGGTCACTTGGAGCGTAAGGCCAAATTCGCTACTAAAAAACTGGGCGTGTTAATAGAGGAAGAAGGTACTTCATTTTGATTTATGATCAGATACTTTCCCATCGGTTCGATTCAATGGCATTGCGAAGAGATATTGCATCTCTTTGCGTTTTCTACCGTACATATTTTACCATAGGCAGTGTTTTGGGGATTTTTTGAATTAATTGCAGCCGATGAGTTTAAACATCGTCACATCATCACAGAATTAAAAATTTCATTCCCATCATCTCGATGGTTGGCAATCCACCATCTTACACGATTTTTTCTGCAACGCACAACTACTCAGTGGAATAGTCGCCAGCGGTATTTCCAAACCGATACGACTTAGGGACCTTCAAGAAAAGAGCTTACATCTTTTTTAAAAGCCGGCAGTGTATCTGCAACTCCTCTGGTGTTGCGAATGTCCATGGGCTGCAATAATCACTTGCCATCAGGTGAGCTGCTTGCGCGTTTGTCAGCTACTCTAAAAAAAAAAGCTTAAATCTCTTTATTACATCGTACATGTTATTTATCTAAAGATCATTCTTTCCAAGCTGTGATATGAGCTATATATAGTATCTAAGTGCTCCCTTATAATACAATGTACTTACCACGTGCACAGCGGTGATAAGGACATCGTATGGAAACCTGCATGTCTAAATAATAAATTTAAATAAAAATTTTCCAAGACATGTGAAGTTCGTCAATCTGTAGTGAAGTCGCGTGGACTATTTTCCAACAATCTCTTCGTGAAGGTCAATATAAAACAATGGTTTCTATATGTAACATTTACCGTTCTATGTTAGTATCATATTTACGGTACTTCTGCGAAATCCTTTCATTACAATCATCATTGTCAGTATTTATCTTTGGCTATATCACTTTTATTTTTGAATTAGGGTCAAAGAAGCGGATTATATGGACTATGGTAAATTAACTCAGCATATTACAGATGCTTAGATGTGTTCTCCGGAGATTTCCTCGGTACCAAGAATTGATTATCAGTTTTATGTTTTAGGTAAAACGAAAAGAGGAGGCACTTGTATTGTTGAACTACATTCTGAAAGGAAAATGCAATGGGATGGCTTACTCCCAATGAAATGTTATCTTCTTAAGAGCTTCCTAACTTACGTGGTGTTCTTATTTTCCTTTTTGAGATTTATCTTGCTTAGAAGCGAACCGACAAGCAAACTTGGGACATTTTAAGTTATGTATACAATTTTAATTATATGACATGTTAAAGAATAAATATTGTGAGGTAATATTGCATGTTGTATTATTATTATTAACCAATGTGGGCCCTCCACATTGGTTTCAACCGCGGCGATATCTACGGGTTATTAGTAAATGACATCAACTTTGCAAGATACTCGTATATCATGGTTCAGATGCATTGTTATTAACATCTTACATTTTAAAAACACACTTACTCCCACAATTTTTTATACATAAATCTTGGCCCTGGCTTAACATTGAATCCAGGACTCACACCTTCTCAATATGTACGTACTGTACGTACTCGGAGCGCTATGCCACGCGGCCTTCGAAACTAAATACGAAAACATAAAACACGGTAATCCAACAGCAAACACCTGCTCATTTCTTGCGTAACTTGTTCTTTCTCGGGTTACTTAAATATTTTTTAGACGCTGGGAACATATTTCATATTTGTATGAATTAATATATTCAAATCACTATAGCGAAGAAAAATTATATTTTCTTTCAACTGTTTGTCTTAAATGTCTTTATTCTAATTACGAGCGAGTCCCATGTCCTAGTCATTGGGCTATTAACAAAATGCAGCTTAACATACATAAATGTTTTTCTGGTAAATAGATGTAGCTTGAAGATGATTTTTTTTCTATGGCCTTATTATGTCGTGCCAGTTGGCTAAGGTGCACATTTCAGAACTCACGTCAAAAGATCAGGACGTACAAAATCTTTGTTCGAGTGAGAAATCAAGAAGCAGGAAATTAGAAGCGCCTCCGGTTTTATTCACTCAGAGTTCAAAACAAGAATACGATGCACTCGTGAAAAGTATAACGGGAATTTATTATTCAGGCTCTTCACAATCATTTAAACAAAACAATTAATAGCTGCAAAATTAATGGGTCAGTTCAAGCGAGCTAGGACCACGCCCTCACAGAATAGCAGCATAATGCTCCTGTATTTCGTCTGGTGATCGCAGAAATCCGGAGACCCTAATTACATGATGTCAAGGCATTCCATCTCAGTCCTCAATGGTAACAACGCATCTGCATTATGATTCCTTGTCAAGGATGAATGTAGATGTCATGGGCTGCAGGAATCACTTTCCATCAGGGGAACTGTGGGCTTGTTTGTTGCCCCAAATGTAATAAAAATAAATCTTTATTTGTATAAGTTTTGCGCTCTGCAGAAATTGCCTTATAAAACTTTAGGCGTTATATCCTACAATTGGTAGTATTAAATATTAAACCATAGGAAAACGTTAAGGATTTTATTCTTATTTTTATTTATTTTATACTTTATTAATCTAAGCTGCAGCTAATTTTATGGTGCAATAGGAACGCTCCGATGCGACGTGGGAAGGATCATGGCCTCACAGAATTAAATAAAGTACATATAAAATATAATATAATATATAATAAGGATGACAATGCATGTGCATTTTATATATTTATTTCAAAAAACGCAACGGACAGTTTACTCAGCGGGCGTTCCGTCTTGCCTTTTCCAATCAAGCTTAAGAGGCCTCTGGACCAACAGCACAAACAAAAGAAAGCTGTTTAGCGACCGCCAGTACGTCTCCAGTCGGGGACGGGGTTCGGCTGGTGACCTTCTGGTCTACTTGACTTATCAATGGGCGCAGGCGTTCGTGCTGAAGAGACCTTTACGGTCTAAACGTAGCGAAGGCATTTGATCGGGTATGGCACAAAGCGCTTCCTTTGAAGCTTCCTTCCTATGGGCTTCCTGTGAAATTCTGCAATTGGGTCACGAGTTCTCTCAAACCGTAGCTTTTTTTTGTGTGTGAGTATTACTGTTGATCAAGAGGCCTTTACAGCTTTATCTAATAAGACTAGCGAGTGGTAGGCCCGCTGAGTAGGGAGACAACGACGATGCTGCGAAGCTGGCGCGGAAACTGCGGCTGCACTTCGACTCCTGTGGACGAAGAACGTCAATGACAACAGAGGGGGGTCGATTATACGATCCGAGGGCCCCTCATAAGGAGGTACGAAACCTCGACTCGGATCGCTGTCTAAAGAGAGGACAGGTCGATTTTTCGGCGCAGACAGAAGGGACTGTGTCAAAGTTAATGTTTGCCGTCAGAATATCATCAGGGGTTATGTTTGCGTATTTAGGACGTTTTTTGTTAGCAGGGGTGTCCCTCACGGGGGTATAGTCATCAGCTGCTACCACTAACGGGTTAGGGTGATTTACGGTCGAATTAATTCAAGGTCGTAGTCAACAGTGCATGCTCCGACTCCAAACCAGTGAATGCTGGTGTTCCACAAGGCTTTCTTCCGCATATCAATTACATGTAGCTAATTAATAACATTCATTGCTATGCGGATGATAGCACAGGGGATGAGTTATACACGGGCCGTGCCAATATTTCTAGGGATAACATCAATGAGTGCCTGAACATACTTGTGCCTGAGGTCGAGATTTTGTTAAACAAAGTTTCAGTTTGCGGCCGACAAAATGTAATCAAATTTAACCCGACGAAGACACAAGTTTGCGCATTTACCGCATCCCTTTGTCGCATCTCATTATTTTGGAAACTCTCACCTGCTACCTCAGCTAGTATTGGAATCCTTGGCGTTGACATATTGAGCGACGTTCAGTTCCGCTGTCACTTGGACAGTAAAGCTAAATTGGCCTCTAATAAACAAGGCGTGCTTAATAGATCGAGATAGTATCTCATGTCGGCGCAATGTGTGCAACTTTACAAAGCGCAAGTTCGGCTTCACATCGAATACTGTTCTCATCTCTGGACCGAGGCATCCCAGTACCAGCTTCTTCAATTGACCGCATTCATTGGAGAGAGGATCGAATCGTTGATGACCAGGTACTTTCCGATCGGCTTTATTCACTGGCATTTGCATTTTTACCGAATTTACCATGTGAAGTATTCTAAGGAGTTGTTCGGATTAATCCCAGCCGCTGAGTTTAAACATTGTACATCACCACAGAATTCAAAATTTCATTCTGATTATCTCGATGGTTGGCAATCCACCACTGTACGATTTTCACGAAATTTCCACGCACAACTACTCTGTGGCATCAGTTATCGCGAGCGGTGTTCCGAATCGATATTACTTAGAGACCTTCAAGAAAAGAGCTTACACCTTTCTTAAAGGCCCGCAACGCATCTGCGACTCCTCTGGTGTTGCAGATGTTCATGGGCGGCGGTAATCACTTACCATCAGGTGGGCTGGTTGCTCATTTGCCACCTATTTTATAAAAAAAACAAAAGAAAAAGCTATGGACAGTTTTTCGATAGGGGATACAATGCGATACATATCGGAGAGAAGTAAAAGCGACTAGCGAGCTTATTTCATTTAAATTTCTAAAGTGATAGTGTTACAAGTGATTCCTATGTTTCATAATATTGAATGAACATAAATTTAAAATATGTATATATATATATATATATAAATACAAATGAGCACACCGTTCTCTTTATAGTAAGTGATAGATGACCTACGACATCTACTACATCTAGTATCTATGTAATAAGGTCTCCGGTCTCTGTATACTTACCATACAATACACAGCAGCCTAATGCAACTTTCATGTAAAATTCGATGCGGGTGTCATCCGTACGATTGGTGCAACTAGAAAGTAGTAGCAACGTGTCTCTGTCGCTGTTAAAGTATATAATCTCTTGAACATTAATTGTAAATAAAACTTCTTTTATTGAATTCCAATTTTATTCTCAATCCAAATCCACGTTCGACAGATCTTCAGTGATTTTCCGTACCTCGTCCTTACTTCTTTTCTGATCTCCCAATTTCTGTGCCTCTTCTTTTCTCTGTCCGTATAGACTTTTGAGATTGTCCAATACGAACTGGGGCATATTGCCCGGTCGCGGTTGATGTATCTCGTACTCTCCTTTGTCATTCTTAACCAGCTCGACCATGGAATCTTCTAAATTTATTATTTCATCCGGCCCACTGATTTCAGGCCTCTTGTAAACTGGTTTTGAGGACTCTTCATCTTTTGAGCCCAGCCTTGAAGATACTTTCCAGCGTCAGTCTGTAGGAACTGAAATCAATACATCATACTATTCATATATTATTATATAATGTAATGATCTAAAAGTATATAATAATATAAGTACATTATTTATATTCTATTATATATTCATAATAATTTTGGAAGCGTCAATAGTCGCATGGTATTACCTTAAACAAATATTATGGTTAACGATATGGAAAACTTAAGCTCATATGTTCTAATCTACCATTCGACTATTCCCGGGAAACATCTCTTAGCACAAGCATTTTCAGCTTGGAGTGTTTAACTGGAACATTAGTAATCTTAATAGCACAGCTTCATATAATGAAGCAAATTTCAATCTCGTAAACCAAAGTTATCTCATATCTCAATAAATATATATCATCGTATCTTTTTTATAGTTATATTTCATAATTTCTTACAATTCCAACCTTTTAAATTGTTTAATTATGATAAACCGTCTTTTTTGAAAGGCGTGTAATTTACAATTGAATTAAAGATATAAATTTCTTAAACAAGCCAATTCTAATTTTGTATCGACTTTATTGCAAACCAAGAAGAAAAACACAATAACAGAAATCTTAAGTTGCAGACCTCAACTTGTTGTTCTTCTTTTTCAAGATAATGTTTATTTGTGTTTTCTGATTATAAGGATATATATTATATATAAATAAATATATATGTATACATTCTTATTAGTATTAACCACTGCTTAATATTACTATAAAAGTTGATTCCCAGGTGAGGTCCGTAGTCATTTCTCGAAAACTATGAAAAATTCTTAATTTTTTCCATATTTGAGTATCGCAATATTCATAGATTTTGATTTTTTAACTAATGGTTCTTCTTAATCAAATATTAATATGATAACCCTATTTATATAAATTGATGTAGCAGATTTATATTTCTCAGAAATTCCAGTTATTTTTGTTTAGGTCAACAGTGGTAGAGCTACACTGCAGTTTGTTTCTAGCTGCATAGTGGGCCATGGGTCAGCTCGATCGGGATAGGACCACGCCCTCGCAGAATACCAGTGTAAAATATCAGCATATTGTGTTACGTCTGGTGAGTGTAGGGATCCGGAGACCTTTATTACTGGTGACGAGGCATTCCATCTCTGTCCTCAAGGGTGACAACGCATCTGCATTATGATTCGTTGTAGTACAAGCATGGATGTAGATGTCATGGGAAGCACTTGCCATCAGGTGAACAGTGTCCTCGTTTGTTACTCTAAAAGTAACAAACACTCTTCATACCTATCAACCTCTTAACACTAAAGTTCTATATATGTTGTTTGATTAAAATATATTTATTTATATACAGTAAAACATTTGACTGCATGTTCTAAACATACAGTCAAATGCTTTATGGTATCTAAGAAATTAAGACTATGATTATCTCAGACAGTAATGTTAAAAGCTCAAGCTCTCTTTGTAACTTTACCTTTTCTCTATTCTTATTTATTTTCGGTGGAGGCGACGATGGTGCCTGACGTTTATTGTTAGTTGCAAACGGTTGTCCCGCTGAAAAAAAATAAAACCAAATTAATTGGGAGAAAGAGGACTAATCGTCTTTTTTCAATTTGATCATTAGTCGAACATTTATTTTTAATTTGATCATCAGTCTTCGTTTATAACTCAATACAGTATATACCTATATAATATGTTTATATAATACATAATATGTCACTAATTACTTTCGATTTAATGATTTTATCATTTTCAACATATTAATCTTCGAATAGTTTTTTTTTACTTTTTCACGCCTTAACAAAAATATTCTAGCTGCACATGCATGAGATTGATGTGGAATGCCTAGCTTCCAGTATATGGACACGTAACGCTTCCCCAGTCAAGCTGATCCATTCACGCTGCATCTACAAACTAACTGCGTCGCGTATCTACCGCTGTTAAGATATTTGTGATCTGACTACCGTCAATCGAATAAGTTAAAACTATAAATAATTACCGATTTCGTAACCCAGCATTGTCTGTTTGATTGTTCGAAGGTTGTACTGGATCACTCAGTTAATGCGTAATAACACTATAGACATTTGTAACTAACTGTTACTAGTAATATGGTAAGTGGAGGGCACTGTTAAAACTACAACCGGTATACAAATAAACAATCGGTATACAAAAATTTGCTATAGTCGACGCATTATGAACTGAGGTTTCGGATCATAAATCATATTTATCTGTCTGTCTCGCTCGCACTTACAGGTCTAATGGAGAAGTGTAGTGATGTGCGTAAGAATCGTAGAAGTGCATATCGATAACGGGATAGGTGCACACATTTTTCAAAAACACGTTGTGAATTATAGCCCGAGCTTGGATGTCACCATTTAATTTCTTCAAAACCACGTTAGAAAATAAATTCTCCGTTGTGCGTAACGAAGCGTAAGTAATGTAATGAGTGTCATAACAAAAAATCTTATATTTATAGACAAACAACAACCCTTACTCGTAACGACCAATCAGGAGTCAGAGTGCTAATGAAGGTCACGATGACGCATCGATCTCGCGTGTGCAGCGAGCTAAGTACCTATAGCGGGTTGCATTGCGTTCACATTCCTACTATCAGTGACAATTATTACCCGACGCCTCAGTTTAAAATGAGTCGACTATAATGTCCTCGGGTTTGGGGGTAATTGTCAGGTGTTACTGACACTGCATCCGAAGCTCTCGGATCGTATCGCATAGGTGTTACATAGATCAAGGAAGATGAGAACGAGACATCGAGTCCATCTGGATTGATGTTAGTGCTGTTAGCCTATCCGGCTTTTACAGCTTCGTCTGTTTATCGAGTCCATGTTCGCTGGTTGTTGTGATTATCGATCAGGAACAGAATATAGCACTACTCCTACTACTTCCTCCAACTCGCATATGCGTAGGAAAATTTATGAGACAGCACGATGCCTTATCACTCGATGATAATGACACTTAAAAAATTGTATGATTCTAAGCCTCAAACCAAACGTTTTTATTTAATATAGAAAAATTATAATAACATAATAATTACCAAAATAATACTAATCGTTTGAAAAAAGAAAGCCACAGGGTTGAATTTTTATATAATAATATAGGTTTACTATATATTTTTAGTTCATTTCAAAGAGCCTGGAGCTATCATATTATTTCCGACGTATGTATGTTATCATTTAAATAATCACGAATATTATCTTCCAGCATACAACGATCCTTTATTATATATTTTGTTTTTTTTTGATAATTTTGGATGTTTTCTGGGGTTTTAAATATGGTAGGTACCATAATAATTTTACTTTACTTTTTCAACGCAATCTATTTATGGATAGAATTAATTTATATACAATTATAGTATTAACGTCATGACTATCACAATTTTCAGAAAATGCATCTTAACTTATTGTTGTACGTTAAAATATGTCCGTGAATTAATTTCTTAGCGATTGTTTGGGGCCCAGCATAGAAATTGCTCGAATGTTCTTTTGAAGGACGATATTTACGTCGGAAGGGTTACCCCAATGCAAAATGCTACAAGGCATACTGTGGCCATAACTACTATACCTAACGAACCGTATGTACTGTAGTTGAGTCCCGAATTCACAACCACTAGATACTTGTACAATTTCCACTTCAAAAAGGATATCACAGCTAAAAAACATATATAGTTTTTAAATGAAAAGTCTTACTAAGGTTCATGGTATTGGTTTGTGGTCCCAGCTCGAACATGACCTGAAAGTCCGCATGGTTGCCGAATGCAAAGCCAAAGCCAACTCTCGAGTCGGTGCCTGAAAAATCATAATTAATAATTTAACTTATAATTTTATTATAACATAATAGAAGTATAATGAGATCCTACAATATGTAATAAATTATATTATATCCACATATATAGAACTGCAAAAGAAAGCCTCTGGTACAAAAATAGGTTTAGAAATTGCTGTTCGAATCTTATTATTGGGCAATAATAAAATTATTTGATCTAATAATTAATTACTACGTTAGATTCCATTTCCCACCGGACCATTCTTCCAGGGTTATCGCATGAACAACGTGAATAAGGCGGCAAAATATCATTCAACAGCAACAAAAACGTATCCTGCGCAGATGGCTGTTAGGCGCCGGATATGGTTTTTTTTTTGTTTGAAAAAAATGTCGCGATAGTCGTGCTCAGCAGGAAGCGAAATTTTATGATAATCCAGCGAAACATAAAAGAAGTAAGTAAGTACAATAAAAAAGGTTACCTTACCTTTCTTAATTGGTGGAATATTTGAATAAGCTACAGACAGCAATGATGGTAACTCTTCGGGGATGATTACGGAGCACGCTCCTGAAAATAAACAATAAAAATATAAAAAGTATCTTATACACAGAACCAGAATTTTTCTATACTTTGTTTTGCTTGTTATTGGAATATTCATTACAGAGTGAACGCAAAAAGGGAACATTTGAAGCGAATGTTAAAAACATTTAAAGGACCTACTAACTACTACCGATATTCAATTTATTTCAGCCTTTAGTTAATTTATTGACCTAATAGCTAATCCCCATTACCAGAGCATACACTTAGGGGGTTACGGCTCCTCGAGGGAACGGTTATATAATAACATTTAGTATAGTAGTAGAGTACATTCGTAATATACTTGTTGCAAGTTGCATCCGCCAAAACTCTCCGTCCAATTACAGAACGATCAATCGCTATTTTGTAGAAAGCCATAACAAAAGATACTACTAAACATCATCAGACCCATACCAGTACCACCAAAATCCAAACAGTACACCACCAGAAACACGTGCGATGGATTCGATGCACAGCCGAGCGACAAATGTTTGTGTACTACTAATTGTTAGTTTTGTGTATTACTCGTATATCGGAGTAGAGAAGAAAACAACGAGTGTGTTCCAATAAGAGATAACTGTAGCTAGAAGATATCGCCGTGGTTTAATTTGCCATTTGCGAGTCATCATCGTTGACTAAGCCCCCCAATGTTGAGGTGACGAGGCTTAATAGCCGTGGCTTGGTCATCTACGGTGCAGCAAAAGGAACTTGCACAGCCAGCCTATGGCGTCGTACCAGCCAAGGTGTCCCTCTCCAGACAAAAAGTCGAGTAGATGAATAGTTTTGTAGGAAGAAAAAGAAAAGAAAAAAATAACTAACCTGAGTGTAAATTATTACACTAAATGTTTAAAAACTGTTACGGAAATGGTTAAACTTGTAGGGAGTACAGTTCACGCAATCTCTCGCTTGCCTAAACACACCGCACAGTTTTAATCACTCGCATTCTCATGAGCATATCGGCAATAGACAATAGCTATTGTAGCTTCAGTAACGTAACTTCGCAATAAAATTATAATGAGCATTTTCCGCCCGTTTGTGTAATATTTTTTTTTTTAAACCTATTCAGGATTAATGACAATTTGACATTGACAATCATATCAATTGATTTATTAATAAAAACGAAAATTATTAAAATCAACAGCACCCAACCTTGATCTTTAACGATTATCCTAATTCGCCTTAACCACTAATAAAAATGTTATTTGATAGACGAGATACGTCTTATTTTAAACAACTTGTGTAGTGTACATGGTGGTCTAGAATTAGTACACGGAAAAAATCTATCCTGATTAAAAAAAAATCATATTTTTGAAACGTTTTATTAGCATTATTTACGTACTCTACTCCATCATATCAGTACAGCTAAATGAAACGATAGTTTCATAAAAAAATACATTACTTTACTAAAAAAAGACCTGTAATGAAACACAAAATCAAAAACAGCTGATGCTCGGATCAACGAACGCCCGGGCGTGTCGCTGATACCGTGGAAATGATCAGTGCCGTCAACGGCGGCCGCGGCCCACCGCAAAAGGAGCGGTTTGTTTTGGCGGGATTGATTATTATGTTGAGTATTTTTAGTTTTTGAGACAGTTTCGCCCGTGCGTTTGTTGATCCGAGCATCAGCTGTTTTTGATTTTATGTTTCATTGGTGGTTTTTTTTTAGTAAAGTAATGTATTTTATAAAACTAATGTTTAATTTAGCTGTACTAACATGATGGAGTGTAAATAATGCTAATAAAACGTTTTAAAACTATGTTTTTTTTTTATTCGGGATAGATTTTTTTTCCGTCCCATCATCAAAGGTGTCATCAGTACTATCGTCTGTCTTCGTTTTAGGACGCGGTCTCCTAATACCCTGTATAAAACAATTAAGCTAAATTTTATTTTAATAACAGTATATTCAGTATATAATAGTATACTCAAATTACGGTACTTTATGATATAAAACAATTAATTAAAAAATATAGTACCAAGATTATTATTTTTAAATGTGTTATGTGACAAAAATAAAACACCAAATTAGACGGATACGTAGTTTTAGTCAAGGGTTCGATTCCTTGCTCTAGAACAACATATGAGCATCACAAATTGTTAGTTTTCGGACTTGGGTGTGTTATTTGTCACATGTATTACATCGGACTGAGAAAGAGACGACGACAGCAAAATAGGAGCTTATAAATATCCTATATAGGTGACGTCATCTAGTGAGGTTACCGCCATTTCCCTGCACATTTTATATGGTAACAAAACGAAGATATCGCTGTGGTAGAAATTACCATAGATATCATCATTATCTTAAACGGCTTCGTAAATGCAACCTTACTAGCGATGAAATTGACTTGTTAATCAAGAAAGGCTATCGTAATAACACCACCTTATATAGATAACCGAGAAGGTTAAAGAGACAAATAAATTTGTACACATGCAAACGAATGGAGAAAGTTTTAACGTGTAATGTTCTATTACAATCCGACGATTATGGTAATGAATGTAAAAGTACGAAATTTACACATTGTTACGTCATATAAGAAGCATGTAAAATATGTAAATGGGATTATATTAACCTTATTATTTTATAAAGCATAAATATAACCAGTTATTGTCTTTGGTCGGTTTTAAGTGACATCATTAAGTTGAGTCCTATTCGATTAAGACCAATACTCACCTGGCTGTCACCAATTGGGATCACTCGAGAATCACACGACGTGGAATTTTCTAATCCAATAAAGAAAGAAGTTTCTTTCTATCCTTCAGTAATAATCGGTTGTAAAACATAAGATAGAAGAAATTTATCCAGACTCCAAATCGTAATCCTAAAAACGTTTATAAATATTTATCTCGTCTTGGAGTGGAACTGGCTGCTCGGTAAACAGGTACTCAAGTTACGCGGCCATCAATGTTTTTGAAAAAGGAATGAGTATCATATAAATGTATATTTATTAAAACACATTATCTTCAATGAAATCATTCTGGATTCGAATCTAGGAAACATGTCGCACCTTTAGGGCAAAAATGGACGAACTTAAAAAAAAAACCAAAACATTGTTACGGTCACGTAATACTTCTGTATGCAAAGACAACTGAAAAAATTCTGACAAGAGAATACGAAGGTGTCACAATATCTCACAAAACATTTTCCTTTTACTATATTTAGAACGAAACAGGGCAAACTAATAACGGATTATGCGTTCGTTTGTAAAATTCTCTCCGTAAACGTTGTTGATGTTACGTGCCGTTTGTGCCGCGTTTATGCCACGACGGAACTCATATTCCACAATTACACGAATTTTTAAAGTATCCATTATGACGAAAAATGTTCAAACGTAATGAAAATACAAAGCTAATCAATAAACAAAAGACTGATTTTGTAAAAAAGATGTCATGTTTTTAAAACAAAATTAATTTGAATTTAGAATTCACAGCCAATCAAAACTTTTTTTTGGTTTGAAATGGCCAATACTAAAGAACAGCAATTTCATAGGTAAACCTATTATTTCTCAAATAGAGTTATTGCCTAGATAGTGCTGTTGCCTTCTCCTGCTTCTTCATCCACCCAACCGGCAAAAGTGCCAGAGGAATTCAGCATAACTAGCCTTGAGGATGAGCTTTAACGAATATGGAAAGGATCCAATGATCCAATAATGGCAAACAGCGTCAAATGATAAATGCGAATTTTTGACTAATCCAGAAAAAGCATAGAAAGATGATTAAAATTATTTGGGTTAATTAGCTGCTTTCCAGAAAAGACAAAGAATTTTTACCACGCACACAAAACGCTTGGAAGAGGTAAGAAAATTGGACTCAGAAACATCTTTTATGGTGTGCGCAGAAGCACGGATTGGCGGTGATGCGACTAATTTAGTAGCAACTGAAATTCAACTTAATTTACTGTAGCATACGACTAAAGTTGGTACAGTGAAATACTAGCTAGATTACTAACAAAATACTACACACAATTCACTTGATGATAAGTGATACCTGCAGCCTATATTACCCACATCATCACGGATAAGGAATCATAATACAGATGCGTTGTCACCCCTGCGGACTAAGATAGCATGCACCGTTACCAATAATAAAGGTCTTGGAGGGTAAAAACTTGAAATTTTCATTTTTTATAAACATTTCTCTGAACTTATCATAATGTAAATAATAAACTTTTTGTGATTTTGAAGTATAGATGTGTCGTATTTAAATCCCTTAACTGTCAATTACAAAATACACTATAATAAAAAATAAAAAATTTTTTTTGTAATATATTAAAGGTGTCAATGCAGCTTTCTCAATCATCCTGTATTCTTCCATTAAGTCACACTGTCTCTCTCTGGGCTGTCTATTCAAGTATTGAGTATGCAATATATGTCTCCACGGCCGTCTAGAGGTGACAATACCACGACACCTTTTATGTAACGCGACAGACAGCTTTTAGTATGATAAAATCTATAGTCGTAGAACGTTATTATTATTATATATATATATATATATATATATATATATATATATATATATATATATATGTATATATATATATATATATATATATATATATATATATATATATATATATAGTAAGTGGGCCTTTATAAATAATGTCAGTATGACTAAATATTTATATTTATATTTTTACAACCTTAAAATAAATATGCTGAAACCTTTGCCTTTGGTGTAATCTATTTGTCGGACTCACACCAACTAAAACCTTACGGTGTAGTACTTACCTTCTGCCCATCTAATGCTGTGCATACGTGCGTCCAGTGCACAGTTTCAGCTGTGCACAATACCCCCGCGTGCACAGCTGAAAATAAACAATCGAAAAAAAATCTCGAATTTGGAAGAATATGAACCTACTCTCTCAGAGGGAATCTGATTTCGAGTCAGACGCCCTAAATACTCGGCCACTACTTCTACTACGTGTGCTGTAACGTGAGTGAAAAATCGTAAAAACTTTGTTTAATTTTGACTGCATCTTGTAATCTGTCGTTATTATTATTTTGGTTTAATAATATTTTTATTATTATTATTAATTGTTGCTAAGATATGATTTGTTGCTATTGTACGTAACCCCTATAATTTCTTTATAATTGCCTTTTACATTAATTACACAGTTTGACGACGGAGTGCCAATGATTACACCAATGGTTAGATCATCTGGCTACTGTATACGCTCAGTCTTCGGGTCTGGGTCTGTTGTGTGTATGTACCGTGTCCATGACACCCAACTAGAACCTCTCTTCGAGAATATTGCACATGCATTACATCAGACCAAGGGAAGGGAACGACGAATAACTACATTAGTGTTTGCGCGTACGCTTTAATCATCATAATCAGAGAATATTACTCGAAAAAGATCGAAATCTGACGGTGATCGGTGAGACATCATAATAATCAATTTCAAAAACTTTCAATACACTTCAAGTATATTTATGTTTTGTTTTTGAAAAATATTTTTAACAATAAATAATATGTACAATTAATACACTTCACGTTCAGAAGTGAAAGTGCCTTTTGTTCATTATTTTTGTTGTTATTATTTTTAGTCCATATTATCTCTATAGCTAGAACTTAGAAAGTGATCATTAAAATACTACAACCTTAACAAGCACATAAACTCAGTAGAAAGTAAACAATTATTTCCCATATGATTTGTAACCAAACAGTCCAAACAGATAATAAAGTGTCATTTTCAAGACATAAAACAATAAGCTTGTTATTTCAATAAAAACCTTAAAATAGATGCTGTTTTTTCCCTGAATAGAATATAGCCGTGGCATCTCTTTATCCAAGCGAACCCTTCTATTTTCTTAGTAACTAAGCAACATGAGTCTAATACCCCATGCTAACCAATGAAATAATTAATTGTTTTTTTAAATGCTGATTTATCACCTATATCTCAGATTATGAGGTCCGGTAATCCATAGCAGAGCCACGTGGACTATGCTGTAAACTTTCGAGACTATGTATGTATGGGACTTATATACAAAAGTTATATAAACTTCTACCAACAAAAACTAAATTTGAAAAGAATCATAAGACTGTTTAATTCATTTAAAAATACGTATGAATAATAATTGCTAATTTATTATTACGGAAGTAGGAAATGAATGAAACCAAGATAGCTGTTCTCGTCAGCTCATGTAAATAATTATTTAGTTTAAAGTATCTAACTATAAGCTTAACATTATTAAGATGTCACTTACAAGGTCTTGTAAGAATCAAGAGTAGTCGACATGTTATGATAGCGATTAAAATCTAGTGGTTTTGTTACATGTAATACTCTCATGATGATCCTTTGTTATCAGTCTAAGAATCATCTGTTTCCTTCGACCATACATAAATCAGAAGCGTTACGCGACCTATTCGTATGAGATTTTCTGACAAGGATAAAAGAAGACAGTCCGTTCACCTCTTGTCACAAGTGATTCCTGCGGCCAGTTAAAGTTATAACTGACTAGCTCGTGAATCGTGGACTTCATAATTGGATCAGAGAGAAATCAAAATGCGTAATTTTTTGATTTATTATTTTCCGTCAGTGCGTGTAAATTTTGGACACTCGTTACTTACTGGGTTAATCCAGGTTACATTCTATCTGTGTTCAAAATAAAAAAATAAAATTTATTGAATTTCGTTCAGCTGTTTTTACGTGATTGAAGGAACATCCCAACATACAAAATATCATTTACCGAGACAAAAATACCTGTGTTAATCCAGGTTATAAACAGTTTGTGTCCTAACTTTCATTCAAATTCGTTAAGCCGTTTTAGCGTGATTGTGTTACATGTATCAACTTTCACATTTGTAATATTAATATTTGTAGGAAGGATGAGGAATATATATATATATATATATATATATATATATATATGTATATATATATTTTAATAAGAAAAAATCTCTAACAAAAATAACACACCATATATAAAAGTATATATACATATGATAAATTGCATATCATATATTGATTATTTGCTTAAATATGATTAGCAGGTGAATGGGAACAGATGTCAAAAGATCGCAACCTTACATGGTCCGAGTTACGTATCTCTGTGGGTCAGGGTTGCCTACCTTTACTGTAACTTGTTAATATTCGTTTAGTCGTTCTTTGCGTAAACATTGCAAAATATCTGTTCTAAATAATATTTTGAAATAATATAATTCAATTTTTCAATATACTTGCTTATATCCATGTCATAGTGAACGACCATTGTAAGACATTGAACTTTTTACTTTTCAAGTCAAATTTTCAAGACATCAACCTCGTAATCATAGGGAAAAAAATGTTTTTTTTTTCTTTTTAGTTTACATATTTATTATGAGACTTATCTTTCTAACCTTCAAATAGTCGTCAATTTATTAACCCACTTCATTTATTTTACCTATACTTATTATAAGATCCAAAAAAAAAACAACATAATCTTTTCAGAAAGAACATCGTACCAAAATGACATTTTATTATTATTAACCACGTTGCTGTTCGTTTGCAGCGGACCACGCCCTGTGTTTTGTTCGGTGAGTGTAGGGATCAGGAGATACAATGACTGGTAATTAAGTATTCTATCTCAGCCTTTCTAAAATGTATGTAAATCAAACCAACTTGTTCGCGATCGTCCATTGCTGGTATTGTCGTTTCCGAAAAAGAAACCAAATTTGTACATGTGACCTACACGTTTCTGATCACTAAGAGTAAGGTTTTGGTGTGTTATATAAAGGGTCCGGGAAAATTTTTCGTATTTTATATACAAATTAAAGACATTTATCACAGTTTATTTACATATGATTATAATATATATATGTGCCATTTAGTTCGATAACTTGATGCCATTTTGTAGTTAGTTACATAATCACATTGCCGTAGAAATTTTATGACTTCTGATCAAAAAACTGCGAAAAGCAGTTTTGACAGGTCTCCCTTTTATGATAACCTAACTTTACCTAAAGAATTCTGAAGAGACTGAAGCAGGTGAAATCGTGACTATGCAGGGCTCTCTGATATATGCATCGACACTTCCCAACCAAGCTATCTCAATTTTTTCTGAGTGGCTATATATGTGTCAATTTCTGCTGATCAATTCTGACCGTTTTTTCCCTTTTTCTTGCTTGAGCTTCATCTTGGCGATGACATCCGAATTGATGGTTTTGCCCGGCGGTAAAAGTTAATAACTAATTAACGATGCCCTCCGAATCCCACCATACACACATAACCTTATTACGAATGTAGACTATAACGAAACCTGGATTAACAGGTTTCACTTTAGTCTGTGGTACTTGACTGCCCTTTGACCACCATCTTTTTCGCACGTTCTTGTCGCAGTTAATCCACTTTTCATCACCAGTGATCAATCTTTTCAAAAACGATTCGGTTTCATTACGTTTCAATAGATAATCGCAAATAAGTCCACGATTCATTAGGTTTCTTTCAGTGAGCTCGTGTGGGAAATATCGAGTAACTACTAATATGCTGATATTGCTCCACTTTTTCAAAAATATTATTCGCATTTTCCCCTTTTTTGTAATAAAACTTTAAAATGTATTGAATTTCTTGGTTATATACACTAATTTTAGTGGGAAACCGTTTTTACTTTGTATCAAAACCAACTAGATACAAACATAACAACCAAAGATACTTAACTTGCAACTTTTTACTTATAAAATACTAAAAAACTTTTTTCCCGACCCATAATCTTTTTAACTTTACATCTGAATACCTTTCTGCGATCAGAGTTTGCATGTGTTACTCAGATCCACTCTAACTAATTCTTATTACCATACCATCTATTCTGCATAGTTGATGTCACCTGGTGATAAACGGAAAATATCGCAGCTCAAGAAACATAGCAGCTGCTTTTTACGCTGAAACTTTACCTGGGTGTGTTTTATTTCCTGTCGATCTACCGCATTCTTGCGGTATGCAAGTTTTTTATATAAAATCAGGAATCATAATCTATCACATATTTCATCTGATGGTAAGTGATATCAAAGCCGACGACACCTACATAATAATAATACAGATGCAAATCAATCGATGTAATGCCATGTGAACAGTAACAAGGTCTCCGATTATACTCAGGCACATACTACAACCGACTAAGCTGTTAATGGCTGGTAATGTCAAAATCAGGTCTTTCGGTGTATCCAACTTATTAGTATTACGGATAATCTACAGCGGCGCTTGTTTTTACAATTAAAGACATTCATATTATTACATCTATTTGGAGAAACTTCTTACCTAAGCAATTTAGCCTTAGAAGCAGTCTTCTTAAGTGCGGCGAAAACCTGTTTTGCGGTACGAAATTTAAAACGATATATTGCACAACTAGCACTAAACCGTTGTGACATTAAAATACATAATGTTGATACCTTCCTGGTCAATTTCTCTTTTTTTATATAATTACATGAAGAGTAACAAACGAGCACACAGTTCATGCTGATGGTAATTGACTCCTGCGGCCCATGACATCTACATTCTTCCTTGATAAGGAATCATAATGCAGATGCGGTACGTTTGATAAGATAGCAGGAAGTTTCAGATACAGTGTGAGGGACTCATGATATAAATACAGCTGGTAGTGTACCATTAAGGATCCTAAGGAATAACGGCGCATCTACATTATGATTCCTTAACGTGAAGGCCTCATGGGCAAAAGTTTTAGGCGTCATTAGCCTAATGGTTTCGGGTACGGTCTGCGAAACTTAAAGGTTAAAAACCTCCAACTAGGGGTTGATCGGAATATTACAAATGTTAAAAGCACTGTTAATATTCTTGTAAAAATACTGGTGAACTGTGTGGCCGTTCGCTATGTTATATAATAAAAAAATAAGTTATTTATAAAATGAAATACGAAAAAAAGACTTAGACAATTTTATACTCTTATGAGTGTTTGCAAACGCAATCAATTGTAAAACGGAACTATAATACAAATATACAATTTGTTAATCCGGCTTATTGTTCATTATTCAACTTTACTTTCAAAACACAACGGATAATTTTAAAACGCAAGGTCAAGAGTTACAATTAATCTTATTAACACCGACCTCGTTGTACCAATTTGCCTTTTAAAACTGAACGTGAAGCACTTAACAGGATTGAGAGAGATGTGAAAAATGGGTCGAATTAAGAGCTTAGTTTGTTTTTTTGTTTTATGCATTTGTAAATAATATAACGATGTTGATGGATGAATGGATTGCCCTTCGTTGGCCATCTTGCTATCTGTAATTTTTGAAAAAAAATCTCGTCTGCAAAACGAACCCTTAATCACACGACCGTCAATAGAACGTAGGTATGTTTACCTAAAAAAAACCGTTCATTGACATTAATTATACTATCACAATAATTTGATAAAATTTTACATTGTATGTATATTGATTTTGAAGGGAATAAAAAACCTCCATTTCTTATATAACCATAACACATACGAACAAACGATTACCTATTCTGTCACATTACTTCATAATTGTGATACATAAACAAAACAACAACATCCTGAAGGTCTTAGCACGATTATTATAATTAGATGTAATTTATAACACATTCGCCGTTCACTAAGAATAATAAAATCTATGTCTACTATCTATCTATCTATATGTACTATTTATTATTTGAGTTTTTTGAGTGAAATATTTTTTTTTTCTTTTCTTTTATCTATATCAATTTATATCGATCATGTATCGATGTAGTTAATATACCACTTGGTGAACATAGAGTTTTGTTTTGATGATTTTTTCGACATATGCTGTACACAGTTCGATCCCCACTCGATGAATACAACAATATTTGTACATCACAAATAAGTGATTTTTGGGTGTAAATATTTATATACACACACATATATATATATATATATATATACATAAACATATATATTCACAAATACCTTGAGAAAATATATATATGAGATGTTATCAGATGAATTCAACTAAGCGGGTTATATTGCAGTAGTGCCTTAAATATATATACATATATTTATTGTTATGTATGTATCTACGTATATTTGTAATTATATATTTTATCTAAATAAACTTTTTTTATATTTATGCCTACCAACATATTTTCTCGAACTACTAAGGTTGATTGGTAGAGAATGCCACTTTACAAGGGCGCACTTAATGCCCAAGTCCGCCCTTGTAAACCCTTTTTAATTCCTTAAACAATAAATAAATAAATAAAATAATAATCGGAAGATATCAGTGTAGTTATAATTAAGGACTTCCAAATTACAACCATTAGGACTTCACTATTAAGTACTAAACTCTATTATTTTCAGAGGCGAAATCCATGAGACAAGACAGGTAAAACCTCTAGTATAAAATCAAAAAATATCCTGCATTAGGCTTTATAAAATATATTTAATATGAATTAAATTATAATATTATATAAATAAATTCTAATTGAGTATAAGTGCAATATATGAACCGATGAATGGATTAAATCAAAAATTTCAATAAATGCAAAAAACATAAATTACTTCGATATTACATACAAGCGGAAGCTGGCATCTTTTCGAATCTAGAGTATAAGCTATTTCTCTGTACTAAGTAATGTCAAAACGGGCAAAATTCTAATTCTTTAGTACATAATAAGCTATTAAAATCTCACTTTTCAACGTTATGCCAGTCGCATGGTTCCGTGAAGAAGTGGCCCAAATGATAAAATTCTTACGTAATTTATGTAAATATTTATAGTGCAACAATGTCTAACAATTACAATATCAGCGTCTATCCGCAGCAATCATTCCAATTGATTAATTCGAATCAATAGCATTAAAATATTTATAATTAAAAAAAAATAGTATTGTGTGGTAATGGAACTTAGACAAAATACCTTCGTATAGATAATTGAGCACTACACTGACCATACGAAAAATATCAGCGTTTTACAATTCCATACTGGTATTCTGATCCGTACCCTTCCCCGGTCGAACCCAACCATTTATGGTGGAACTAGAAACAAATTGCAACGTGGCTCTACAACTATTCATCATAATATTATGAACGTAACATTTAACCAAATTACAATATTATAATCGTAACCTAAATCAAAATAATAAAGAGCATTATAAACATTAATACTCAAAGAAATAAATATAGATTAACTCTTCTCTATCTACTTTATAGAGCCAAAATTTAAATGTGACAGCTAGCTATATATGTACTTACCTAACGAAAACAGGAACAGGAACAAAATCAATTTCACCACCATTTTTAACAACTATCTCTAAAAGTCACTCCAACTTTAATTTATTTAGCATTTACTAACATTTTCTCAAAACTATTAAAGATACCCGTTAATACTTATTGGATATTGCAGATTTAAAAAATAAAAGCCACTGTCGACGCCACTGATTTTGCCGCCAAACTAAACGTAGAAACACATGACGTCCAACCTAGGAACTTTCACTATTGCGACAATGATTTATGTGTTGCTAATTCGTAATTAAATTATTACTTAATGACATATAACATTAGGTATTAATTCTTGCTTCATGAATCACGGAGTTACTACTTTTGTAAATAAGAAGCGCATTTTTGCTTGTGTTCGAAATTCAAAATCTGGTGGTGGCAATTCTGAAAACAACGGTATTGAAAAGCGTACTCAAGCGAATGTATATAAGGTTCACTTTACATTTCCATGAAAATCATATACAATAATACTCATGTGTGAGTTTCCATTCACTACGGAACAACTCTTATTCCAGTGACAAATGCAAGGCAAAATCGTCAGTCAACTTATGACTTTGACGTGTACTTAATAAGAACTATATTACCGTAATCATACCTAGACTTACAATCTTTTTCGGTGGCTAAACCACCACTTTCATATTTTGTGAAACCTAGAGTGGTGGTTGTATTCCCCCGGAACGTAGAAAGCTTATATACGGTTAAGCAACGATAACTTTGACGACGGCGTAAATTCAACATCCGTGTATGACATGAAAATATACAGCGCTGCAAGATTGTTACAAGAAGATAAATAATCTCAAAAATTGCTTTTTAAATTACTTAATTTATTAATTACTATTTTTTGATGATAATGCTTCTTATTGAATACACATACTAGATTTTATAATATTTAGCTTTATCCAATTTTTGATTGGCCAAAACAAAAAAAATGCAGGACGATGTATAAAAACATCAACAATATTTATTATTATATAATAATGAATATTTATGCCTTGCTATTGCTTAATAAAAACCTACTCATAATAGAGAGCGGTCACCATATCAGATATAATCGATATTCAATAAAACAGTCGGACGATGCATGTTCAGGAAATAAAATAAAAATATATCAAATATGGGAAATCCGCCAATTCCTCCAGTCAAGAGTCGATATGCAATACAACTGTGATATTCCGTTCAACTACAATTTCAGCGACGGTGAACAGTGAATAGGCATAATGCACTTTCTGAAACTGCATCAAAATAATAAGAATGGCTAAGAAGAGATAACACGACAATGTTGTCTTATTCGCGATGCCAAGATTTAAAATAACAAACTTGAAGATGAGTAACATTGGCCTTTTGTGCAAAATATGATATAAACCTACTTGCCAATTGGCCTGCCAAATATTATATACTCCCGGGCGATTTCGACTTCGATGATAACCTATTTAGGTTATTGACCAGATGACATCGACTATGCAAGATATATTATAGTGGCGTAGGCTGGTGCTTACCCATAACTTGTCACTGAGATGTTGGTTTCAGAAGTTTGTATATATACATAGTGATCACATCTTACCTGACCTTGGCTAAAGCAAGATTGGGAATTGACTGGTCTGGTCATTGTATATATTATATCAATGTTTATTTAACATTAAAAACCATATTAACAGTAACTATAACCATAAAATTTAAAAATTGTATTGTTATATTTTATTTATATTGAAAAAAGTCCCAATATAAAACATGTGCCTACATACTTATAATAGCAAAAACTTACTACGTATGATGTAAACTATTTTATTTCGCTAGAAAATGTGTTTTTTTTTTAAGGAAAATTAATCAAACGAAGAAAAATAAATTAATAAATTAAATAATTTATCTTTATATTTTGATATTGAACTACGAAAAACTGTTTCTAGTCTTATTTTTCCGGCAATTCTGCCGGTGCTTGTGGCGACGCTTGCTTAAACAAAATTGACGATGATGACGTTAATGAAGCAGTTTGCAAAAACTTAATCTAACAAGGAATTAGGAATTACATTATATTTAAGAGAACAAACAAAGCTAAGTCGAAGCATAAAGTTAATGGACGCCGTAAAGTGCGCACAAGATATAATTTTTTATATGATATAATAAAAACGAAAACCCCTTCGCACAAGCCAGCAAGTTCGAACCCACTTAAGGGACACCTTTAAGGTCAGGCTGATATTGCCTCGACATGTAATGTATTACAAGGCATAAAATCTCAGCCCTGCATGGTGTCGAAAGATGTAAATATTAATGGGAAGTAGTGATCGCTTACGATCAGGCGATCGAGCCGCGTGGTCGTATTTTAAATATGTCACAAATTACATAATGTTACCAATAAATCTCATAAAAAAATCAATAGTAACAAAAAAGTAAACTCAAATACATAGTACCATTACTAAAAACATAATTATAAAAAAATGACATTCGTATAATGAACATATAGTTTGATTTATTGTGTTTAATTATATCAATTTAGGAAGCATCAAATTATCATCTTCATTAATGATGGCAGCCTACTATAGTATAGTATATAACTATATTCCACTATTAAACATTGGTCTCCCCCATAGATTACATCAAATTAATTTAATTATTATTTTCTTAGAACGTTATTCCACTAATGTTACTGTGTTTTGTATGGCGAAAGAAATAAGCCGGAGACCTAATTACTGATGAAAAATCTGCGTTATAACTTCTTACCAAGGATAAATGTATAATGTGTGTGATTGGTGGTAGGAATTACATATTATCAGGTGCTCGTTCTGAAAAATAATTCTAAAGGGTTAAAAATACAAAAATAAAACCTCTTATATCCTTTTATTTCCGAAATTTAATACCCGAAGCACGACACAAGTAGGTTTTATTAGATAATCATTATTTATTATCGTGGGAACACAAGCCAACAATAGCGCGATTTTTTGTTGATACGAACCATACTGGGCTCCATACAACCGACCGTTCCAACAGTCATCAATGTCCTTTCAACTCTTTTAGTCTTTTATTTTATTAGCGTTTAAATGCAAGTGCCTATACCCCATTATCTGTGAATTTAACATGTCGGGGGAAATGTACATCATATGTGCTATGATTGTCTTGTTAAAGTGTAAGTTATATTATACTAATTATATACTTTTTATCGTGTTACATTCTTGTTAAGGGAGTTTAATTAAAAAAGGTTAAGTTATAGCCTATATATATATAAATTCCTCCACTGGGCATCGGTGTCTTTTTTTTATTTTTTTTACATATGCAGGTTTCCTCACGAAGCACGTAGTACGTACTAGATCAGCACTTAAAATTGCGATTAACAATTTCATTAGGCACGGGAAATTGAACTCGGTTAGCTGGCGAACCTTAATTAGCTACCGCAGCTCTTCTCGGAATTTAAGTGATAAAGAACTTTTAAGCTTTTTCATTACAATTATCATCAACTATTTTTGTACGTTTGGAAACACTGCCGTTATAACAGTGGTAGAGCTACACTGCAGTTTGTTTCTAGCTGCAGAATGAATGGGTCAGCTCGACCGGGGTAGGACTACGGTCTCACAGAATATCAGGGTAAAATTGCAGCATAACGCTGCTGTGTTTCGTCTGGTGAGTGTAGGGATTTAGAGACCTTTATTACTGGTGACGAGGCATTCCATCTCAGTCATCAAGGGTGACAATGCATCAGCATTATGATTCCTTGTTGAGGATAAATATAGATCTCATGGGCTGCAGGAATCATTTTCCATCAGGTGAAATGTGTGCTCGTTTGTTACTATCAATGTAATAAAAAAATCTATCTCGGTTTGCTGGGTTACCTTAATAAGAAACCGCAGCTCTTCTCAGAATTTAAGTGTTACTGACCTTTTAAGTTTTTCATTACAATTATCATCAACTGTTTTTGTACGTATGGCTGCTCGACATGAGATTTGATGATTTTTATGTTAAAACGGGTGACAAACTAGCAAACAGTAATGGTAAGTGATGACCACGGCCCATAAATACCAACACCCAACCTTATTTTCTTTGACGGCGTGGTCCTGCCCCAGTCGAAGAAAACCACTCATTCAGCATCTAGAAATTTGTAACAGCCTACCACTATAAAAACTAAAATATTCGGTGACACTGTAACTCTTGGCTTTTGGTGTATATCAGCTGTCAGCGTAGTGCTATGTGCTATTAATTGAAAAGAATTAAAATTCTGCAACAAGAGTATACTTATATCTTTCAGTTTCCTATGCCGCTCATCTAGCCAAAATTGCTCCTGAAGACGTTTCTGCTGGACTCACAGTAGTGTATGGATTTGCTCCACGTCTAAAAATAGGTATAAAAATATTACAAATGTATCTTCTTGCATACTCTGTCAAAATTTACCAGTCAATTTACTAATACAAATTTATACTTGTATAATTTACCTATATATATAAGCAGCAATTCAAAACTTGAGATAAAATGATTTTTTGTTAGATCTGCGAAGGAGAAGCAATTTGTAATTCACCAATAATTGCTCGCCTGGGAATCCAGGACCCAGGACGCAGCAGCTTTGTATTCTTGTCACTACGTCATGCAGCTGTGATGTAGGAGCTGCTATCTTTGCATAGTGGTAGAATTCTGAAATCATAAAACTAACAGAGTACTTTACTTTTCTTCTCATCTATAGTACTACTCGTCTTACTTAAGGGCGAATACTGGTGGTTATAGGCCGTAGAAATCATACTCCTTTATAACACTTAGATCGATAAAAAATGTTTTAATTGAAAGAAAAGAAAAGTAATCAATTCTTGTATATTTTTCCATTCAGAGACTTAAACTTTAAGCCCGCATATCGTGGTTAAGTAATTTAATACCGCGAACATATTTCAATTCGGTTCTACCCGTTGTGTGGGAATAAAAAAACAATGTAAAATTTATGTTTCTTGGAACTATTAACCGAAACCTGCCTGCACAATTGTCTGTTGCTGTTGTGTTTTTATTGCAATAACAACACTATTATAATACTGTTAAATATCTATGTATAAATATTTATGACATTGATTTAAAAAAATGTGCTGTGAATGTCAACTCGCTTAGGGCAGGACCACGCCTCCACAGCATCTCAGAGAACAGCATCGTTTTCTTCCTGTGTAAGGCATTACATATCGATGTTTCCGTGTGCACGTCCTATTTATTGTTCCTGTTATAGGCAATGATCACCGTGTGGGCTTTGGCTTCAGATTTGGCAATCACGCAGACTTTCAGATCACCTACGAGTTCGGTCCACAGGCCATGACGAGGCCTCTGCAGCCAGTCAGTAAGTTGAAAAGCAAACATACAACATGCATTCGACGATGGTTTTTATTTTTTTGTGGCCAATGGCCACTGTTAACCTGCGGGCTGTTATAGCGTCACCGGGTTGCAAGGTGACCGAGCGCTTGGAGCACTCAGCCAAGACCTTTATTTATGGGTAACCAGCACAAGTGTTTTTACTTTTGCCCTGATATGATCACGTAATAACATAAATGATTATTAACTATGGGATGAACGGTTCAACTTGACCTTGGAACAAACAAGCTGTCACAGAATAAAAGCATAAAGTAGTAGCATAATGCTGTTGTGTTTCGTAAGGAGAGAACCGGAGACAAATTACTGAAAACAAGGCATTCCATCTTAATCCATAGAGGTGACAACGCAAATTCGTCTTTAATTTTGGTTAAGGATGGATGAGATTGATTATGGGCTGCAGTCAACTCACCATCAAGTGAACTGTGACATCGTGTTGGTGTCGTAAAGCGAGAGAAGTATAAAAAGGTTACGCCCAAGGAATACAATGTAAATGACCCAGTTTACATAGCAATCACGATTCCATAATCAAAGAATGGTTCTAGAGCCTTAGTTCCCAAAGTGGTCCAGGTGGACCCCCAGGGGTCCACGGGAGACTCGACGGGGGTCTACGTTGGCGTAACCAAAAAATGGGGGTTCACAATTCGTAAGCAACTAATTAATAATAATAATAAGTAATTTTCATGTCCACGAAAATTTATGTTTTCGATAGTGAAGAACTAAAATGTTGGCTTGACAACACCTATCAATAGGCAGATAATATTTTAAGAAGCTCAGCGACTGTTGCTTGTAAAAACTTGCATATTCCATATTCAGTACCACGTGTCGACACTTGCAAAGCGCCGCCGAAAACCATAAGTTTGTGGTTGGAACTCAGGCGCAACGCTGTGTAGAGCTACACTGCAGTTTGTGTCTAGCTGCAGAATGAATGGGTCAGCTCGACCGGGGTAGGACCACGCCCTCACAGAATACCAGCGTAAAATAGCAGCTTAACGCTGCTGTGTTTCGTCTGGTGAGTGCAGGGATCCGGAGACTTTTATTACTGGAGACGAGGCATTCCATCTCAGTCCTCAAGAGTGACAACGCATCTGCATTATGATTTCTTGTCAAGGATGAATGTAGATGTCATGAGCCGCAGGAATCACTTACCATCAGGTGAACTGTGTGCTCGTTTGTTACTCTTAACGCTATAAAAAAAAAAAAAAAAAAAACGCAAATTTCCATACTAAGATCTAATCTTCACATTGGGAATCAAGCCAATTCACAGCCCAATAGTCCAATATTCTGACAACTATGTCCCGTCGCGTTCATCACAGGCATATAATTATGACATATATAACAAAAAAACCAAATTGTCACTACTATAGCCGGGTGGCAGACGACAGTGGCGAACCCAATTTTGTATTTGAGAGTCTTGTTACTATTGTTCAACAATTGTTTTTATTTATCAATATTAAAAAGTTTAAGTCATAAATATTCCGATTTCAGCTGTAACAAGTCTTACCGTTACTTTAAATTGTTAAAGTAAATTTGAATTTTATTCAAAGCCAAGTACTTGTTGAAATAGTGTTTTTCACACTAAAGGATGTGCCCTTGTGATCGCTAGTACCCATGTCTTTAATGAAAACATTTTAAAAAAAAATTGCAGAAACGCGCTCCGCTCAACACCGCCACCATGTTAGAAAGGTACGTCGTCGCCCCTTCTTAGAACTATTGATACGAACAGGATTGCTGCAGGAAGTTGAACGAGGACAAAATAATAATGCAGTCCGCAATACAAGCGTTAGGCCTCAAAAAAGTGCATGTGCGTAATGTACTTTAAATGTACTGTATGTATCCTAGATATAGGTGTAGTGTTTTGTCTGTTTGTACATAATATTTTTTAATAATAAATTATATCGCATGATATTTATTTTCTTTTTTCTCTCCAATGTTTTGTTTAATAAATGTTATCGACTCCATATACAAAGGCTTTTCACATATAATGAATTCAGCAGCGAATGATTATAAAATACACAATTGTTTAAAATGGATTAATTCAGCTTACTACCGTTATACCTCATTTAAAAAAATGTTATAGTCCTAGCTCAAGCCTAATTTGTTGAAATAGGTCTAGATGTAACCGTCATTCCAGTATTTTCGTCTCTAATATTGCAGGTCTTCATTGATACAATAGCAAAACAAGATAGATACAATAAGTAAATTTATAGTAACTATCTCGATATAGATATATCTGTTATGATTACGATATATCTATACTAAATTTATATTAATTAATATAATTAATTCTGAAACACGAAAATGTATCCTTCTGGTAGGTCATCCCCAGCTTTTTAACAAAAGACTGAGACCTCTCTAGAGGTCTCTTTGAAAGTATTCCGAATCAGTCTTATCTTTATATATAAGGAATGTCACAATGGCTCACCGGTGTCGTAATCACATGAGGTCAACGTGTAAATAAAAAGCATACTATCGGTTATTTTGTTTGTATTTCTCATAAAAATGTTTTAATTATTACCACTAGGCTGTACATAACTATAAATAACACAACATGCCCGAAACCAAATCCAGTTTTCCTTACAAGCATTACTTCGTAACCACTAAGAATGATTTTGCATGTACGAACCAGTTAGATTCTCCTGGCTTAGGATCGTATTCTTATAGTAAAATTTTGTGTAGCTTAAAAATAAGTTAGTTCCAGTACCTCACAACGTACACAACTCGTTGTTTTTAAAGCAGCTAAAAAGACGTTTTTTATATTGTTAGGTGCATATGTGAAGTGTGTACCAAGTTAATAAGACATTACATTTAAAATTACCAGAAAATATGTGGAACGACAATTTTAGTAGACAAATTGTCATTGTATAATTTAAATAATATGGGAATTTAGAAATTAACCAACCAGCTTGATAGAGCTTGGCGAGGTAACCCAGCTCTGCGCTGTATAATATGAAACCTTTTTTTTGAAACTTGATAATAAATTGATAATAATTCACTCGCTTCCTTATTCCAGTTTGTCTATAGGTCACCTGTCTTTCGTGGCAGCTGTGATCAATATTTTTAAAATTTGATAAAATTTTAATATTATAAATATTAAATTTACTAATAAAAATATCAACGAAGGTGAAAAGTGTGTAATATAAGAATTGAAAATATCCAGAACTTCTTACTCAGAGTACTACAATAACACTAACACAATAACACAGAAATAAAGCACAAAAAACGGCATTAAGTCCGTATTCTATAATGCTTGTTTAACTTGTGCAAATACGTTATAACATAATAAATAGAGCACCACAGCAGATATTCGGTTGTAAAGCTTAGATTTCGTTAGGAAATTTTTAATTTTTATCTAGGCTAAATGAAGGAAATAAAAATAAAGTGTTTAAACAAACGAAACGCCATTTAAATATCAGCAATTGATTGATCACCGTTGTAGCTTTATTTGGGAGCGATAGACAAAGTTTCCTAAAGACTGGCGTGCGAAATATGAACTATATAGTAATTTACCCACATTCATAATGACTTCACAAAAGGTAAAAATTTTAATGAACGAAAATGAACTGTCATTACTCATATCATCAGAATACTATAAATTAAATTGACACTTTTCTTTAGGCCCTTACACCGCTTTGGTATAAACGTTGTCTCCTTCAACAAGATACGAACAAGTTTTGTATATCCCTTATTCTCGTTTCTCTATATTCGACTAGACAACGAAATAATGGAAGTAGGTTTTATTAGTTAAATTTATATTACAAATAATGTAAGAATTGTATAATTACAACAATGCACACAAATTATCACTAAAGAATTACAACAACAAGACTCGAAGGTTCAAAGACTCTAACTGTGGATAGCATGTAATTTAACTTTAGATTGGATCAAATTTATATTAGCTTTGAATTGAACTAGATTACTTTTATCATTCGTTGATTTTGCGCAAACAATGACATCATTCAAACTATATGAAATAAACTTAGCCACTAATTATATTTTTATTGTTTGATGGCACTTTAATTCTATAACTTGCGCTTAAATTACAGTTTACACAGATAACAAAAAGTGTTAAACATGTACATAACATGGTATAGCTTACAAAATAATGTTTGGATTTTAAATACTTGCAACCTTACGATATATACGTTGGTAAAATTATTAGTACAAAACATATTAAAAATCAATTCAATAAAAACTGTAAGAGTTATTTATATTCCATTCCTATGCAATTCCAGTGATGTACTAAACAGAAATTTGTCATTATATATGATCATATACAATTTCCTATATGATGTTATACGTACAGGACTTTTTCATCATTCGAGATACATTTTTAGAGCAGCTCTTAAAAGACTCGTCGATGATCAAAACCAATTCCAGTTTCCATTGCAACAATTCCTTGCATCATTTCAGTTAACAATTAAAACTAAATTACTATTAAACCACTTTATAAAAACGCTACATATTTTAAAATGAAATTGAATTCATTCAGTTCTACTTCTACTACTAAATACAATAACATAATAAACCTGCACACACGCAGCTTGCCTACAAATCGTTAATAAATCGAACAAACGTTTCGAACACTTTAACTGGAAAGTTTTAAACTAACACAACGGTACCCATCACTATTAATTAATCTTATATCTAAAGACGGCCATTATGGATCATTGACACTTTTTACCTTCATCACATCAAACTTATGTTATTTATACAAAATACTAAATATTAATGACCTGTAAATCACCTAAGACAAAATTACTTGCTCGATATAAAAAGCTAGAAAAATTGATAAAGCCAATCACTACGCATAATTTTTGAACAAGCTGTTTAGTTAACGTTACATTTTTTTTTCAATATACTACATATATTTTATATATTTTTTGAATATACGGCAATGCTTCTAGATGTTATTCAACGAATTTGATAATATTTATGCTTATACCAAACAGAAAAAACAGTAGAAAAAAAAATATTTATAAATGCAAAATATCAAATGCTTCAATGAAATCAAATTAAGAAGTAAAAAATTTAGAAAAAAAATGTCAATAACCAAAGAATAAATAAAAAACGAAAAATACTTTAATAATTGTAATATCATTCCTAAATAATAATATAATAACATTAGTCTTTTTTATAAATGGCAATACAATTTTGAACATTAAATAATAAAAAAATATTAAATATCTACAGTGACCAGGTCATAGACCTTTTAAAAGTACGATACGATAATTTCTGTTCATTTGAATATTGTCAAAAAATTTACAATATGCCCCACTCAAGATGAAATTGGTAAAAAATACGTTCATGTTGCTAAAAAAATATGTTCATGTAAAAATGTCCACAGTTTGTATTATATTTTGAAAAATTAAAAGAATTCACTGTATTTTGCACAATTTTTAGATAAGTATCATTGTCAAAATAATATAAACTGATTGAAATAATATAGACTGATTTCGGGAAGTCCAAATTCGATTCCACACCCCGTTTGAAATACAAACATGATTAATAAAAATAAATTTAAAAACTTTTAAATTCCCATCAGTAAGCTCTTTTGTACAACCACAGATGTAGTACTCAAACGGAACTGAACTACAATAAAGATACAAATTCTCTAACGAGCTAAAAACCAAAGATCTGTGTCTACCTCGAAAACTATATATATATAAGATTTGCTTGATATTCATTTCGGTGAATGTAAAAAGAGATACAATTTACAAAACTGATCTTTGAATTTCTTACTCGCTCATCATGTTTTTATCTACGAATAGGACAGACCTGTTTGAGTAGCACGACTGTGATAGCTATAATTAAAAAGCAAATCGAAATCGAGCAGGATAAATCAGTGAAAGGTGTCCTAAAATGGCAAAGACATGAATGTAATATGTACAGTAAAATTAAAACGGTGAGAGATAATTTACTACAATTCACAAATGTAGTAAATGTAATAAAAAAGAAATAACTACTCAGCTGAAGTGTTCTCTGATATGTTATGGAACAATGTTACAACCATTCGTCTCTGTGTTAAATAACTATACTTTAAATTGACAGCATAATATAGTTTAATCCTGTCCTAATATTCGCGAACGGCTGCAGTAAATGTAACGTGTACTTATAACGTTAAAGCTAATTGAATTGGTTTAATAAAGATTACTCGAGTTAACGATATTAACGAATGAAATATACAAGACTATTTTTAACATATTTCCATGTCACATCTAGACAACGCGTTGCATTTCGTTGTTAAAATTCGTGGCCCAATAATTTATAACATGAAAAATATTGCAAAAATAATTTTGTGAATATAACCCTTAATTTTACATGATGACATGACCCTTTATAAGACAATTCCGTGTGCTTCTAAAGTCATAAAATATTATATCGTTTAGTTTAGTGCAATTCCATGGTATTAGAAGGAACGTCAAATTATCATAATTCTATTAACTGTTTGTTATAATTTATTTTCATGTTTAAAAGCCTAAAAAAAAAGTTGGTGATTCGATTGTATGATGTACTCTTATATTTGCCCTTTATGTATATGATGCAAAAATTAACTGAAGTACTTTTTATTAAAAATATTTTATAGTTTTATATTATATATTACTTATTTTAAAATAAATGTTTTTTACAAGCCGATAAAAATCGTTTAACAGTACTCTAAACGCTACGCAAATTGCTTAAAAATAAGGATGAGCATTAATCTTTGGCGACTGAACTTAGTCGCCATTGATTTAACGACTAACTTCACGCTGTTAACTTTTAATGAACATTACGTTCACATTTCATTAAATAATAAGCCTCACTCTAACTCACCTAATCCCGCCTCACCGAATAAGTTATTGGCATATGTTAAAAAATGTCATTATGGTTCTTCTTTAATTAAATAGTGCCTGATTATTGAATTAATGGTCGTTTATAATTACGACACATAGAGAACAGATATGCACTTATAAAAAAAATACACGAATTATCATGTCACACTTTGTACATAGATAAACATTTTATACAGGCAACTTAAAGGACGTTCGTTATAAGATAACTATGATTAATTTTTGGTTAAGTTGAAATGTTATTACCCTATGTGTAATGTGGAAATATTTATTTATCTAGGAATTTCCTATACCACGCCGATATCTTTTATATAGTTACATGGGTAAAAATGATGCAAATTTCAGAGACTAGTGGCCCCCGAACATAATACATAATTGTTTATAATATATTACACGTCCCTCATTATATTACTGTAATGGTTTCGGTCAAGCAAAGAATTTATAAACTGTAAAAAAAAATCATGTCCAACACTCTTTAAATCCTTATGATGAATAATGTCAAAAAAATAGGTTTCAATTAATGAAATTGTAAATTAAAACATTTATAGGCATTAACATTTCAACCAAATTAGCAATGCAGTTTAACTAATATTATTTATTTTGATTTGTGTCTAATTATCTACACAGGCGTAAGATAAAATACACATTTATACATTGTATGTGTGGAAGAAAGCTGTAAAAAGAAACAATATAGTACAATACTAAGCATATAACAAAGAAAGAATTCTACCAAGAATATCTCTTATATATATAAAATAATAATATAAGAGACTACTATCAAGGAGACAGAACGAATAAAAAACACGAGTCATTAAGATTTTTTTTAACAATAGTACTAAGTAAAATAAAAATTAAAAATATAATTAAAAACATATTTTCCAAAAAAATATTTATTTTCATGCACGACAGACGTAAAAAGATATATATATCCAAATATTTAACATAAAGTTATTATATTGTTTCTTTATACATCCATTACAATTGGAATGATGCTTATTTAAATGAGGTAACAATTAAAATACTTCAAGGTGGCGGGCGGTCACAATCTGTGTTTTTTATAGTTTCAGTTCCTCTTTTACGCTCGTTGTAAATCATAACGATACATCGTTATAAAGTTAATATTAAAATAGACAAGACAGATAAAAACTTCCTGTTTATTTTTATTTATATCAAGCTAAAAATATACAAAGAAGTTTTATTATACAATTTCAATCACTTTTTCAATTAATTCCCGAACATTATGATTTAAATTAATAACAGCTCTTATCATAACTATCAATAATTCCACATCCACAATTGTATTAAAACATTTACATACAAGTAAAAATTCAAATGGTTCAACAATTCTTAGCCATTAGTGATGAGGCATCACATTAGATGAGAAATGTCTGTTAAATCTCACGCATCATCTTACTGTAACTATACATTCCGTTGTATTCGGTAACTCGGTGCATAACAATTGCGTTAATTTAGGTTTCTTGTCGTTTCAACACTTGTCACTTAATCAAAAGTTTTATCACATATCGCATGGCGTATACTAGCTCTCGGCGCCGGGTTCCCTCGTGTTTGGGGGTAGACTTTGTGGGCTTTGTGAGAATTGATTAACCATTTTGCTCTGCATCATGTTGAACAGGATATCGGAGTATTGTTCGATGAGAGACATCGCTGGGTTGCCAGCCGCAGTCGCTTCTGGAATTTCATGTCACAAGAAGGTATAATATAAATTATTTACTTTAAAGAAATACAAAATGCGCTCACCAATTTAACTTAGGTAGCAAAACAAATGAACTTAACTAAAACTTAAAAGTAAACTCCAATTATAATGTGGCATCCCTTCTGAATCTTCAGAAATAATTAACCCATATATGCGAATCTTGATTCCTTATCAAGGATGGGTATATATTTTGAAATTACTTACGATCAGATGGACTGTATTCTCGTTTATCGTCTAAATCACATAAAATTGTTTAAATAATATAATAAAATCGATTAGATCAATGGAAACATTTGTAAAAAGTTTTTTTTTTCTAAATATGGTCCAACGTTCTCGAAGATAACTAAAGTAAAAAATATGTTTTTTACATTCTATAAATTTGTAGCCAGTATTTTAAATGATATAAGATTTTTTTTTTTGCTTAGTCCATACCTTTAGCAACGAGATTCTCCAACTTTTGTCTTGTAGAATCCACGTTGACGCCTCGATAATCTCCGTCGGTGGACGAAAGACTGCTCAGGGCTTCACCCCCATTCTGAGAGCGCATTACGGCGCTCCGAAGAACTTTCTGCGTCTCCAGTATCGCTGCTTCTAGACCTTAGGGAAAATCAAATTAAAGTAAAAAAGAAACTGCCGCTAAGTGAATTGATCGACACGTCGCGGAAAGGCCTCTATGCTTCCTATGGTAAGTGAACAAAAAACAGTCCCTATTCCCCTTATTGAGGCTGACCTTAATCTTAAGAGGTGAAATAGGCTGCGGAGATTATATGGTCAACTGTCTGTGCTTTTTAACAACTTAACTATTAAAAAAATATATATACTCCTCACCACTTATGTCAGCAGCGGCATTCGGTTCCCTCTGCAGCCTTCTGTACAGGTGGACGACTTTCCCCGCAGTCTTTGTAAGTTGTTCCGTTAGCGCTAAACAGAGTTGCGACGGTGACACTATAAGAAAATAATTATTATCGATCAGTATAAAGAAAAAAATCCACGAGTATCTGAGTAAGCAAATTAAGTAAAATAAAACTTTCACGTCTGTATTGCCGTTGCGAGATAGCCAGGGCATCAAATGTGTTTAAAACTATTTGATGCTACCATTGACAATGTTATGAGGGTAAAGCTAGATCCTTGCACATATATAACTTTCAATGTAGATTAAGTGTTAAAATAGTCCTATTATATGTTATAGAGATACTTTCAGCCACAGGTGTGGTAATAACTGGATGCAAATGGCTCGGGAAAGAGATACTTGGAAAGGTTTAGGAGAGGCCTACGCCGCAGAGGCGACTACTACCAGCATACGTCAATAAATATAACTATAATCACATATTTTCTAGATTTATATATAGGATTTAATTAAGTTAGTATTGTTAAAGTAAGTTAGTAGTAAGTAAATAAAGGCTATTTTTATTTTATTTTATTTTATTATATGTTATATATAATCGACCACACTATGACCGCTTCGCCTATTAGCCTATTAGTAGACATATTTTGGTGATAACGTGAGGAAACACCTTAAAGTGGGCATGGAAGAGATTACATAACAAAGGTAAATCATCTCACAGTTCTGCTCGGCTGACGGTTCCGCCTTGCCTCTCTGCCTAGTGTTCGTCGCAAGTCGAGCTGTCACTTCACGCGCTTTCGCCGACAGGTCGCGCTCACTTCCACTACGACCTGTCAATAAAAAGAATTTGTTGTTAACAATAAACGGTAGTAATGATTAACAAAATTAATCAAACTGAAGATTATTTTGTTCTATATATTCTGTCTTTGTCTAGTGTACAACATTCTATGGCGCTATTAGTTTTATATGTCTAGAAAAAAGATCTTGCTGAAATATAGTTAGTATTGAAAGATCTATCGAGATAGGTCCATAGGGAGACAGATCAACAACATTTGAAGTCACTATGTACAGCTGTGCCTTGTGGAAATATTTTGGATCTTTACTTGGTCATCATTGGATGTATATGTGGAGAAAATTATGTGGGCTTTGTATTTCTGTACGCAGATCTCTAACGAGATCCGTCTCTGTCCCACAATCAAAAGTTCCCTCGTCGTATGCTATACTAACGCAGAAGATTATGGTTCCAACCATAACCGCTATTATCACATATTTATGATTCACTGATCACTCATAAGAATTTTTGCTTGGTATTCGACGTTAAACTAATTTCGTCACGTTAATTTCCAAGAAGTGGCCTAATTAGGACAAAACAAAAAGTTACACTTGCTATCTTCCCGATTATATTATTGAGATAAAGCCGTGAGAGTTAATTTTTAACATACCAAGTCTCCTCTGAGCCCTATCAGCGGATGCAGCTCTAGGACGAGGGGTGAGAGTAGGCTGGTCGGTGTTCCTGTCCTCTGCCTCGGAACTTGACTCTTCCCTCGCCACGGTCGATACGCTCGCTGAAATTTCAGTGTTATTGTGTGTGTTGGATTTGGAATTAACATGCCGCCGTGGTGGTTATTTGATTATTTAGGCCTCTATATTAGGTATACATTTTGATAAAATGTTACGCCTGCCAATAGTTATTAATTGACAGGTTGTAACGAAAGAGTTAATTCGGAGAAACTATTTAAAGGATAAACTATATAATAGTACACTAATGTGGAATCTGCAATTAGTAGAATATATAATATTAATCAAAAGAATAATGAACTTTAACATCCAACATCGAGTGGACAACCGACGACAATACGATAACAGACTTACAAATATGAAACTCAACGATAAAATAATTACTGTAAAATGCTACACTGCTATTAATGTTTTAAGACAAATCCACAATGATACTGATAAATTGATGACGTCAATAAATGTTCGCGATTGTCAAAAGAAAAAATTAAGTCAAAAGATGTTATGTATTCAAACTAAATCCGTTGGCTTAAAGTTGTTTTATGAAAGAAATCAATACGACGAGTTAAAGGGTTAATCCTGTATTGGGAATATTTGTGAGACGCCGAATATGGATTATTGTATATCAATCTTACATTTAAAGATTCATTTTCGATGAGATATTGTAAGAAGAAAGGAAAAGGGACTTTAAAAAAGGGATTTTAAAACACTAAAATTATTAAGTTAGTTTTTTAATGCTACGAAAAGACTTGATGCCAAAGTATTAATTGGTGTCGTAAATTCCACATATGATTATACATACCAGTGCTATAAGAATTGGCAATCCCTCGTCTCCTGGCAGTGTTGGCGGCTGCTTTATTCATGGAACTAATTGTCGGCCGCATTAGACCTTGAGCACGAGATGCTTGTTGACGAGACGGTTGTGGGTCTGACTCGGAATCGCTCTGGAAAAGAATAAAGTTTAATTCAATATTTAAATTAAGACCTCTCTCTCTCCATCTTCCTCTCTCTCTCTCTCCCTCCCTCCCTCTCCCTAACTTTCCCTCCCTCTCTCTCTCTCTCTCCCTCCCTCTCCCTAACTTTCCCTCCCTCTCTCTCTCTCTCTCTCCCTCCCTCTCCCTAACTTTCCCTCCCTCTCTCTCTCTCTCTATCGTCGATTAAGCATGTTCATGATCACCGACTGATCTGGTGTATAAAATTTTAGACTGTCCTGATGCCTCCAACATGGGCTATCCTAGGATATGTAACATAGCTCTGAAACAGGGGAGATCTTAGACTGGGACTTAAATATTAGTGGGGCAGATCAACCGGAAAAGGGCCACACCATCTCAGAATGGCATAATAAAGTAGTAGCTTATCTCTGCGTTGTTTTGTAAGGAGATTTACAAAAGTATTACTTCTTAGTACTTAAGGGTAACAATATGGGACAACCGTCTAAATAACAACTAGACTGTAGACTGTTTGTTTCCTAATTTCAGAAAATTTGAGACTTATACATCAAATATTTACTCTATTATTATTACATTTTTTTTTACATTTTAAATAACAAACGAGCACACAGTTCAACTGATGGTAAGTAATTCCTGCGGCCCATGACATCTATATTCATCCTTGACAAGGAATCATAATGCACATGTGTTGTCACCCTTGAGGACTGAGATAGAATGCCTCGTCACCAGTAATAAAGGTCTTCGGATCCCTGCACTCACCAGACGAAACACAGCAATATTATACGATGGTATTCTGTGAAGGCGTGGTCCTATCCCGATCAAGCTGACCCGTTCATTCTGCAGCTAAAAACAAACTGCAGTGTAGCTCTACCACTTTTGACTCGACTGGAGTAATATAGTAGAACAGAAAAGAAAATGTATTAAGTGCGTAAAAGTCTATCAAATTCAGTACTTGCTCCAGGATACCAATTATATAAAAAAATTATAAAAAAAACTTGACACTAATTTTTATCGGTTTGTACCTGATTGAGCACACCAACGCTGGAACTTCTCGTCATGTTTGACTTGTTGGTGTACCGAGGTGCCGGCCGGACAAATCCGCTCGGTGACTTGCTCGAGTTCGCACTAGCAAGGGGCGTCGCTTTCGTAGGTGCTAGAGAAACAAAATCACTTGCAACAGAGGTATATTGTTTATTACGATATTATTCCAACAATGTTTTCGGTTATAAATTGTAGTAAAGAAGATAAATTTATAAATATATACATAAATTATCAAATTTATATAAATTATTTTAAGTTATGTTACCAAATTTCAACTAAATAATTTTACTATTAAACGTTGTTTGTAATATTAAATTTATTTAGTTTTATTTGATTATAGTCAAATATAAATCATACTTATTTTGATAAAATAATGAAATATAACAAAAATAAAATTCGACAAAACTTTAAATTTTACAAATTACACTTGTAAGTCTATTTTATTAAGAAACACTGAAAGAAAATATCTCGTAATGTTTATGCGAATACTAAACATTGAACAACACTAAATTTACGGATTTTATATCGTTTATTGTAACTTATAAACTATAATTCCTGACGATTCGATAGCACTCATGGTCACGGGCTGTTTGACTTCAGTTTACAAATATGACGGCGCATTGGAAATTGTCTTGACAACAATCGGGTTTTAATTGATTATCATAATTTGTAATTTCTAAACGGAACGGACTTGTCACTCTGACGTAACGCCGAACTCTGGAGAAGCGGCCATATGGTGAGCGTGAGGAAATTAATTAGTCGATTAGTTGCGTGCACGCATCCACTTGTTTGGCGGACGTCATAATATCTGTCAGAAATTGTTTCATTAATCATATATAATCTTTATTTTAATTGTTATATTGTCAAAGTTAATTATTATAGCGGGGTAATCATAAAGCGGCCATATTTTATTAGAGCTATCCTCTCCTCGCCTCGCGATAACCCACGTCATAATGTAAAATCGGTTACTCACACAGTAAAATGAGAAGTCACTCTAATAGGGGCGAAGTCCCTTTAAATATATATTTTTGGAGCTCACGATATATTGCAGCAGTAGATAGTTGCACTATATATATAAAAAAAATCTGTAAAAGCCTGCATAAAATAACATCAACGATCTAAGAAATCCGCAATCTGAAATTATACTTTAGATCGGCCGACATAATGTCAGATTTGATAAACAACAAATCATGCAAAAGATAACAGATTCCTCTTAAAGATGGTTCATGGAGCTATTGAAATTGACGTCCTAATTTCAATAGAAAATACAGCCTGATACTACGACCGTCTTGGGACCCTGTGGTTAGTAAAATTAAATTCCAAACCAAACTAACCGTTTGCAATACCTCATCACACTATCAGCACTTTCTGCCTCGATCTGATCGGATCATAAATTGACATTTAAGCTGTCGGTAACCTTTATCTATGACAAATACCTCAGTAGCCCTCGTCAATAATAAAAACATGACTGGAAAAGTCCCGGTTATGACGGTATGACGAAGTATACGTGCCCATTACATAAATCTCTCTACGAAAAATCTGTGATAACACACCTAATAAACTGTAGTCTAATTACTGGGGTGTCCTGATTTAGTAAAGATAAAAGGGGTTTTAAATAATTATAATTCAACTAAATTCTATAAGAAAGGAAGCTATGCTGATTATAATAAATATCGCCCGATAACTTAACTCTCGTGTTTAGACAAAATAATATAATGATACATTAGTAATGAATTAAATAATAATCTTAGAAAAAACGTCATAATTAATTCTACTAAATATGCCTTACAAAAAAAATAAACGTGCTATTCAGCTTCTAGGCCCATTTACTGATGAGATAAATGAGTCACTAAATAATAAGCTCCATGTTTTGGTAGTATTTATTGACTTTAGTAGGCGTTTGATGTTTTAAAATATCACACTCTTTATGGGTGGTATACAGGGCCCTTTAATGTTAATAATAAAAAAATATATCGATTTACTGTAGTCAAAATATTAAATCGGACGGCTAATATGATTTCTACTCATAAAGGCACGGCACAAGGGTCAATTATTGGGCCGACTTAATACCTTCTATATGTTAATGATATGGCACATATTTTTGAAAAGGGCTCTGTGCATCAATACACAGATGAAACCTGTTTAGTCGTGTCCAATAACGACATTATGCAGGCGCAATTAGATATACAAAAAAACTTCGACTTACTATGGAAATGGGCACATGATGTCGGTCTTGTGATTAATGCAGATTTAACCATATTCATTCATCACAAAATAAAACAATCATAGGGCAATTATCACAAAATAAAACTATCATAGGGCGTAGAAAGGCACACGTGGTACGTTGGTCTTGCAATCGATGAGAGATTAAGTTGGGCACATCATAATGACCATGTATGCACTAAATTAAGATCAGTACTAAGCAAACTTACAACTCCTGAGTATATGTTACCATATAAAATTCTAAGACTGTTATATCTGTCAATGGCCGACTCGTCATCGGCTATGGATTGAATAGTTACGGTAGAACGTATAAAACATTTTTATACGATATATAAACACTACAAATTAGAATTTAAAAAACAATTATACCTTCTAAAAATTAAAAACAAATATTAAAGCATATTAAACTACTGTAAAGTTATATATAATACGATAAATTTAAGTTATTATTTATAAAGGATGCTATGAATCTAGAATTATTAAATCAATATAAACGTATATGTTACTTATGTTTTAATATAAAAAATAAGTATATCCTCCCTAGATACAATAATGTTCACGGTACTAGAACATCCAACTTTGTATTACCTAATATTTTTAATAAGTTACCGGAAGAAATACAGAACATAGTTCTAGCTTCGGGACCACACCGGGTACAATTTAAATCTTATTTACTACTAAATCAACCGGGAGGCTATTGAGGTTTAGGCAATAATTATTGTAAACTTAGTATCTTACTTACATACAGATAATTATATTTAAATATATGTTACAATAAGGACGACTGTGCAGCACAGATAAACCCAAGTGATTTCTGTGCTGTGTTACCATTGTAATGTATATATGAATAATGAATAAATAAAAAAAACCATGAATGCTGTAAAGCAGTAGAAACGTCGGGAATTCAATAGTTTTAAAACAACGATTAAAACCGTAAAATAAGTTACATGTACTATGTACAAACATGCAGTTATAAAGCGAGATTAGAAAAGCGCTGAAAAAATGACACATCTTAAAAAATCTCCACTTATCCTAAATATATCCTATTATCTAAAAATAAGTTCATACGAAATATTATCTTTAAAAATCACAAATAAAACGGCGAGAGTTAGAATTAGCTAAAACTTCCCATGTTAACCCGAACTGAGCTAGCAATGAAAGATTGAAACCGCCTAATTTAAAAAAACCTAATAAAATCAATTAAATTAAAGACAGCGAGAGGTCAATACGTATATACAACATACTCGTGAAAGAAAATGAAATGAAAGTGTTTGTGCTAAAGCAGAAATGTGGACATTTCACTGTGGTTTTAAAACATTTACAACACCGTCACCGTAGCGCACCTCGACCTCTAAAACCCACCTTGCGGCGTCCTTGGCGCCGGTACGGGCTTGGCGAGATCGGAGAGAGAAATCGCCCTCCTCATACCCGCCGGTTCCTCTTCATGGTCCGACGGGGAGAGGTGCGTGCGATTCGCTGAGTCACACGGATCATTTGTAAGTCACATGCGGGATAAGCAACAATAATCTGAACTTATGAATTAACAATATCAAAGATTTCTTAAAAAGCGCAGAATTTAATTTTTCTTAAGGGAATCTTAAGAATTCCTGTATTTTGTTTCAAACTAAGTGTAATATATATACACTATACAAGAGTCATATAGTCAGATTATTGAGCAATAAAGCAAAAACGCTACATTAACTTATACCTACGAAACCGAATCATCGTGCATTAACGGTAGATATAATGGTATACCAAATAACAAAACATGCTAAAAAGTACAAACAATAAAGCAATTTGTGATAATTTGTGATGATTGCCAGTGCAGAAATCATTTAAATAAAACCAAAGAAATATAAGTATGTTTAATTATATTGGTTTTCCTCACAAACAATCACAAATTTCAAAATCACATTGTTTAAAATAATTAAATCTAAAGTTTACGAATTGTTCGCTATTAAACGAAAAATTTATAGGATTTATAAAAAAAAAGCGCGAAATTAAAAATGGAACCGTCACAACATCTAAGAGAATCCGTTCAAACATGCGAATCCAACCTTGCACTGGTGAAAATTTCGACGGCAGGCCTGGAGTTTGAAAAGGCACTTTCTTATACACACAAGAATTCCTCACACCACCTCCAGGACACAATGCTGGCCTTACTTTACAGTTAGGTGAGAACATTTGGTTCTCCATATAAAGTCTAGGTCCAGGCATACGAATGCTTTTCCGTAAAGGAGTTTTTGATCTATTAAATCCATACATGGATAATCTTTTTGGAGAATTAGTGCAACTGGAACTTGTAGTCGACGATTCGTAATTTTCGCTGTCCAAATGTACGTCTGTTTTCGGTATCACCATTTCATTATAAACACGTTGGGGCAACGACTTCAGAACAGATTTCGATTCATTACGAATCGTGTTATTCAATTGTGTTGACTCAGGATGATCAAGCTCAATGGCATCGTTACCAGCCTCATTGCTAACCTCAATGTCCACTGTAACTAAACCTCCGATTTGATCTGAATCAAGAATATCAGGAAGACTTAGATTGCGCTTTATTTCTTTATTTTCAGAATTTGTATCGGTGTCTGTATCAGCTTCTTCTAATGTTAGTGATGCAAAATCGGATACAGTATTTTGCTTCGTTGCTAATTTTTCAAATTTTCTCGACAGTACTTTTACTACTCCTTTGCCGTCATTTATATTAGCTTTCAATGGTCTCATTCGCCATTCCTTTAATATTTTTTCCTGAAGTATCTTTCGTTCCTCCATTTCAACTAATTTGTTAATAATTTCCAGTTTGCGCTCTATATATTTATATTTTTTTACTTCGTCGCTTGTATCTGGTGGCGCAATATTTTCCTTTGTTTCAGTATTTTGTCTGCTATGACACGGAACTTCGCAATCAACTTTAGAAATTTTCCGATTCATTTGATTCTTAGCAGTTTTAATCATAGAAATTTTCTTATCTTGTTCAGAATAATAATCTAACGAATCTTTGGAGAATTCATTTTGACTATCGTCAATAACGTCCAAAGAATCCATACTGACATGGTGCATTCTTTCCATTCTTTGGATTGCATATACTTCTAAACTGTCCATTTGTATTTCGGACTTATTTTCATTTATATCCTTTTCTTTTACGAATACATCAAATGACTTTTCTGCACTGTCCGTAGTATCAACTTTGTTGGAATTGGCGTCCTCTTGCTTTTTATTTGAATTGTAGTTTTTATTATGAAGGCCATCTAATTTCGCTTTGTATTGTGATGATATTGAAGAACTAAGAGTACTTTTATCTAAACCAGCTTTGAGCCTATTGTTCATTTTGACTGATGAAGTTCGTTTAATCGGCTTTGGTGGTTTATGTGGAACAAATTCCATGGTTATTTTAACATTATTATTCTTCGGACCTGAGCCTCTTTCTAGACTCTTAGTCGTATTGTTGTTTTTGGCAATATTAGCTTTTTCCTTATTAAGTTGGTTTTTATTCACTTTAGTTTGAATATTCTTACGTATTTGCTCCTCAAACTTCTCAAGATTTTTCTGTACATGAGAGTTACGTTTTTCCATTAGATTTTTAAGAGGATTGGGTTTCGAAGCAGGTTCTAGAACCACTTCAAAACTGCAACTTTTTGATTTCACCATAGCGTTTTGTTCACATCCCTCCATCGCACTTTTATATTTATGTTTATCAGCGAATTTCGGCTGTAACGATTTGCTGGTATTAGCCATGTAATCGCTGGTATTAAGTCGCGGAATTTCATCAGCACCTTTTTTTTCTTTGGCATACTGTTGTAAATCATTTCCATCAAAATAATACGCGACGCTTTTTGCCGGTGGAGGAGGTTTTTTCGAGGTAGAATCGTACAAACTTTTAGACCTTGTCACAGTTTTGTGGCCTGAAAACTCACCAGCAGGTACTTCAAATCCATATACTTTATTAACCGTTGGTTTTGGACTAACTACGATCTCTCTATAATTACAATTATTTTCATAGTTGTTAAACATGTAACCTCCCATAGATGAAACGTTGTTAGGACTCGATCCATAACTTTTCGAACTATTATCAAATTCATAGCAGCTTTTACTGCACGGTACTCCAGCACCTGGATTACGTGACTGTCGAGAAATGCGAGCTCCTTCAAAGAGCATTTCCAATGGTGCACTTTTAGTACACTCCGAGTCGTCAGAGAGTACGCTTTCTAGGGAGTTACAGTTTGTCCTTGAAAGCTGAATATCATTATCCAAATACATTTCATCCGATAACACAGATTCTTGACTACAACTTGATTTCATATATTTCTTTTGGTTCAAAAAGAAACTAGCACTACTATGTCTGTGATTTTCTAAATATTGCTCATCTGGTTCGTTTAAGTTTTCGAATGAGCAATTTTGAGAATCGTTAAGATTATATCTACTGTCAAACTTTGCTTGCTGAAAGGCAACTTCGTTGCCGTACTTCAAAAGATTTCATTGGAAACGCTAGAACAATTTGAATTATCGCTTAAAACTGACTCATTAGAACGCGTGATACATCTCTTCGTCAGCACACTTTGACATCTATACATATTGTATTTAGTGTTCATGGTATTATTTTCATCCATAACGTCATCGATATTCGATGGCATATTTCTAGGTAGGGTGGAACTTTTCTGGCTTATGCAAGGCGGTTTGAACGGTACAGTTGGCTTTTCCATCGTTCCGCCGTATATTTCATAGTTAGAAACGGTACGTCGAGGCATACCACTGATTTTTGTATGTTTCTTACAAATCTTCTTGGAATAAAGTTTATTCTTGCAACTTACATCTTGACTCAGACTGCAGTCTTCGAGGGAATCTGAAGAGAAGTTCCCATCATCTTTTTCTTCAATTCCTACTATTTCCTTTGTGGGTTGGAGGTCTAAATCTCCCTGATTGTTTGGTTCATATTCATCTAAGTCACCATACTTTCTAGTTATTTCTGCTATCATTTTCTCCGTATCGCTTTTTATAGTATCTACTATACTTTTACCACTTTCGTTAACTCTGTTGTCTAAACCAAAAAAGAAGCTAAGTGAGTTTCTTTTCTTAGGATCAGGAGGAGGATTTTTTGGCTTAGCGTTAGCCTGGTTTGGATCATTTTGAATAACTTTATCAGCCCATTTGCATTCTTCGGAGACGGGCGACACAGGACACGATTTATAATTTTTGAATATGCTTCTCGAATTAGATTTAGATATTTTAGGTTGTGGTTTCTCAGACAAATTCAAATGAAAATTACGTGGCGGTACTGTTGGTGATGATTCTTTTTCTTCAACAGGCTTAACAGGAAACAGTCTGTTGAAGACTTTAGATTGTACATTGGTTGGTTTTTTACCCACGTCTATTGTAAACGCTAGAGGTTGTTGTTTCTGTGGTAATTGATCTTTGAATACAACAGGTTTTTTGTTATAAGGCACATAGTTGATATTTCTCTTGTCGTTTTGATTTTGTATAATGTTAGAATGAGGCGGTATATATGGAGCTATGTTTTCGAAATACTCCGGCATCATTCTATGGTTCAGATTCGCGGGGATAGCATAAGGGTTTTTATTACGATAGTCCAAGTTCATATTCTGATACGGATTCAGACTATCGAAGAAGTTTATGCTATCTAAGTTCTCTTCAGGATAAAATGGAAGATTAGAGACTCCTGGTTAGCATGGCGGGGAAATATAATTTATTTTGTTAGTACAATAAATATAAAAGAAGTTCAAAAAGTAATTCATTACGCAGTACTTTTAGTTACTAATTTCATATAGCAATCGTATCAGTTCCCACATAATCAATTACAGGAACACAACATATGGCTGTTTGTATAGCAAGTGTTTTTACAACTCCGTAATTAATTTGTAAGAATTAATGTGATTGATTATGCGTTTTCTATTACACTGATCAGTCAACAATATAAATTCATGATGATATTCAATTATTACGTGTGTAATAAATTGATATAAATGTAAAAATAATGCATAATTTAAATGTGCGAAATTTCCTTACTTAAAGAAAGCGAAGAGCGTTGATCTAAAAATCAATGCTCATGTTTAATGAAACATGTTATGTTAAGCTACGCACTTAAAACTAATTACCGCACTTACCATAAGGTCTAGAGTTGCTCGGCACGGCCATCGAGACAGGTCTGTTCCGACGAGAATTGTCCTTCTCTGGTATGTAGGACAAATCAGTAGTGGACTGACTCGATTTGAGATTAGACCGAAAAGCCACCTAGGCAAGGAAAATATCAAATTAATAGAACTTATTAAATCTAACATATTTAATTACTAGAGAAATTGTGAATTGTGATTTACTTTGATATTATTACCAACCCCACTGAAGCAGTATTCCGGTCGTTTTCTTGCATCGTAATTACATTAAAAAAAAAACACGAATCGGAATTTACAATTCGGCTAACTGTTATGGTTAGGTTAGCGGATGATTTTTATACGTAGAAAAAACGGGAGACCTTAGCACCAGTGACAAGATATGTATATATATATATATATATATATATATATATGAATATATATTGATTGAGGATTACCTCTGAGGTTACAACAACGACGCTTCGTTATGAATCCTTATAAACGTGAGCTACGATTGATGAGAGTGTCATGAGATGCGGGAATCACTTGCCATCAGATGAACTGTATACTAGTTTGTCACCACTGATACCATAAAATAAATCCTCGACCGTGTTAGAAAATGGTCAGACTGTGTCTGGTCACCGAGTCGTAACCTCACAGGTTCAATAATTACCAGTTGAAGGCAATATTTGTGTGATCACAAATTATTTATTTAGGTTTGTCTGCATCTCAATACCATGAGAGCACGCTGCAGCTAGACTTCAAGAATGAATGGGTCAGCTCGACTGGAAAAGGACCACAACCTCACAGAACAAAAGCATTAAATAGCAGCATAACGTTGCAGTGTTTCGTAAGCTGATTGTGGCCGATCCGGGGATCAAATTACAGATAACGAGGCATTTCATCTCAGGAGTGCATATATGCATCTTGAATCTTTTTTTATTATACATTGAGAGTAACAAACCAGCTTACAGTTCATCTGATGGTAAGTGATTCCTACATTTATCATTGACAAGGAACCATAATGCAGATGCGTTGTCACCCTGAGATGGAATGCCTCGTCACCAGTAATAAAGGTCTCCTGATACCTAATCTCACCAGACGAAACACAGCAGCATTATACTGGTATATTTAACGCTGGTATTCTGTGAGGGCGTGGTTCTGCTCCGGTCGAGTTGACTCATTCATTCTGCAGCTAGAAACAAAGTACAGCGTAGCTCCACCACATGTAAAATGACCTGATGAAATCTTTGTTGTACGTGTACGTTTTGTGACGTCACGTGCCGCAGTCATTGTTTAAAGGAAACTATTTGTCACCCTTAATACTATAAAAAATGGAAACCTAATCAAAGATAATGCAACATTCTATATTAAATGCGGTAGATAGTAAAAGATAGTATGTTGTGAGTCTTACATTCTCAAGTTGGCGCCTGGTTTCCAGTATCCTCTTCTGCAGCTCCTCGCGGCGACGGACTGCCTCGGGATCAGGACGTGCCGTAGGGGCGCGGGACAAATGCTGGGCCGATAGCGAGTTATTGCCTGCATATTATTACGATAATTTATTTCTATCGGTGTCGTACGGTTGCGTTATCGAAGGGTCAATAGTCAATAGTAAATAATGGTTTAGGGTACGGTCTGACGGAGGAGGATCGTAGGTTCGATTTTGACATTAGACTATTGTCGTGAAACAACTCCCAGCACAAGCATTTAAGCTTTGTTGGAGTGGTAGCATTCTTTTTTTTAAAAAAAAACATCTTAAAGGCTAATGCAACCTTGCATTTTTTTTTCTGGTCGAATTCCAAAACGGGAGATTTTGTAATTACCAAATGACATCAACTCCGCAGGATATTTCATAGTGTCTAGTCTTTTTTTTTTTTTTTTTTTTCTTTTTTAGTGTGTAGTCTTTGTTAATCTGAAAAAAAATGTTGAAAAAAAACAACACAATCCAAGGCAGTCTCTCGACTCATATTAACTAAAATCTTTACCCCCTCTAGACCCCCCTACCAAATCATGATTGATGCAGGATGATGACGACGTTATATTTTTCTTTAGAGCAGTGAGAATACACTTTGTCATTTCTATCTTCCAGCAGGGTAACGGCATAGCAAGAGTTTTGGCCCATCCAACCTCTCAAGCTGAAAAGACTGATTAAGGACATCAGCAGGTTTAAAATAAATAATAATTCGGGACAGGTTCCTGGATCTTTATTTCAAGCGATAATAGTTTTGTTTAACTATAGGATTTTATCGAGTTCTGGCTTTGACGTCACCTTTTATAACGGAAACGCTTCAATATAGGTAACACCATGTTTTATGGCCTTCGTCAGAGTAATTGTTGGTGTACCTGTCGATAGTGCGGTATACGAGCATATGACTGATACCTAGCTATAGAAGACAGATTGACAAATCCATACCCACTTTTTGCAAATCAATCATTGTATTTCTGTTCTCTTTATCACTCCAAACTATTATTTTATTTAATCAATCACGACAAAAATGTAAGGAACTTCAGTCTTACATGATGAATTTGAATTGCAGTAGAAATAACGTTTCAAATTGCATTCAAAAACATTATCTTTGGTCGGACTAGATCCTTAGTTCCCAAAGTGGTACAGGTGGCACCCCCAGGGGTCCACGGGAGACTCGACGGCGTTTACGTTGGCGTGACACAAAAATGGGGGTTAACAATCCGTAAGCGGGGGTTCACGAAAATTTATTTGCTTTCGATAGTGAAGAACTTAAATGCTGGCTTGACTGCACCTATCAATGTAGGCAGATAATATTTTAAGTTGCTCAGCGACTGTTACTTGTAAAAAATTGCATATTCCATATTTAGTACAACGTGTACAAAGTTTTTGTCTTGTGTTCGTAATATGGTAGAAATGCTGCAGGGGGTCCACCGGAACAGGCTAAATTCTATCGATCTATGAGAAAAAAAATCTGGGAACCTCTGAACTAGATTTATCAATATCATGTATATCACCAATATATTCTTACAATCTAGTTTATTTGTGTGTCGTTCACCTCCAGTGGGCGTGGAATCCAGCTCAACACCACTGAGGCTATCGAAGGCCGACTTGAGATACTTCTCCCTTCGTCCCGCCGTATCGATGGATTCGCATGAACCAGACAGCGGGTTCCGGTCTGCGTTGTCGCCAGACGGCGTCGAAACCTGATGAGCACGATTAAGATTTCTACATCTCAAAGAATTCATATATTCTTGTCATATGACAAACAATCAATCAATTCAACAATGACATATGAAAAACGAGAAAAATCTAGTACTGAACTATTGTTCTTAAACCTAGTGCTAGACTAAAGTTCCCTTATTGCACATCATCCTTAAATTTATAGTTTCAAAAGTCGCTGTGATCTAACATTTAACATGCGTTTTTTTTTTTAAATAAATAAAGCTATTTATATCTTTTTGTATTATTAAATTGACAGTTACACACGAGCACACAGTTCACCTGTTTATTCATTTATTTACTTAAAATAACGTATAACATTCGAATATTTACAATTGTTTCCTTTAGAAATGTCTCACAGAGAACAAAGTTGACATTATATAAGGATACGTACTTTTGTCGCTGACATACTGCGTTGATGACTGACTTAAAATATAATTACGAATTATAAACTAGATAGCAATGTTTTGAGTTTGTTTTTATAAGTGGAACGGGAGCAAGAAAACATGTTAAGTGATTCCTGCGGCCCATGACATCTACATTTATCCTTGACAAGGAATCATAGTGCAGACGCGTCACCCTTGAGGACTGGGATGGAATGCGTCGTCACCAGTAATAAAGTTCTCCGGGGCCCTACACTCACCAGACGAAACACAGCAGCATTATGCTGCTACTTAACACTTTCTGCGCATCTTTGCAGCTAAACTGCCATATGATTACTAAAATACCACAAAGTAAAACTGAATACATCAATCACTTAAACGCCTTTTAGTGTACCTAATATATATAGACACAAAAATATATAAATATATGTTTGTGTGGGTGTGTGTCCGTAATATGATACAAAAGACAGGGGACCTCATCATCGTCGGAGTCATGTCCAGAGCCACTGAGCGAAGTTGCCACAGGCAGTTCCAGTCTCGGCGTCTCCGCCTTCCATCGCTTGGAGCGGCGCACTGACTGTCTCAGCTCCTCCGCATCCATCGCATTCACCATAAACTCGCTGCAATGTTTATGAACATTTATTATTAATAGAGCAACCATCTGCTAGAGATACACAATAGCTAACGAAATTAAGAATACCGAAGGATTCGCATAAATAGTAAAGAGGTACTCAATTGTCCTTGCCTTTATTCAAAAAAGCTATGGTATATAAACAAACACTTATAGTATAGTTGATATTTCTGCGACATGCAAATACTAATATTTTTTAGTGGTAGAGCTATGCTGCAGTTTGTTTCTAGCTGCAGAATGAATGGGTCAGCTCGACCGGGATCTTACTATTATTATTACAGGTGCCATTCCATCTTAGTAATCAAGGGCAACAACGCATCTGCATTATGATACCTTGTCAAGGATGAATCCAGGTGTCATGGGCCGAAGGAATCAGTTGCCATCAAGTGAACTGTGTGCTCTCTGTTTGTTATTCTCAATGAAATTTAAAAAAAATCCTTGATGAAGAATTAAGGTACAAATGCACTGTCAACCTTAGGACTAAAATGGAATGGCTATTTTTATGCTCTACCACGTGTTCACTTTCCTTAATTTTCCAAGTAACCAGTCCTTTCGGCTGATATCGACGCTTCAGCTACTTTTTAGCTGGATCATGGATGAACAACTTGTAAAATCCGGTAACGAGAGTAAACCCACACCTATACACAAACAATACATAATTTGAAAGTTTAAATAAAAGCAATTCCCACATCCCTTGCATCACTGGCTCGTTACTGTGACCGTTTCCAACGATATAGTACAATGGATAATGGCTGTACCGGCAAGCATACAGACGAGAAAATTATCTGATCACAGTTGCCTAATTGTGTTAATTGCAATTTAAGGCAAATAGCACTGTCCTGCAATGACTGATTTACCAGCTGTGTAATTCTACGTCGTGACTATATCAAAAAATTTACAAACTAACATTTGCTTCTTTAGCGTCCGCAGGTCAAAAGGGTTGTTCTAATTGTTGTTCGAACATAGTGTTCATTAACTATATACACCGAAGACTTACCCAGGTGTTTCATCATCATTATTCCCAGGATAGTAAGTGGGCCTGTTCCCTCTTTCGGAAGATGACGTCCTTTCGCCATCCGATATATCTTCAATGTCGCCGTCATGCTCCGTTGACTCTTGATCCTGAGAACAATATTAAAGAAATATAAATATTGATATACGAGGATAAAAAATGTTCCATCACGTGTGAAACACTAACAACATTAATACAGTGGTAGAGCTACGCTCCAGGTTGTTTCTAGCTGTAGAATGAATTGATCAGCTCGACCCGGGAAGGACCACGCCCTAACAGAACACCAGCGTAAAATAGCAGCATAATGCTGCGTTTCGTCTGGTGAGTTTAGGGATCTGGTGACTTTTATTAATGATGACGAGGCATACTATCTCAGTCCTCAAGGTTGACAACGCATCTGCATTATGATTCTTTGTCAAGGATGAATGTAGATGTCATTGGCCGCAGGAATCACTTGCCATCAGATGAACTGTGTGCTCGATTGTTACAGTTAATTTAATATAAAAAAAATTTAACATTTTTAGGCCAGTCATCAAAAAGTAGATTTGAGATTATTTCAGCGTGTCCCCATATTCAAAAGATTTGTTATTAGTTTTTTTATTCGACTATAAAACTTATTCTTAATCATTATTTCCATTTATAATCAAAATGTTTAAATATCACGGTGAACGTACAAAACCGAAAAAAAGAAATGGAAGCATTTAAAAACAAAAAGCAACAAAAAATGCGAACCTCGTATTTAAAACTGCCGAGGGAGGAGTCATCTGTGTGGTGGCGTGTGCGGCCGTCAGTAGTGCGCGATTTCGACAAATTTATCGTTACCTAATGAACGCGACGGAACAAAAACGAACACATTAAAACGCAAATAATGAAAATGTGATACAAGCATAAAATAAACACGTCTTCAATATTATTTGGTTCTCAAAGAAAGTGTATTTCTATTAAGCCGTATACAATTAAATTATGTAAAACGCGTAGCATAGTTGTACATAGTACGTATTTGTGAGTGGAGAAATCAACATTTTTTTTAGGAACAAACTTATTTAACTTACTTTTTTTAAACTTTTAAATTCGTTTATATATATAATCATATAATATATACATTAATATAATGTCAACTTAAGTAAACATAGAAACACAAAACATAAATAATTTATATTTAAAAAAAATATATTCTTAAGTGTTATGTTATGTGCTATTGTTAATTGTTTTTTTAATTATTTCAGGTGTATTAATTAAAAAATTGATAGTAATAATATTTTAATACCACTGTATTTTTTAGCTACATAAGCAATATACAAAAGCAATGGGCATGCAACAATTTCATCCACGAATATTAATAGCTTTACGCTCTTATTTTAGTTTGCTAGAAAACAACAACAACAGTGGCGACAATATTCACTTTAACACTTACAACAAATTACACACTTATCATGTGTTACACACACAATGGATAACCCTAATAAAAGAGTATCAGCCATATTCACATTCCTCTACTGATAATATTTAAGAACTATTCCTATTTCTTTAATAATATGTGATTTTGTGTTTTATGTACATGCATACAAAATGTGGTAAATTCTAGATTGTACAATTAAATTCAAACAAACCACTTATCAACTGGTATTTAAAAAAATATTTTATGTAACGTAAATAATAATACATAAATTCTGAGGATACCTAATCAACTTTCAAGCTTAATCGGTTTATTTATTAAACGAAATAAACCTATATTTAAATGTAGTACCATTAAAGCATGGTGGCACAGGAGAACAATACACAAGCGTCGCAAGTGTGGACACAAAAAATGCAAACACAACAAACTAATAAAATAAAAACAAAAACCTTCTCGACTCTTGGAGATATTGTCAAAATGTCGTATGTGGTTTTCATAGTGGCGTCAAAGTGACGGAATAGAGCCTCCACACGCGGCAGCTGAGACAAGTTGAGCGATTTCGGCCTCTATTCGCATGTAGGTAAGGACCACAACCGTATGAAAAGATGTCATTAATGTTATTGCTTTAGGATTTATGTTTCCTTTTGATAAATTGTTAACAAAAATTTACAACAAAGAAAAAATAAATCATAAAGGCGAAATAAATTGCGGAATATATTTACAAAGTTAAAATCCAAACACCAGAAGCAACATTACTAAATTGATTTTTACTTATTCCTAATTTAAATTATCTTGAATATTAAAATAATTTTAGATAGTTATGATATACTCTTTCTGGTAAGAAATTAAGCTATTAAAAACAATGTTTCTCATGACATTTGGATACTTAACAACAGGAATAAATTTAAAATAAAGATCAACCATCACCACAACTAAAACCATTGAGTGAGTGATTAGACACTACAAATTAGTGACACAATTAAATTTTAAACATGAACAAAACATTGGGGAAAATAATGCGTAACATGCGATAATAAACTACCGTGTTGTCAACTACCATCAAAATATTGTAAAAAATTGTGGAATTTTTTAAAAAAGATACTTTTACTTTGGTAACAAAAAAGAACAGAAAATGCTAAATTATAACAAAAAAAGCAAGAGTACAAAACAAGTATTCATAATAATCATATATATATTTTAAATATTATGTCAATCAATAGAACATTTATAAGCATGTTGATTGTAAAACACATTTAACATGAAATTGATACAAATATACAGTGAGGGCATATGGGGTATCATACCTGTTTCACAGTCTGATCTCTTCTCTTCTCAATATACCTTGTATCTGTGCCGCTGTCTAAGGAACTATCTTTAGAGCCGTCAGAATCCACTCGTTTCTCTGTGAATTTACAAAAGTATTTATAAATGGATCGATTTGCTTTGTTCTTTTTTCTCTCTCTCTCTCTCTTCTATCTCGTACATATTTTGGCATCAGTGTTCTGTATATATATTTTAAATATTATGTCAATCGATAGACCATTCATAAGCATGTTGACTGTAAAACACATTTAACATGAAATTGATACAAATATACAGTGAGGGCATATGGGGTATCATACCTGTTTCACAGTCTGATCTCTTCTCTTCTCAATATACCTTGTATCTGTGCCGCTGTCTAAGGAACTATCTTTAGAACCGTCAGAATCCACTCGTTTCTCTGTGAATTTACAAAAGTATTTATAAATGGATCGATTTGCTTTGTTCTTTTTTCTCTCTCTCTCTCTCTTCTATCTCGTACATATTTTGGCATCAGTGTTCTGTATATATTTTTAATAGATCCTTCTTTAAAATATAATTATTTAATTTAAATACAGGACAGCACCAAATAGAAGGCTACATTAAACCTGGTACTGAAAATTTGTGGTCTCAAGTCATAATCGTCTCTCATGGCAAGCAAAACACGTGGCCACACTAACTGCAGAAATGCGCATATCATGGAAGCCTTGCATTACCTTAATCAGCGACTGATCTATCCCTAGATCCGCCATCACAGATATACAAAAAGACTACATTCACAGTACACCTAGAATATATATTTTACTTGGCTAAAGAATTTTATGGTAATAATGAAATACTTTTTTACAATGACCCGCGAGCCAGATGACATAGACTCTATATCCATCAAAATTCCAGATACCCATGCGCGAGTACTGAGATGCTACGTTACCTGTAATTGTGTCCAGATATTAAAAAAAGGCTACAATAGAAAATTTGTGCCACAAGTTATCGCCAGACATTGCAGACGGGGACAAGTAACCCAGGAACAAAGTGCGTACCGGGTGCGGGTTGTATTCTAGAGGCCCACTTCCCGCGTGCAGGCGGTGCCGGTGTGGCGGGAATAGGGGCTCCTTCGGGCGCTGGTATCTCGTCGCCTAAACTCTTTTTGGCCCATGAGGGCAGTTTGCCGATCCTTAATCTGTAAATAAAAATAATTATAAGCGTCGATATCGATTCCCAGCTGGCTTATAATTAAGTAACCTCTATTCATCTTTGGCTGTCACGTTGTTGACTTGATTAGCTCCAAGTAATATATGAATGCTTACAATTTTGCTATCTCTGTCTGTCCATTAAAGCTTAAAGCATTAAAGCTTTATTTTCTTAACTAAAGCATTATTTTCATGTAAATTAATTTTTCAAACAATTTTTACCACCGATTGACAGTTCAACAAGCTCACCAAGGGAATGACCATTTTGAAGCGTCATTATAATCGCAGCCTATCCAATGTCTGAACAAGGGCCTCCTATAAAACATAGATATGTGCTATAATCCTCCATAATGAGCCACCAGTAAACTTGCATATATCGTCGCTCCATCTACGTGCAAATACCGCGATTGCCAAATTGACGTTGCTGAAACTACAGAACCATTCATCCCCATCGGTTATCGGTTCTGTTCTGCAAATTATGTGGCGGCACATTATTGCAAATAGCTAAAACTTAGAGATGTTGATGTGACAATTAAAATAACATTATAATCATTTAACAATACAGCAAGGATTGCATTAGTTTTCCATCTATATGTTTATCTGCCCTCCCATCGTGGCAATTGCAGAAAACTTGTGTATGTACTACTAAAACGACGACGCTGAAGATATACGTTTCTTGTATTGTTAGACACGTGTATTATTGCGCAGTGAAAATTGTTAATACTGACGTATAATCCGCTACGACCGGTGTACTAAACTTGGTCGCATCGCCCAAGTCGCGTGGCGGCGAACCCAATTGCGAATCAGTCTCACTGTCTAGGCCCGAGGCTCCGTTCGTTGGAGGTGGCACCTTTCTGAAATTTTATTTATTTATTTGTATTAGAAACATCACAGCTTTCTATTTTTAAATACAGCCAAATTAATGAAAAACAAACGGTAATCATGACAACAATCGTAGTATGTAGGACATAATAGGTAATTACAACTTTAGTTATTTCGCTCGATTTATAACCACAAATATCAGTGTAGCTTAAATCACGGGTACCAGTAATATTCCTAGAAGAGTATTTTTTTTCCTTGATTTATGGCACATTGATGTGATTTATGACCACTATGGCTCAACTACACATCAATTCATCATTCGTCAAGGTCGAGGTCAAGGTCGTTTTCATTCTTGAGAACTAACTTGGGAAATGGACCCCAGTCATCAACCCATTTTAGAGGTATAACTTTTTTATTCCTATAAATAATTCTGGAACTTAAGGTGTATTATCTAATCAAATAGTGCGAGATAGTGTTTTTACATTTCTGTTATACTTAAGGCACTACAGCATACCCAATATGTTGACATAATTTGAACCCACGCACGTATTCAAATTAAAATAGATATATAATATAAAAAATCCAATTACCTTCCCTGGCGTATCGCTTGCTGGGCCAATCTAGCCCTCATGGTGACCACCATATCGTGAGGCACACGCCACACGAATATGCAACCGTCCCCACTAGCTGATACTAAATGTTGGCAGTCTGGAGTGAACCTAAAAAATATAATAACATATGCTTAAAATGTCGATAAACATTTACGCTAGTCACATAGAGTATGAATTACCAGGATATATAAATAATAATAATTGTCATAACAGAAATCAGAAGAACTGTCAGTAATAACACCGACTGACTCATTTCTTTAAACATTTCTTCTTATTGTGATAGAAAATGAAATATCCCAAGTTCCCTTTCATCTAATTTTGGTAAATGAGAACTTCAACATGTAAATTATCATTTGTGTAAGAAAATATTTTGACATATTTAGGATTAGCAAATAACCAATAGTAATTGGCCGGCCAATCCCCCTTTCCTTTAAAATTATAATATATATCATCCTTTCAGGAAATCAATAATTTACTTATTATAAAATCATATTTAATTAATTATTATTTAATCATATTTATTTTAAAAAAATCATACCTTAATCCAGTGACTATTTCCGAATGCCCATACATAGTGGCCGTACACTCTCCTGAGTAATAATCAAAGACACTGAGTATTTTGTCCGTGCTTGAGGTAGCTAGGTAAATGCCGCTGTTGTCTAAAGCAACCTAGAAAAATTGCAACATTTAATTTTACAGTGGTAGAGCTAGCTACACCTGCAGTTTGTTTCTAGCAGCAGAATGAATGGGTCAGCTCGACCGGGGTAGGACGACGCCCTGACAGAATACCAGCGTAAAATAGCAACATAATGCTGCTGTGTTTCGTCTGGTGAGTGCAGGGATCCGGAGACCTTTATTACTGATGATGAGGCATTCCATCTCAGTCCTCAAGGGTGACAACGCATCTGCTTTATGATTCCTTGTCAAGGATTAATGTAGATGTCATGGGCCGCAGGAATCACTTGCCATCAGATGAACTGTGTGATCTCAAAGTAACAAAAAAAAATACTTTTTTATATTGAAAACCTTTTAACCGAAACATGATTTAAAACTATAGATTGAAAAATATCTCCCGTTCATGGGACGAGCGCACACACACACACACAGGTCTCCAAAAGGCGACTACAGTTTAATAGCTTTTTCCTTTTTTGTTTATGAAATTACTAAGACAAAAAAAAGCACACTCAAATCTAAGTAATCATTGCAACACTTACATCCGTCATCGATCTAGGTGATCAACGAAGGTCGGTCTCGTGTTATTTAGCTACCAAACCCCAACATAATAAAAAATACTTTTACCTTAATGAGCGTGCCATCTTCAGCTGTAGTGCCCCTGAATGTCTTTGTATGCCTACCGTGAGCTGCACTGTAAACTCTTACATTACGATCCTAGAAAAGAAAAAAACATAGAAAAATAAAAACTGAATAAAGTATCATTAAATTCGATTAGAACATATATTTAAAATACATACCTGACAGGCTGTAAGAATATGTCGTCCGCCCGCATCCACTTCCATATCATACAGCGTAGTCCGTCCGGAGACATTTTGCCCACGAGCGAACTGATAACTGCCATCTTGTGTCTAGAAATAAGATTTGTGTAGAACATAATCATTTTATTTACAATATACAATAAAAAGTTATTTTCCATTGATGGATAAGATTTAACATAATAACTAAAGTTTAAACAAATATTCATGTTTAGTTCACTCATACACTATCATACTACACTATTGAATATATTGACTTCAATGGGAAGATCAGAAGTGAATAACTAATAGATTATTAGGAAAGTTGAGGTATAACTAACACACAACCATCTAATGGCAAGGTTGAAGAATTACTTAAGACAAACTACAAAATATCTTTCATATTATAACACTTGTTTTGAAATAGTACTTATATCACCATTTATAGTGCACTATTTACATATGTATTACTTGTCAATTTCCAAAGCATTTTTATTTAAATATTAAAAGTGTTGCCACTGTGATGCAATTATTTCACATAGTAGATGTTGGGTTTTAATCATGTAATATCTGCTTTTATTCCCTTTCTTGTCAAATGCGTCAGGTTAATGTGAATAAGGAATTAAATAGCATACAATATAAAGTATAAGATGAAGTCAGTTCTTACAGTTTTGAGTTGCCTGAAGAGTATGGTCTTGTCAGCCCCGCATGATACCATCTGAAGCCCTGAGCTGGAGCTTAGGAACCGCACCGCTGTTATGGATGACGAGTGTTCGTCCAACGTCTGCAGGATTTGGTATCCCTGGAAAGAAGTATGATTAAATTTTAAAATTTATCTAGTATTATATCAAAGATATTATTATTAATAATTATTATATAAATTAATTATATAATATAATATAATTATATAATAAAGGGTAGTATATAAATATTTATTTTTCCACGCTATGATACTATCATTTATTTATTTATTCTTTATGTTCCTTACACAAAAATTTTACAAGGGCGGACTTAATGCCCAATGGCATTCTACCTCTACCATCATTATTATAATCAAATTGATACATCTTAAAATTTGAGGCGAAGGAGATTGTTTTTGCTATGCATAACAATTATATTCAGTTGCAAGTATATGTTCGCTTAAGACAAGCTATGGTACAAGTGCTACAGACACAGAAACCAGATATTGTTGCCCAAACTATGCAACTAAACTGTTCCATAACGAAAACTTACATGCGCATGTACTGGAATTTGGTATGCCCAAGACCCCCTTATAATTCTTAGTGAGAATCAACTGACCGAGCCGAGGATCGGCCCTCTCTTGCACCCTCGAATCAGACGCTCTGGTGGAACATGGTCCAAGCCGGTGCTGCTTAACCACTAATAGAGGTCTCGACTGAGCGCCATAAGCGCTCTAACAAGCGGGCTAACAGCAGCCATTAGCCCAAAAAAAAAAGCCCAAGGCCCATAATCTCTGTGGGCCATGACATATCTAGCTTGGATAAGAAATCAATATCGGTTTCCTTCACTCATCATACTAAATGTAGCTAGGACAACTACCATAGGCCATTACGCTTACCCGCTCCACGAGAAACACGTGCACCAGGCGATCGCGCGACGCTGAGGCTAGCAGGCGAGGGCGAGCGGAGTATTCGAGGCATAGCACTTCAGCGTCGTGAGCCTCCAATGTGTGAAGTGGCGACCCATCCGACGAGTGAATCCATACGTTGCCTGCACGATCCCCTGCCGCTACGTGCCGACCGCATGGCGAGACGCGCACACATCTGTCAATATTTTTTTTATATTAATGGTATAACTACTATAATTTTTTATTCACAAGTTTACATGGTATGAAATAGTGTATTTAATTGTAATATTATATAAGGATCTATGTATAACGATAGTATTTAGCTTGTGAAAGCTTTTTTCGGTAGATAAGTCTTAAAGTGGTAGCTAGCTCCTTAACGTATCAAAAATAATAAAAACAACAGAAAATTAATGCTAAAAAGGGTAGAAACAGACGGTAAAACTCAGAAAATATGCATGTTGCTAAACCAAGCCTTTGTCACCAAAAGAAGATTGTATTTACCTGACGCCAATTTTATCGTCATATGTCTTCGACTTGTCTTTATCACTGGTGGCGGTCAGGTCAACATCCTTCAGGAACTTTAACTCAGAATCGATGTATATTATTTTATTCAGCTCCTAAAACAAGAATACATTAATTACCTAGATTCTTAGCCTTAATTGCGGACATGTATTTTAGACAATATTTTGACAAAATTATTGAATTTTTGGACGAGGGTTTTACTCCATAAACGTTTGTGGGTGTGATAAACTCACGTTGCTGTAGATATTGGGTCCGGTGGGGTGCAGGCTCCACACGCGCACAGTGTCGTCGCTGGAGCATGTAAGGAAGCTGCCAGTGGGTAAAGCAGCCTCACTAGGGCCGCACACCATATCCATGCCCCAAATGCACGCTGAATGGTATAGTGCTGAGTGAGATTTTCCAACCTGCCAATTAAATTTTTATTTAAATTTTAAATGATATGATATCATAATTTAATGTAATATAACATTTTTTTTAAACAGTTTAGCTAATTAATAAAACTTAATTTCTATCTCGAATAGCTTTTTGTGGCAGAAAAATTAATATAGGCTAATATGTAGTCCCATAGATAGGCCACACAATGATAACTTGTCTTAAAGATATGATTTAATCCCAATTAAAATAATATTATTCCCATAAGTAGTTATAGCAAATGCAAAATTCATATTATCTCATAGTTTATCAGTCAATACTTCTGTTTAAAAAATTTAAGCAATACCGACATCTTGAAATTTTTAAGAATATAAATATAATATTATGAATATAAATATGATATAATGCATCATCATCATCTCACTAATATCATAAATGAGAAAGTTTGGATGTTTGTATGGATGAAATTTAGCACGGATATAGATTATAGTCAGGCTACTTTTATTACGCGAACGAAGTTGTGGGCGGAAGTTAGTAGATTTTTTATTAATTACAAATGTACAGAATGTACATTACAGTGTACCACTTTCCACAACAATAAAAGTGTTACAGTTTTTATTTAAAAAATAATTAGAATTGAATTTAAAAAGCGACTGTACACCAGGTGCAGGCGGGGTGACGTATCGAGGCAGAGTACGACTGAAGAGCCAATAAGCGCTTACGCATGGCCTCCCGCGCTACATTGTCTCCTCGGGGATACCTTAATTTCGACTTTTGCGCATTAACGGTCAGCGCTAGACTTATTTGCCTCGACTTATACTTGTAGAAAAAGACATCCCACCATTTTTTTTTTCGAAAATCGAATTGCAGCAAAACTTTACGTTCTGGCAGAACGTGAAGTTTTGAGTAGCAGCAAAAAAAGCTGTAATTTAAAAAATAAGATAAAAGTTGTGTCGAACAGTGGTGACGATAAATATTGTCTAAACAAACGGGTCATTATCTCGCACTACCCCCACTGTACGGTAACCCCCACATAGAGACTATGGTATTTCTTGAATAACTAACTTTCACTGGACATGCAAAATACTAGAATTGATTAATTTCCAGATAGTGTTTATTGACACACTGACCCTTTTTTTTGTGTGTGTGTATTGCTGTTGGTCGAGAGACCTTTACAGCATTATCTAATTAGACTCGCGAGCGGGAGGCCCGCTGAGTAGAGAGACAACGACGATGTTGCGAAGCTGGCGCACAACGAAGAAAATCGACGACAACAGAGGGGGGGCGATAATACGATATGAGGGCCCCTCATAAGGAGGTACGAATCCTCGACTCGGACCGTTATCTAATGAGAGGAGACACTGACCCGTTTTATATCTCGCACGTCCCATACGTAGAGGCTGTGGTCGTTGTAGACGCAGGTGAGCTTGTGGTTGCGCTCATCGTACGTCAACGCGATCGCGTCCGGATAACGCGCGTTCGATGGCTGCGTGAACATGTGACTGCAAACGAAATAGATTATTACAATAGAGGAATTATAATAGTATATATTATTATATTGGCAAGGGTGACAATGTCTATTAGTAGATATTTGTGGTGGTATGTTTATATATAGAACACAAAACAAAAATGACATTTTTTTTATTTAACAGTAAATATATATATATATATATATATATATATATATATATATATATATATTTGTATTTGAGACGAAAAGGTTACTGCTATTTAAATAAAAAAAATAATAATGCTCAGATTTCTCTTTAATTTGTCTACACTATCATTAAAAATATCTTTAGTATTAACATTGTTAAAGAGCCTTTTATATGCTTTTAATAAACGATTGAGCGATGAGTTATTGCCAACATACGTTTAAGACTAATGAATGACAAAAAAATTTCCGACTTTAATTCGTATTGATCTTGAGGGAGCAGTTAAATTGATACGTGTTAAAAGATCAGGTACAATCCAATGGACCGTTGTTTAATTTGGGCTACCACAATTACAAGAGTTGACTTTAGCCACCTTTCTTAGTTTAGATTAAATTGTGTAGCGATACCGTACAGTACCGTATTTACTTTGATAATACCTTCTCGTGGTCTAATCAACTAAAGGAAGTTCAAGTATTTTTTTTTTTGGGTGCAGCAAGTCTATCTCTAGACAAGGGCCTAAATCGGAATAGGGAAGGTAGGAAGAATGATGAATGTGCTTGCTTTGCAAATATATTTTTTTAATGAAACACAAATCTTACCCAACACCTTATTATTAACAGCAAGAGTCTTTTGCCATTGAAGACGGAGGAAGTAAATTTATCTAGCTTAAACTAAACCTAAATCTGAAAAGCTAGTGATTAGATGGCTGCATTAACATATATTGTGCTCACCAACATTTCAACAATCCGCTTGAAGAGTTCCGGAGGTGAAGTCTTTCAATATAATTTTTTTCTTGAATTTTTATAGTTTTTCATAATAATTAATAGTTTTTGTAAAGTGTAATATGTAAAGATATAGCAGTTTCTCACTTAATATTGACTCCCTGTGCGACGTCGACACCCAGGTAGTGCGTGCGCGGCAACGTAGTGATGTACCGCAGCGAGTCGGGCGCAAAGCATCGCACTATGCCCTCAGCGCATCCCACGAAAATATAGTTTGCTCCGATTGCCATGCAGTTTGCTGACGTTGTCTGGAAACATATGATATTATTAGAAAACTAGTTCCTGATCCAAATTCAACGCGGTCCTCGTCATTGATAACGAATGCGAAATCATCTGGTTTTTGCCAGCCGATAAGGTGACATTAAAGTATTAAGGTTCATTAACAATGGGACGCCCATTCACTATCTGAACATTTTCTCTCTATCACATTAGCCGTTCCGGTCTTCTCTGCTTAAACCATACCTCCCCGATATATTTTTACCACTCCCCGACGAAGCAAATCACTCGCGCTTCTCCAAAAAATAAATCCAATATTTCATCTATAGAGTTTAATCGCATCAACAAATCACTATGGACTTTGGGGGCTATTTAAAAGCTCGCTCGCTAAGCTAGAATAATTCGCTGAGATCAAATAATGTTTTTTTAAAAGGTCAATTTATTTTTAGGTCCACTCACCCTCAACTCAACCCACTTGTCCAGGAGCCTCCTGCTATTGAACTCGCAGAGCAGCCCCCCACGCGTGATGGCGTACGTGCTTTCCGCTGCCTCGCCCCGCCCACATACCACGTCACAAAATTCGTTGTCCTTTTGCTCGCCCAGGATCGCGGAACGTCCCATGAGGGGCACCGGCTCTTTGAACTAGTTGACAAAGAGGCGTGTTATAAACGATATACATAATATTGTTTAGGATAGTGACGTCACGAGTTAGAGTCGAGTAGATTTAATATACAAAAGTCATTAAGTACAAGAATCTCTTGTTTGCATTTGTACTCGGTGTACCTACATCGATATAATTATCATCTTGTTGACTTTTACGTTGATTGTTACGTTTGGGCCCTACCGCAAACATTTGGGATACCTTGGTGAAATGTGAGTTCCGGAATATCCTCACTTCGACGACATTTCGCGTTTCTGCTTTTCATATATCATAATGGAAATCATACCAGGCTCATTTTACATTCGCTTTTTGTGAAAACATCACTATTATCGTTTTGTGCTGTGATGTCGTCCTACAGTCTCAGCTATATCTTCCAAGCTTAGGGTTGTAGATTCGAATCCAACATTCGAATTCTACTATTGTCGTGCCGTCTCCTAGCACAAACATTTTCCGCTTAGTTGGAGGGGTTAACGGGAATATTAGTAATTATAGAATTGCTATATATTTGAATATATATATATATATATATGTATATATATATATTCAAATATATATGTATGTATATATATATATATGCAATAAGATTGGCAGACTGTTCAGATGTAAAGACAGGTAAATAGGACAGAAATAAAAAATTACGTCAGTCTTGAAATCTAAAACAAAAGGAACAGAATTTGTTTTGCACCAATATTTTCTTCGTTTGTGTATCAAATCCAAAACCCCCGACTTTTAAAGTTAAGTACACTACCAATACGTCATGCAGCCTTCAAACACAACAGCAAAGTGATCTGAGTGTGTTTATTCAATTACCATGCAACAGTACCGTAGGTAGTAAAAGTCACTGTTTATTTTAAATATTGTCAAAGAATGAAATTACAGATGCTTTCTTACTCTAAGGGTTTAGAATAGATAAGTAAAAAGTAGGAATTGTGACCCCTTTCCTCATTTATTAATAAATTTAACAACATCAAAAACTAAAAATGTTTTACCTTGGCATTTCTTGAATACTCCAGATACCAGAATTTAACATGCCTGAAGCCCACCGTTACGAAATAATTTCCGTTCTCCGAGAAACTGACCGCTTTTACTCGAGATGACACCTGAAACGATATTGCAGTTTTTTTTTGTTAATTAATATTTATAATACATATGAAAAGACCACATGTTCTGTGATGAAGGAAAATATCGCCAGGAAACCTGCACGTCTAGGTAATAATAAATGAATATATATATATTTATATATATATATATATATATATATATATATATATATATATATTTCAGTGGAGCTTTACATATAAAAAGGAATAGCATTGTATTATATTTATGGTTTTCAATGGTACAGCCAAACGGCAGATAGTTTTTAGAATGGTGAAGGCCCACAACCTTAAAAAATATAGCATGAAAGTGTAGCATAAGTCTCGCATGGTGAGTGCATGGAACTGGAGACAGAAAATAAAGCATTCTATCTCAGTTATATATATCTCAGAATAACAAAAAAAGTTATGACAAAATGTTAAATTTTATACTTAACTTTTAAATTATGTATTAAATTATTGTACAAATTAAACTTTATATTATTATTTATCAATCCAATTAATTTAATGAATTTCATCAATACTATTATATATTTTAAATTTTAGCTTATTATCTTAATTTATAATCAAATGTTACCTTGTTGCTTGCAAGTTTTAAGTTGGCACGCCAATCCCAGACATTTACAATCATGTCATGCTGGGAACCAACGGAGACTAGATACTTTGATGATGTTGAAAAAGCCTGGAATTAAGAAAATAGTAGTTAATTCTAAAGATATATGTAATTAATTTGTATAATATACTAAAAAAGTGTAAAATATATGTATATCAATATGCTTGTGTTCTTCATTGTTAACTCTCTAAACTACTAAATACAATTTATATATATATCTATTTATTATATCATGTATATGAAACACAAAAATACTTTCATAAAAAATATATTCAGTAAAGAAAAAGCAAAAACTAAAACATGGTATAAGTACATATAATAAGTTTCCGAGATATTATAAAAATTATTTGGTTACATTGTTTGGGTATCTCATTATTTTAAATGTTATGCCTTCCCTTTTGCAATACAATCCGCAGATAGAATAGAGAAGTTAACACACTTTTTTTATTGACTTCAAACAATGTGCAGCAAAGAAGTGACCTTCAATGAGTACATGTGACAATGAGTGCATTTGCAAAGTAATGGCATGTACATAAATTTACATATGTTTTAAACACGATCAAAAAACTACATTTTACTAAAAAATTATAAATAACGTCCGTATTATATTAATAGCGTCCAATGTTATAAAAATATAATGACCATAAAACCTTGAAGAAAATTACCAAAATTTGTAGAAATATGTATTAATTCTTTATAAAATATAAAGCCTTTATAAAATAGATTGTTAACCTAAATTATTTATTAAAAATAAAATTCTATAAAGTCGCAAGAATGTTCAGAACTATCTAATATTACTAATAAAGTATCAACGACACGGAGTAAATACACTACACCAACAATGTGCTGCAATAATTGGTCTCAGCTGATAAGTAGATCAGCCAAGTATAGATGACCACTAGGCGACCTAGTTGTCGTCAGCACAATAAAGTAATTGTAATTTGCAAAAAAGTGCACTTACAACACAATTAACGCCATGCGTATGCCCGGGAAACTCCGCTATCTGTACTGCTCCTGACGCGGACGGATCCTAGAAATAATATAAAGTTACTTATAAAAACATAGAAATTACTAGCAGGTTCTGTCAACACCAATTATTATCATCTGTTCTCTCTGATTATTGTCATATTTGCCACAGATATAATGTTCAACTAATTTATTACACATACATATATGTTTCTTTTTCTCTTACAAAAACACAATCAAAATTGTAGATATATATTATTATTAAAAATCTCTATGTTAAAATTTGCAAGATCATATATATATATCATAGTAATGAATTATTATTCGCTACTAGTCGCTAGATGGCGCCTTTAACGAATTTAGGTATTCCTAAGAAGATGACGCTTCATTTCTTGCTTATAAAAATATGTCATTAAATATATATCACTTACGTTAAAACATAAAAGAATAAAAACTGCCTTATGGTAATTTTTCGGATAGTACGTTGAGCAATAAGATGAGAGATAAATAATATTTAATTTTATATATATATATATATATATATATATATATATATATATATATATATATATATATATATGTATATATATATATATATATATATATATATGTATATATATAAACATATATATCACGTTACAGAGAGATAAAAAGTTTTTTTATTCACAAGGAGCTATTCAGGCTGAAATTTATAAAGCGCACTTAGACTTTGCTTCGACTTAGCTTACGAGTTAAGTAGGCAATGAAATTTATAGTCATATCCTCAGGTTATGCTTAGCATAGCCAAAGTCACCAAAATCCTTGACTTACCGGATACTCACATGCTCCTAGTAATATTTTAAGATGCTCTCTGAAACTAATAGAAAATAAAGTTTTATAGACTTCAAATGCAAAGCCTGAGCAAAGTTCAACGCGTTTTATAAATCTCAACTTAAGACCTTAACGTGGCTGCGATGAATCTTATCGCTATACACCGGGCACAAATGTTAGGGAGTATTTACAAGCTGGCTGAGATTCGAGCAAACGGTATTTAAACGTTTTAAGGGTCTTCGATTTATAGTTAAGACGGTTCGGATAGTTTCGAGCTTATCAAAACTTTACCAACCCACCTGTAGATCCCATACTCTGACGGCAGGGGCGTGTCCACACTCGCCGGTGGCCAAGTAGCGTCCGTCCGGTGAGAATGCAACGCACGTGACACTCTTGCGCGACGCGTTCAAAACATGCGACTGTCTGTTCTTCCGGACGTTGTATAACACCACCGTACATCTGAAAGTTTAAACATTAATAATTTATGCCGAGACATTCAGAAAAGGTTATCAATGTATAAATATTACATCTAGTATTCGCATTTCGAAAGCAGCGATTAAAAAATAATATATCATGATCATATCATAAATACAAATGAAGTCATCGTGCCCTACTGTGGTGGTTGTATTAATGAAATTCTGCGTTATAATCCTGAATTAATGCATCCGTAGGTTATCTTCCTTCTAGAATGATATGCACGTCTATACTTTCTTCATGCTGATTTCGATAATTTCATTAATAATTTTAATATTATTTAGTTGCTAACTTGCGATTCAGGGTCCTGAAATACAAGCTTAGCTTCGTTCAAGACCCACGGTTTTCTATGTATTAATATGTGTAAATACTGCTAATAAATTATTATTATTATTAATTCTATTAAAACTTATTAATAATTCTATTTAAAACTTAGAGTGTCCAAACGAGCAGAAAGTTTACCTAATTACCATTAGGTTTCCTTGACAAGTGATGTCTGCATTCTTGTAATCGCGACTCTGATTAGTTGTTCTAATTGATCTTTTTATTACAAATTATTTTACAATCTTTAAAATAACAATGATTATATGTCGTGCTAGCCTCTACTTATTAATTACATTTAACTTATTTATCTTGGAATTAATTATGGCAGAGGGTCGGCGTGTGGATTGCCAACATCTATCTTCAACAAAGAATCAATATTTGTTTTAAATTATTTAGAAAAATGTTAATAAAAAGAAAAGCGTATGGGAATTCCCATTTATACCAATACCGCTTCAATTAACCAATGTTCTAAAATGTAAAAACCAAACAATGTAAGAAGTGCGTCTACTATCTCTATATCAAGTATATAAGGCGAGCAACTTAATTTTTTGTTATTATACAATATACCTATTTCCAGGAAATTCAAACGAGGAACCATATTGTCATTTAATATCTTGATTTTTAGACTTTCATGGTCTTGAAATTCGAGGTAAACACGGACGAAGATAATATTATGATTTGCATAGGAACTCAACCTAGTAAAATGATACTAAAATAAAAATAATTATTTTGATAAAAAAGAAATTAACGGGGGAAATATATATAAAATAATTTCTCCTAGCTCCATACACATTCGTCTGCGGCGAGGTCTGCGTGCTCTCACTACCCTTTATTCTATCCAGACATCTCCCACTCCTCCTTCCTATCTAGCTTCATATTTTCAATACCTTGGCTCTAACCATGATAAAAACCTTCGCTCGACCAACAACCTTCTACTTCTGTATCCTTCTCATAACTCCAACTTTATCCACTCCTTCTTTGTTCAATCTGTTCTTCTCTGGAATGCTCTTCCTCCTCTTTAAGGTAAAGGTTCGGGACCAACTTCTCAACAGATTGGCAGAATCATCTCAATATTAAATGATTATGTATTTATATATATAATAATACTTTAATGTAGAAACGCAAATAAAAGTCTAAGTCCAAACCATAGAAAATCCACGGTCAAACTATAGCGTGTGTCCGAGAACAGAATACTAAGCAAAATACCATCATGAACCAAGCGCATGGGTGAATATTGACAATGGGCTTAACCTGGGACGTTTACGGGATCCACAGTGCGTGTGTTTATTACACAAGAAACGCGTTTAAGCAGACCGTATAGGCGTATAGATAAAGATTAATAGTAGCCCGTTCATCATGTGATTCTTTAGATCTAATCTTAGGTCACGTTTGACACATCATGTCTCTCTTATATGAAATATGTTAGATAGAGAAAAAATATTCAATAGCACTCAAACCCTCAATTAACGGCGTATCAGGGAGCGCTCCAAAGCCTTCTCATTAACAGAAGTGGTCGGTGCCTCACATTCTTTGTGATGAAGTTTTAACAATAAAGTTACTGAACCCAATTAAAAATCAACGTCCCGACAACGATGTACTAAATAAACATTTAATACCAGTGGCAACCGCTGTTGGACAGCCAACATAAGGCTTTTCCCTGACTGGGTTAAAAGGTTAGTGAACAACTAAAAATGCTACATATTAGAACGATATTAGAATTACGAACTTCACACTCCAACTAACCAAATGCTTAAATTTGAATATGGGTCTTGAAAAGTCGAACGATGGATTCGAACATACGACTTTAAACTCCGCAGGCCGCATACCGAAATATTTTAAGGCACGACGAATTTGTTAATATAAAGTTTGTATTGGGTTCAAAATAGTATATTCAATTGCAACGTCGTAAAAATGAAACGAAACATGTACAAGGTTCCCGCTATCGCTTCGCCCGTCAATGTCGCCACAGGTGCATAGTAAAATTAAGCCTTATTCGTATGAGGAGCGTTGCCGTGGACGCGGCCTTTCTCACGGCCGCACACGGCAAATGCCTTGGTGTGCCGCTGTGTACATTGTTAATGTTCCTTACATACGAGGACACTTAAATGAAGCCGATTATTGAGTAATTATTTTCGTGTTGCCAGACATTCAGTCTAAATGTAAATGAAACTAGTCATACGAGTTTCTATTTTAAAATTTTCTCGATTACGTTTTACTTGAGTGAATAATTCGGGACTAAACGCATAGAAGAAATTCAAAGACATGAATGTATTTTTTTCACAACATTTCGACCAGATTGTACTCGCCGTGATCACGGGTGCACTAAGGTCTATGTCATCTACATGAAGCGGTGGTAATAACTGTCGGTATTTCAGCACACTAAAATTTTCTACTCGAATAAATCCCGCACTAATCATTAACACGAAGTTTATATTTTCAAAGAAATCTTACATAAACCTTTACATGAAACGTTAGCACATAAAACCTTTTGGAATTCTCTCGCAAACATAAAGTGGAGAAATATAGGGTCAACGTTACTTACATTTATTTAGAAATACAAGTAAGCATATGTATAAAATAAAATTTAATTGTAGACATAATCTGCCAGTACAAAAAAAATACACTTTAGAAATCTTTTTTAACGTTTTAAGTTTAAAAGATAGGTAGCGATTTAGGGGTGTTTTATTTAATTTATACAAATATATATGTCAAATCTTATATGAATTCATCACATTACTCACACCTTGAATGAATACTTCGAAATTGGAAGTCGAATTGAGTGCATACATTTCGGCAAACCCGCTGCAGAAAACTGATTTTAACTTTCATAATTATATTGACCTGCTCAATTGCCCTGTGAATTGCCTTAAATACAACAAGCGTGAATTAACATTTTTTTTTAATTTGACAATATCTGCAGTAATTAATATCCTATGATGTTTTTCTATTAAAAGCACTTAATAGAAAACAGAGTTTAGTAACGGTCAACGGTAATTATAAAAATATTAATAAACAAATTGAAATACAATGTAGGTACGTACGTAAGCTTTTGCTCTTAAGTGCTCAGCAGAATAAAACATATTAGTGGGGATAATATACAATTACACATTTAAACTAGTACTTTACTGTACTGTACTAGTAAAGTTTTTAAATTTTAGTAGTCAGTAGTTCACCATTCAAGCACAATTAAGTTATTAGGAAGAACGTATACCTTAGTCCTCATAATTTAAGGTAGTCAAAACCATAATTGTAACTTACGTAGTAAGGAACACACGCATGGCATTGATGCCTTAACAAAAATATTATAAGTAAGCGTAGATACGCCGCGAATTGTGTAGTATCGTCGACTGCAGAAGTAGCATGGCAACAGAATCAGCAGAATTAATGGACTTTGTTGTTCGTATTATTATATCAGTTTCTCATAAACTTTGCTGAATACAAAAATTACAACAATTTAATAACACCAAGCTACCTTCTAAATCTTATTCTATTATTAACTACTTAATTAATACTATAATTGCAATCAGAGTTTGAGGTCGTTTGAATTATTTTATATTTCGTTATAACAATGAACCCCTGTGTCGTGAACATTCCGTTAGGCTGTAAACAAAGCTTCAAGATACGGAAACGGAAACCGCGTAGGCATAGTCCGACAGACATGGGGTCGACGCACTGCTTTTGACAATTTTTTCTCTACTCCTCCATTACTACCGATCGACGTTCATTTTGTTTTTTGTTATGTATATAAAAATAGTTGATTTATAACAGATATTTTATTCGTTTATTTGCAAAGAACACCCATTCATTCACATTATATATTTTATACACTTTATGTACGAGTTTAATCGTTGTTATATACGTTGATTTCGTCTAAACGAATCTAATATTAATGTGGTTGAATTAATCGTGATACCATATTTAAAATTTATACTAAATTCTCCATAAAAACTATGTAACTACAAACGTAATATTTAAAGGTAACTAGAAAAATTGCACATTGATTTACAATCTTTTTTTTATTATACAAATTTGAGCAATATATGCCAAAACATCATAGAATAATAAAGGTCATAAGTAACAACATTTATCTACACACATATGTACTTCCAAGCTTCAAAGACGGATCCTAAACAGGCGTGACATGGAGTTAACGCAAGTTTCACACAGAAACACCAACTGCCCTCCTTTTCCTTTTCACCTTCGTATATTAGAAGGGACAGGGCTATAAGTGGCGCAGTCAACGTAGGCCCAGCTCAAAGTTGGGCAGAATTTAAAATGTATCGATTAAGGGCGCGCCTACACCACACCCCGGTAGCGTGTGGGGCCGCACCTTTATAAAGCATGAGTATGATAAATATAATGTTGATGTTTTTACCCTTGTGTAAATGAGTAAGTCTATTCAAACAGAACATGAATGGTCTGTAATTAGAATCCAGTATTCACTGAAATTATGTAATTATTAAAGTTAAAGTTTTATAGCTTCAAGCTTAATAATAATTCAAAGAAATATAGAATTAAAATTAATTGAAAAGAAATTTGATAACATTAAAGAAATAAAATTAAAATATCTCTTCATTAATAGTGTTATACTAACTATGGAACTGATAAAAAAAACTTATTAAGACATAAATTCTTAAACTTCGCTTATAATAATTGTACGATTTTTTAGTTCGTCAACCCTGCGAACTCAATTTGGCGAAAATAGATTCCCAATTCATATTCTTTTTTAAAAAAATATGAATTGGGAATCTACCAATGCTATTAGTATTACATATTATTTGCAGATTATATCGGACAAACCCAATTGCCCCATTTTACATCACTGGGTGCAAACACATATATATCCCAAATGTGAATGCCGCAAGATAGCGTAAATTGTAAAATATTATTTTTAATTTATTTTTTAATGTAGTTATTATTTTGAATAATCTTATTTATTGTTAAAGTTGTTATGAAAGTAATGCATTAAATAACACTAGTCTATCTATACTTGTATCTGTCTATGGATTATGGTCCGAAATAAAGACTTATTATTATTACTAACATTCCAGTTAACCACTACATCTAAGCTTAAAATACTATGTGCTAGGGGATGGTTCACGCAATAGTGGAATGGAGAATTCGAACTTGACGATCATAAGTTTCGAAGACAGTACCTTAAACCATTAGGCGATTGACGCTTCATTCATCCATTAGGCCAAGTATAAAATTTATTTATTTATATATCGTATTAAAAGTCAAATATATTAAAATCGTAATATTATGTAATTACCATGATCATCACCATTGCATATCGCACTACTGATAAGCATTTATCTCAGCAACCGGCATCGATCTATCGCCCCGAAAACTTTCATTATACAATGTTCTTTACACAAAGAAGTATTGGCGATAAACTCTCAGTGCATCCGATTGTAAATGCAAAAAAAACGTCTATAACCTGAACAGTTAAGATGGACTACCTTGTAATTAATACAAGAATATTGTAATCAAAATTTCCTTAATATTTGCAGAACTATAAAGGCCTAAAATTTTATACTACATACTGACTCATTCATTACACTGTAGATTGATTAGGCTAAGTTATCTATCAAATTCAAAGTCGCGTTTGCATTAGCTTTAGGCGTCACTGCAGCCGACAATGACGTACGGACAGCCGGACCGGACGACACAATATGCCTGTATTTATAATGGTGTTACATCATTATTATGCCGTTGGCATGGTCAACGACCACAGTGGAATCCTTTTTCTGTTTGTGGTTAGTTCGTTTGGCTTTACTGTGGTCGTGTATTTGTCGGCTGTTTGAATATCGATGATATGTTTTTTCTTTGAATGTGTTGGTTTACCTCTTTTTGTTATTATAATAGAATGAAGTTTTGTAATCATTTGGGTACTGACTTTAATACAAATAAATAATAATATGTCAGATGTTTACATTTTTATATTATCTTCAATCTTAAATAAAATAAAACAAATGCCTTTTATTAAATCTTTATTGGTTTTATACGAGGGTGCATTTTAAAGTTCGCGGAATGGGGTTGGAGATGTATGAGATATCCATATGATACCCTGCCGGCCAAAAGTTTAAGACCGCAGATAAACAACATAATTATCCATCAATTGTAATAAAATCCCATAGGATAAATAAAAGAAATGCACATATGCATATTCTATTGTTAGTATCGAATATTTAAAGAAGTCATTCTTTTGTTTACTTTCAAGTTATTGGACATTAAACATCTATTGCTTTCAAACACCGACAAACGCTGCTCTAGAGCCAGGTGGGACAGTCGTAATAATATTTTTATAATTTCCTCATTACTAATTACTTTGCTTTTGTTATGTATTGGTCAATAATTAGGATTACTTAGCTCCTGAAAACACGTGTTTCTGACTTATTATTACCCGAGTATACTTGGGTTTGTTCACAAACAATCTTAATTAGTCTAAACTTGTGGTTTCTACAGTGCAGACGTCATAAAATGGGAAAAGCTCGAGAAATTTGCAGAGAAGTGCCTTCTGCCATCAGGGAGACAGGCAGTATTCAAGATAGTCCACCCTCGGGAAGGCTGAGAGCTACCACGTCTAGTGAAAATAAAATCATTGTTGTTACCAGCAAGCAAAATAGACGCTTAACAGCACCAGAAATCCGCGTTGAAGTAAACAAGTAAACCCGAGTTAAAACCTTATCATAGACTATAGTAAAACGGCGACTAAGTGATGCGAAATTGTATGGTCGCGTTGCCGTTCAAAAACCTCTGCTAAGGCCGCAAAACAAGAAAATACGGATGCAGTGGGCTCTTGCCCATCGAGATTGGACTGAAGATTTTAAAAAGTGCTTTGGACCGATGAATCCAAGTTTGAACTATTCGGTTCAAAACGTAGAATTTACATTCGACGCAGTGCCCAAGAAAAGATGATGTCAGATTGTGTAGTCCTAACAATCAAGCATGGTGGTCGCACAATTATGCTCTAGGGTTGCTTCTCTAGCCAAGGAACTGGCGATTTGATAAAATTGAAGGAATATTGAAAAAGGAACAGTTTAGAACAAAATGCCCTTTCTTCCGGGTTGCGATTCCAAAGCATAGCTCAAAATTATGTGGAGGATATTTAGAAGAGAAAGAGGCACAAGGGGTGTTAAAAAACATGGTTTGGCCCGGATCTCTTTGAACTTTAGTGGGAAGAGCTTGAAAGGAACGTCCGTAATCGTGGCCCATCCTCGCGAGGAGAAATGTGGAATGCTTTATGCGAAATTTGGAACAATATATCATGGTTTCTCCATTAACAAATTGATTTCCCGTATGCCGAGACTTGTGAAAAAAGTCATAAAATGTAAAGAGGATTTTTTGTTGAAAGTTTAGCTAACTATAGCCTTTTTTTGCATGGGCTGTTAATATTTCTTTACGCTTTTAAAGTATATTGTTTGTCAAACAATGTTCTATTAGATGATTAAACGGGTTAATTAAACATTTAATATTTTATTGGCGTTTTACTTTATTATCCTAGTTTAATTAAGGCGGTCTTAAACTTTTAAACTGCAGTGTATATATTACAACGTGTTCAGACTTCGACTCATACTTAGTATAAATATGAAGTTTTATCATTATCGATTCATTCTTGCAGTCTTTGAATCATCCTCGACAAAACATCTCCATCGGGAAGCAAGTGTGACATATAAAAAACAATAAAGAATCGCGCCGTAATCAAGTTTCTTACCGAGCAAAGTATGTTCAAACTATAATGGAAGAGATGTCATTGGTTAACGGGGATTCCGGGAGAAACGATGGTTTACAAGTGGCACAATCTACTTAAGCAAGACAGGGAATCACTCAGACACGACGATGCAATGACCATCCTTTTAGCACAAACGGCCCTAAGATGTGTGGTAAATAAAACTAAATTATCAACACATTCTTTACATTAAATAGGCGTCTTAGTTTTAACGCTAATACTCATACTTATTCATTTTAATTTCCACCCACAATAATTATGAAAAAGGGGCGTCGTAGCAAAGTGCGAGTATATTAATACCCTACATTTATAACTACAAAACATCACCATAACCGGTTTAATCAAACAAAAAGCACGCTTAGAATAAGCATAGAGGAAAAAGATCTGCACGACTTCAAGGAAACCTCATATAGAAGGAATTTCCTGACGTGCCTTAGCGTCCGCCTCGCCCAAAAGCGGAAGATAATTTATGACATTAACAGAGGAGTCATCATGTGTTTATGATAGTTTAACTTTTGTAAAATTATCTTTAAACAAATATACACGTATTACTAAACATAACCTTTTTAGAAAATCAATATAATTGATTGTGATATTTTGTAATATGATATTTTGAACAGACTTGTATGATATAAGATTTGCTTGGTGCTCAGTGCTTTATTTTGGGTTGAAAAACGTCTCAGATACCTGGCGTCCTTCTTGTAATATATGGAATGTTATATTTATATGGTTTTTTTGTGTATTAAGATATGATAAATGACAACACAGTTAACTTGATGATGATTCCGTTGGCCCATAATACCAACACCCATCCTCGATAAGACTCGTAATGGAATGGCATCCCTCTCGACCTCGTCAGTAGTAAGGTTACTTTCACTCACTAGAGGGAACAACGTTAAATGTATCTTACATATAACGCTGGAATTCTGTGAAGGCATTCCTCAGTCGAGTCGACCTATTTGCGCTACAATTAGTTTATATCTGCGGTGTAGCTCACCACGTTTAAACTAATATATATGATAACCCGGTTTTTATATTAAGCTGCAGCCTATAAACGTCTTATTGCGATCACCCTCTAGTGAGAGTACTGGATGATAGGATGCGATGCTACACAGCGCAACTACCAATGCACATTAACTTGTATTAACTCGTATGTCCATTAACACCAAATTATTCGAAGACTATCTTAAAATATTATGATTTAAGACCATACAGTACTAGTATGTATAAAGAGAATTCGGATCCGAGCTAATGCTGATGGATGGCTTGAAAAGCAAAAAAGTGAAAAACTAACATTTTACATTTCGCAAAAATAAGAAAACTTAATATTTAACACTAAACATTTTTTCATCTTAGGTTCTAAAAATATCTTTGAATGTAAAAATAGTTTCCGGTTGAAAGAAACCGATTCGAATGGAGGTGCAACCTCAATGAACCGGTTATGTCCAATATGGCGACTGCATATTTTATTCGCTATTGAATTTCAATAAAAGAGAAATTCCAAACCAGTTCATACAAAATATTAAGAACGGAGTACAACTTGTGATACACCTATTACCACATTTATTACAAATGTAATACGAGGGCACATTGAAAAGTTTTGAGCCCGACCTTAAAAAAAACGATTTTTTTCTAAATGATTATTTTATTTCTCTATATAGTCTCCAGAATGATCTATACACTTTTGCCATCTTATCTCTAACATTAATATTCCTTCTAAAAAAAAGAATCTTCAATTTCATCAAAATATTCAGTCACAGCTTCTTGTACCTCAATATGCGTCGAAAATTTTCGTCCTGCCATGTGTTTTTTAGATTGGGGAAGAGATGGTAATCAGACGGGGCCAAGTCCGGCGAATAGGATGGATGCGGCACCAATTCAAAGCTACAATTCTGTATTCGTGCGATTGATTTCGCCGCAGTATGGACAGGAGCGTTATCTTGGTAAAACAAAACTTTCTTAGACAACATACCAGGCCTTTTTATTTTTATTTCTTCACGCAAACGTTGTAAGAGTGTGCAATAATAGTCCGCATTTATGATTTTACCTTTTTCAAGGTAGTCAACCATAATGACCTCTCTACAGGCCCAAAAAACTGAAGCCATTACTTTTTTAGGGAGCTTTTTTAGGGAGCTTTTTTAGGGAGCTTTTTCCATTGCTTGGATTGTACTTTGGACTCTGGTGTATTGTGGTGAACCCAAGTTTCGTGCATAGTTACGAAACGGCTAAGAAAATCTCGACGATCACTGGAACAGATCCAAACAATCCTGTGATACTGTTCGGCGGGTGCGTTTGTTTTCGGCTGAAAGCAGTCTAGGTACCCATCTGGCAGAGACTAGAAAATCCAAGATCGTTGGAAATTTTGTTCTGTGCTCGTTCATAAGAAATGCCTATTGCTTCTGCTATCTCTGCAATCGTCAATCTCCTGTCATTCAAAATTAGGTCTAATATTTTATTGGTATTTTCGTCTGTGGTAGCCGTCGGCGGCCTACCACTCCTAGGTTCATCTTGCACTGCTTCTCGGCCACGTTTGAAATCCGCTACCCATCTTTTAACAGTGGCATATGATGGAGCAGATTCCCCCAAAGTCTCGTACATATCTTAATAAATTTGTTTTGGCGTTAATCCTTTTTTTTGTAAATATTTTATGACGGAACTGTGCTCAATTTTATCCATTTCTAAGGAAACCGCGAACTTTGGTTGTTAAATCGATCACAAATTTTGCAATTTTGACAGAAGAAAAACAAAAGACAGCAGATTATAATTAAAAAAGAAATGGCTATTAGGTGCCCGTATTATTTTTTCTTTTGAATTTAAATTTCAACCTTAGGCTCAAAACTTTACAATGTGCCCTAGTATGTTATAATTTAAATTAAGAATTTTTTAAATTAAAGTCTACTGCAATCTGAAAACTATTACACGTCCAAGTTCGTCCGGTAGTACGGTAGATTATATAGATTATGGTAGATTATATATATATATATATATATATATATATATATATATATATATATATATATATATATATAGATTATTTGATAATTTGATTTATTTTAATTTAATAATTCGAAGACATATATAATATAATGAATGAGACCTCGTACTTTACACACATACATGTATCCTTGACTATAACTCGAGACGAAATTGTGTTGTTCTTGTTGCTCTATAAGGGAAAAAAAGGAATCGTATTATTGGTACAAATTGTTGGACCTATGCGTCTCCAGCACACTATTCAAACCAACCACATCAACGTCGAACATCGTCATTCTAGCTTGTAACAACGCATTCTTTCACCAGACGAAACGCTAATCTGCTATTTTACAACGTGTCTATCTTGTGTCATATACATGTATATTTATATTTGGCAGTAACAAACAGATAAAACACAACTGCAATATCGAAGTAAAAATGAACAAATCTAAATCATTAAATCAAACAATAAAAATACTTCACCAAACCGTGTATTTGAATTCTTATACACTAAGCGTTAAAATTTGCATTAATAGCGCAATAACGCGCTGTCTGGATGAATCGTGCTCGCGATACAATCTTAACCCAGATCCGACCTCCTGACCTATGCGGAGTTTAAAATGAAACGATCGATAACTTATTGGAAATAACGAGATTATAAATAAGTTTATTGATCTAGGTACGGGACGCAGAAAAAACTATTAAACAATTCGTTAATAATTTTAATGAACGAAATACGAAGAGCACACAGATTATACCTGTGGTATGTAATTCCTACAGCCTTTAATATTTTATTCATATCATCCAATCATTCTCGATGAATAACCTTCCATTCACCGCACGAAACATACGAACAGAAAACTTGTCAAAAGTGGTCAACTATTGTTCGTCAATTCAACTCCCACAACAGCTAGCCCATAGTGAGTTATAGTATCAAAATGTTTGTTTTATTAATTAATATATTATCACTAACAATTTAAAGATGTAGAGTGTAAGTAGATGCTGCTGCCTCCAGTTACTGATGTACTTTTTCTTCAATTCCACGATGAGGTGTTAGAATATCTTACAACGCTCTATGATCTCGTATATTTGTGTTTATTTTGTTTGATAATCGATAATAGTTTTATTTTATTTCATATTTAATATTGTTTATTCCAGATCAAGTTAACTTTTATTTATACGTAATTTTTATTATTGTTAACAAATTCGTAATTTTTTTTTTAAATCTTGTTAATTATTGTTTGAATTCCTGTTTTTAAGTTTATATTCATTTACACATAAAATATAAATGCCGTATCTTGCGTTGGTAATCCATTTAATAAATAAATCAATAAATAAATATAATATGTTGCAGCCGCAGCGTTCGGATTGAATGTATTAGAGGGATTCTATTCTTATTTTACGTAAGAAAGGATAACGCTCTATTAATTTAACACGCTATTCTTTAAATATTTATCATGACTTCTCCGACCCATCATATTAATGTATTTAATAGTTTACTCACCCTGCTGGGTAGGCTACAACCTCAGTGTTGGGATCGCAGTCAAGTGCTGCGTTGCTGCTTACTGTCAACCCGAACACATTCTCCAATTTGATCTGGCAACAAACAAATAAACACAATTAAAAAACTAAAGACATTGATTTCTAATTTATAAAATGTCGTTACAATCGCCTTACATTACTGCCCTGCGTCGAAAATTTAGTAATTTAAAGCTGTATAAGGAAAACCCTTTGTTCAGTAAAATTTGAAAAGGTATATTCAATTCGTTCTATAACGAAAATGGAAACTCGCACACTTGAATAGCTGAATATACATTCATAATAACTGTGGAAATATAGCGTTGGGCGAGCGCGACCGCGTCGTAATTCATAATTCATGAAACTACAAACACCGAGGCTGGTTATTAAATTTTATAATGATTTTTATGACAAAAAGTAACCAACCTGCTCTTTAAAATTATGTTATATTTATTAATAATTATATTAATTCATAATAATATAATAAACCGACTTGCAAATAATAAAAGAAAATGTCATGAAAATTTAGTTGTAAATGTAAAGTAAATAAGAATTTTAGAACGAACTTGTTATGTAATTTAGAGCTCCCCCCCCCCCCTCAAAAGGGAGCACAAAACTTAACAAGTTAATTTTCCTTTATAATTAAATATATAACATAAAAGTTGCACCACTTCCCCGATGCAATTAAGGTAGCAGCGGAAAGGGTTGAGGTACATTTATATGTTAAGTTTTTTAATTGATCATATGAACGAGAAACACCCGAGAGCGCACATCTCGACTAATTAATTTTATCTCAGATCACTCCGTATGCTACTAAAATTCATGCAAAGAACAAACCTTATGCATATAACAAAGTAAATCCTTAACTGTTTTTACGTGTAGGTTTTTTTTATTTACGGTGTTGCAATTTGTGATTATAAGTTTCATTATTAATTGTAACTTTTAGTTGTCTTCAAATAACATACAAATCGTAATTTAACTGAAAATTACTTTAAAACCATTTTTTTTATTCCATTAATTCAAACTAATAACATTTTTATAGTTTGGTATATGTTGTACGTTCCACCTCTAAAGAAGTCCTGTTTAAATAATCTAAATAAAAAAACGAATGCTAATATACTTTTGAGAATGTCATACTACTAAAAACACTGACAGCGGAATGTCACCGTTACAACACAAAAATATAAACAAATAATAGATATAATTAATAATAACTGTAAAAATCCATTTTCTAAACTTTTACAAACCTTTAAAAATGTTGTAAACATCCTTGACATTACAGACTATCACAATTAAAACTACAAACTACTACTGTATTGCACATCTACAAATTAAAAATTTGACGTTCATCCACGATTAGAGAAGATTACATACATTAAAAAAAAATCGTAAGTACAGGTTCCGCGTCAGTGGCGCTAACAGCTTTCAAGGTCGCACAATAGCGGATCCAAGATGGTGGACCGGGTGTCCTTGCCGTGCTTGCAAGGATAACGTCAGTATACGCCCGCAGCGATGACGCCATTCTTGTTTGTTGCAAATTTAATATTCAATTGGGACTCGGACGATTGAAATATTTCAAACAAGACTTACTGTATTTTAACAGCTTTAAATACAATTAATAGCCTTAACTAACATATTCAATAACTGTTTTTCTAATACAAAAACAAACCATTCAACACTACTGTTGAACCCTTAAAATAACTGATCTTGATTCTTAATTATTATCTTTATCTTTGTTATAATATTTGTCCCATACATCACATATCTTTTGTCTAGTATACAGTTATAAGAAATATATCTCTAACTGTATTCAAGTAAATGTCGGTAAAGCAGTAGAGGTCAAAAGACCAACAGCAGAAAAATATATAAAATTACATAAATAGGTTAACGGAGCAAAAATTTATTTTTGGTGATTCTCGCAGGGTAGTCGGTGGCTTAAATAGGCTTTTGCAGCAACGGACTAATGATAGTTTGAGATGAGAATGATTTTTATATTAATGTTTATATTAAATCTAAAATATAATGACATATTATTTCATTAACTAAGAATAACGAGAAATATAGTACGGTTTTTAAAAAATTTATAAAAAAAATATTAAAAGAATTAGGATTATATAAATAAAAAACAAATCACCAAGAGGCTTTTGCAGCAGCGGACTAATGATAGTTTGAGATGAGAATGAAATCCTAAAATAGAATGACATATTACTTCGTTAACTAAGAATAAGGAATTTAACAAAATAATTAAAATAAAAAAAAAATTGAAAACTGAAAATACTTAATAAATGCATATACGCTTAAGTTCGAAAATAGTCCAACCGTACAAAAAATATATGGCAGCACTGTAGTTGAACTTTACGGCGCAAACAACTCTCACTTACATTTTTTTTATTCACAATGTGCTTTCGTGTTGTAGACATCACGCACATGGGTTGATAGTCGGACTCGTATTACCGTGTCTGGCGAGATATCAATCCATCTCTGCAATCAAGTGAAAGCAAACATCGATCCCGTTACTGTCTATAATAACCTTTATACATTATTGAAAGTTCAAAAAATCTATCGTTATAAAGAAAACAGTCGTTTTATAGATGTTTGGTTAACAAACATTATTAAAAATTTCCAATCCGTTGTTTAAAATGTGCATTTAATATAACGGTATTTTAAAATGTATCCTATTATTTGAATCAGAAGGTAGACTGACAATGGCAACACTTATAAATGTGTTGAAATGTGTTTAGCTAAGTTTCTCAATTGTCTAAACCAGTTTTGATAACATTTCGGGTCAAGATGGTCGCCTACGTGAGAGTAAACAGCTGATTAGTGCAAACTCATTCCGTACCTAGGCTATACCGGTTTTAAGGCAGACGAAGGATATTCACGATACTAAGGTTGTCTACAAAATTAGCTGTTTATGTTTTATATTTAAGATGTATATTTTTGACAGTTATAGTAGGAATATACAGTATACAGTAGACGCCTCGGCGAGTTAGTAATTTTTAGTATTTTTTTTCTTCTTTTATTAATTAGTTTCTTGCTACCACCTATCATACACATATCTCACCACACCTTGGATTGACTGGTAGAGAATGTCTTTAGCATTAAATCCGCCCTTAGTGAACTTTTAACTTTGTCAAGGTTAATGCAATAAAGATTAAATAAATAAATAAATAAATTTTAATCCTAACACTGTAGTATTGTGATTGTTTCGTGTCGTTGACATTGCATCTGAGCTTTCGTCCGTTGTGATCGTTGGTGCGTAACGTTTGATTAGAACAGTCGAGGGTGGGTCTGGGGGCTTTGTTATTACGCTAATGCTTGATTGATGTATATCGTACCCAATTTATATAATTTTTAACCAAAAATATCGTAATGTACATTGCATTATTATGCAGACTTTCTACTCTACACAGGTAAATACTAATGCGTGGTTAATACTTATCTTTTCGATAAATTATCGTATTGTTTCAAACTTAACTTTTCATATATTAATATAATAAAAACAAGTTTAACTTCCAAGGCGTGATATACGCAATGATTCCGAGATTCATTTCATTCAACTTTCTCCTTGAATAGTGCGTTCGCTTGATCGCTGTACGATTGTAAATACCATGAATTCTCCGAGCAGCCATTGTGACTGGGATCGGAATGTCGCCCTGTAGGCGGTGCGGCTGTGGAACCTGTAACTATAGCCTTGCTGACCAAGGAATTTACCGACTACGAACTTGTGTAACACCTATATAGAATACTCGCATAAGTGTAATCATACAATACAACCATTTACAATGATTTTATGAACAAGGAAACGAACTTAGAAAAATATTAATATCCACTATATTTGCCCACTTTTCCATTATAGTTTATACGATATATTTTGTTTATATCTTAAGTCAATATAATTATGCTATATTAAATTAATGTACATATATAACGTGTAAATGTAATATGAAAAAGTACAAGCTAAGAAGGAGTTTATTGTCGACAACGATGATTCAAATGAACCCAAAGTATTCAGATTTAAACCTCAATCAATGAAAAGCAAACCCTACGTTAAAGGGCAATAATATTACCAAATCTCATCACAACTTAAGAATAGTGCTCTTGCTCTCTGTATCTGCTAGACTGTGAGAGTTTATTTATAGTTTAACTTGTGTATTTATAATTAAAGCATTTCTGACGTAATATGCATTCCATTGCATTTTTGCTTCAAAAAGTATAGTTAGATTTAACAGAAATACTTGTTGAATTTTTAAACAAACCTTTAACACATTGATTTATTATTCCACAAGCGGATTCCAACTAATTATTATGCCATCGCGACACAGAGCATCGTTAAATAACAAGACGTAAGTACATAGGTCCGATAACACGAATACCTTTGCCTTATTCGTTCGATTGTATCTAAATGTGTATGTGTGTGTATGATTTAATGTGTGACATACAAACAAACGTACGGAATTTATCACCATTATAAATATATAATATGATAATTAAATGTATGATATTGGTATGCGAATTTTCTGTACAGATAATTAATATTTAATTTTTATTTATTCTTGGAGACTGCATGTTCTATTTTGGATTTTCACATAAGTTTTACTGTGCTAAGAATAGGTAGAATAAGGTATTATTTTATAGACCACTATATTCTTACCGGAAGATCAAACACCAATAGCCTAATTGTTTAGAGTGCGTTCCTTCTCCTAATAAAAACATTTGCATTTTGGTGTGATCAACGGGATTATTTATTAATGATGTAAATTACCAGCAAGCATTCTATTATTTAGATTACCATGTTATCCAAGAACATTCATTCAAAATAATAAATATATATATTTAGTAAATATTTTTTATTTAATGAAATCCAAGGCAAAACATAGACAGTCTAGTAGACATACAGATTTTTAAAACGTGTTTAAGCTCTTCGAGAATATTACGTCATTTATTATGTGATAAAAATTCAAATATAAAAAAAGGGTAAGCCTGTCGAAAGAACGTAAGAGATAAACATAAGACGAATCTGGGCCAGCATAAACTTGGTCCATTCACTCTCCGTTTCAAAGATACACTTTCGACGACGCCGTGAAACCGCTTTGCACGTTAATTGTTATAGTTTTGTTACGTTTAAAAGCGTCGGTTATATGACTGGTAAAATATTCATTAAACAGTTGAATGAAATGGATTAAATCAAGAGTATTATATAGAAATATCTTTTTTACAATAGCTACTATTGCCTAAAATAATTGCAATTGTAAGTCTGCGTTTTATAGGGATCTTTCATACGATTTTTTTTAGTTTTAAGCCTTCTTTAACGTTACCAGACAAATTGAAGCCCCGATGTGACAATCTTGATTAAGAAATAATTATAAATATTAGACTAATACAGAATACATTGCACACCGCGGTCGTCAAAATAAATAAATAGTTTTGAAATCATTACTACACTAAATTATTGTCTAACTTCTAACTCACATTATTTAGACAAATTGAAACCCCGATGTTACAATCTAGATTAAGAAATAATTAAAAATATTAGACTAATACAGAATACATTGCACACCGCAGCCGTCAAAATAAATAAATAAACAGTTTTGAAATCATTACTACACTAAATTATTGTCTAATTTCTAACTCACATTATTTAGACAAATTGAAGCCCCGATGTTACAATCTAGGTTAAGAAATAATTAAAAGTATTAGACTAATACAGAATACATTGCACACCGCGGCAGTGAAAATAAATAAATAAACAGTTTAGAAATAATTACTACACTAAATTATTATCTAATTTCTAACACACATAATTTAGGTAAAGACAGGATGTTGGCAGAATTCTTCTAAAAGTGCCCACTATAGAAAGAAAAAGACGTACTTAGTTAAGTCAAACATTATTTGAACTCGCATTCAACTAAACTGGAATATTTTTTTATGGTTTAAACGTATTTTAAGAATAGTCGATTGGGACATTTGCGAGTATGTAAATCCAGATTCAGTTTTCACATTGGAAATATAATTAAATAACGCTTTAGCAGAAGTTGTAAGTTAGGGTAAAGGAATATTTTAACTTTATCGCCGAATGTTAACATAGCGATATACACTGCTGGAAGCTATAGGATTAGAATATGAATAAAATCAACCCTATCATCTATTGGAGATGGTGGTCTTCTTGTTGAAATATCCTTTTTAAGTCTTCTGATTATAACGTGACAATAATAACAGATTAACAGGTAAACATTGTACCGGGAGAGTACCACGCCCTCACAGAATACCAGCGTGAAATAGCAGCATAATGCTGCTGTGTTTTGTTTGGTGAGTGAAAAGAACCGGGGACACAATTCCATACATCCATCCATGTCCTAAGAGTTAGTTGAAGATCAATGTAGACGTGATGATAAACTATTGTCAGTTACCATTAGGTGACCTCTGTACTCGTTTGTCACCCCCAATATATTAACAAAATCTATACTATAAACTAAAATTTTTCGCAAGTATAGTTGCGAAACAGTGGTAGAGCCACGCTGCAGCTTATTTATATTATTATTGTGACCGGTTTATTAAGTAATATAAAATATAAATAACTCTCAATTCACGACGATCGTGACAAAGGAACGTACATAATATGTATTTTATATTATATTTTAAAGCAATAAATATTTTTCGTAAGAAAATAAAAATTGAATCAAAAACTGTTTCGCCCACTGTACTTTACATAAACGTCATCATGTTCCGAGCCAAGGCCAAGTGCCATGTTAATTCGCCCGACTTGAACGTGTAATGGCGTAAGACCGCTGTGTTTCATTCATATGGTATACGGATTCGATGACTCGGTTGGTAGCGAGGAATTCCATCTCAGTCCTCGGATGTAATATAAGTTCTTTTATCGTTTTATAGTATCGTTTGGTATCTCAATCGAAACTGTCCTGTAGCCATGACCCGACCCGCTTACATGCGCGTGGGAAATTGCTCTATGAAGCTTGGGAATATTCCAGTTGAATATGATAGTCTTCCTACTTCACGTGTTCAGCATCCCTTGTACACATAATCGGGAACATTCTGGATCGTAGTCGAACATCTCTTTCTGACATGCGTATAGTTATGCTTGCCATACCTTTTGTGGAATGTTCCAAATACGATGATCATATCATAAATCTTTTGAATATAGTTGTAGATGTTTACGGGCTGCGGTATTCTGTACTACACTGTAAACTCCTTTGAAAAACCAAACCTACAGAATTGTGAGCAATACAATTTCCTACGGCTACCATTTACGATTTAGTGCACGTTAACCACGCTACTCTATGACAATAATTTTATTCCGGTTGTTACTTTAATTTGGCAATTGACGCTGGAGATGTCACCCGCTGTGACTGCATTACATGATGTCATATATCGAGCAGCGGAATCGGCTGAAATACAAATCAAGCACAAAAGCGTCAAAATCAAAAATGATGTTTGAACAAAGATCATGTAAAGGGGTCTCTTTTATATAATACTATTCATAATAATATAGCTTGCAATCCTAAGTAAAATCATATGAGCAATGCTCACACTATATACAGTACAACTCCTTGTAGCAGCTTGAATGGCAGCTTAGCTGGTGGTAAAAAAACTGCATAACGCTGCCGTGTTCGTATGGAGAGCCTAGAAAAGCGGAGGACACAATTACAACGAGAGAAACCAGTAATGGTAGATTGTAAAGTCCTCTGGGTAGATAAAACAATTTCCATCTCGAATCTTTGTCGAAGATGGAGGTGTTTATGGGATGCAGTTATCGCTTATCATTAGGGGAACTTTGTGCTCGTTTGCTTGTGTGTTTCCAACAAAGCGGGTGCAAGCCTTATCCAATCAAAAGTGACTTGCAAGATTGGTAAAAGATTTTTTAACGCATCATTACTCTGCGATTATAATCATTACGTAAGCTTCGACTATAACAATCAAGACAGTTCCGTTCCGAAGGTATAATTATTTTTTTAAGTGTATTTTGTCTAGTCATTTATTTATTAAGTGTAATATCCAAGTAATTTATTTATAATTAAATTATAATTTTTTATATATAATAAATAACAAGAACACAAAATATTCTTTTTCTGTATTTAAGCTTTTTGCGTTCTTACAAGGTATTCCATTCCATCTCAGTCCTCGACAACGCATTATGTTGCTTATCATCGATGAATATGGGTGATGTCGTGTCTACAGAAATCAGTTAGTCTACAGATTCAACTCTCAATCTTTCTTGCAGCCCATGATAGCCACATTTATGCTTAATAAGGAATAGTACAAACAGGTGAGATACTAAGAGGGAAAACCTAAACACCAGTAATACGGTCTTCGGTTTCTTCCTTTAACCAGATTAATCTGTGACAAACTATCAATTTCGGCGGGTATTCAGAATAGCGTGGTCCTTAACCCGGTCTCGTAGACTTTTTCGTACTATAGCTACGAGTATAATAATTTATAAGAACGGAATGACTTTACCACGTCAAAGAATCATACTATTGTTGGCAAATGGTATAAAATTTATGGGTATCAAAATACAAATCTACGAATAATAATTCCAATGGAAAATAGAGTGTTTTTTTCGATCTGTAGTGTAGTCAGCTATAGTAGTCTTTAATATACATTTGATAAACGATATTACCGCAATGCGATGAACATTTCTAATATATTGTGGATATATGTGATACTAGGAATGTGGAGCTTGACTGGCCTCGATTTTAATGGGAAGCAGTTAGCCGCACTTTCCATTACAAGTTTCCACTAGTACCTTATTAATATACATTTTCTCAATGTACATAATTTATCTACGTTGTCTGACAATTCAACCTATAGGGTTGCAATGTCTCAGTTAAAATTATTCTGACAGAAAATATCAAGTAACATGTATAAATCCCAATGTTATGCACAGGTCTCCTCTCTACAGATGGTGTAGTCCAGGCGGCCCCACTGCCGAATGCCGGACACGTCTTTGAATTTTCATATTTATTTTTTTAATTATTTTATATTCTCACCTCACAACGTTTTCTTTCACCACCGGCACATGGTAAATCAGCACTAATAAATATGATTGGTACTGTCGTACCAACCGAACACTGAGATCGAACTCTGTATGCTCGCTTACCATAAATTGTTACAATAAACAAATTGTAAGCATTTACGGTACGCGATGTGGTACGCATGAAATGTCTTTATTCAGTATAGAAGCATTACTTCCCCTATTGTTTGTCAAATCACTACTATGATATTTTCTATATATAAAAATACATCCACTATAAGTATTATATATAACAATGTGAAAACGTATGTGCATCTTGAATCTTTGTTGATAATTAATGTAAATGTTTATGGGCTCTCAGTCACCACTTAACATCAGATGAACTGTATGTTTGTTTGCCACACTAAATTTTATATACAAGGTCAGTAGAATAAATTTAAAGAAATCGCCTGTTTGTTTTGCTTGCATAAGCAAATTCATTTATCATTATTAGTTTGATGTTTCACTAAAATGAGAAGGCACATTCCGCAGATACAAAACGTAACCTTACTGGTGAAACGTACTTAGGAACCTTCAAGAAAAGAGCCTACACCGTTCTTGAAGGCCGGCAACGCATTTGATCCTCTGGTATTGTGGATGTTCATGGGTGGCGGTGATCACTTGCCATCGGGGAGTTGCTAGCACGTTTGCCACTTATTCTATAAAAAGAAAACAGTACATTCCATTTAAACTCATGAAAGAATGTTAATAAAACTTGCACTATGCTCAGTATACTACCTAACCAATTATTAAAAATAACACTTTCACTCACTTATTTCTGAGAAATACTTGCTAAAAATATATTATACATACAAACATAATTACACAAAATATACTATGTAGGTAACTATTCTCATAACAATCCATGTAGGAGGCTTCTCCGTAGAAATCATTTTGCATGAAAATCTTGAAGTTATGTTAAATACGGTTTAAAGTGTCATGTTTAAAGGTGGGTAAAACAACAAGATAATGTAACAATCAAGTCTAATCCACTCGTGTCAGCGAGTGTTTACTTTGAATCAGCTATTCTGAGTAGGGGCCACCCACACTCGTTTATGTCAATTTAACGAATCGGTTTTAGTGCGCACCGGCCATTTTCTTATTTCAACTACATAAATTCCCAGCTAGAGACACACTATTATAAACGAATTTAATATACACAACTAGTGATGTAACGAATGTCATATTTTGGACATACGCGGATGCGAATGCGAATACCTGCTGCCAACATTTTTGTTTAAATTACACATAAATGTGTATCTTTGAAAGTGACAATGAATTCATTAATGGATGCGAGCAACAGTAAAGAAGAGGACATGCCGCTTAATACTTTTCAAAACCCTGTTCACCTTTTAATCCGTAAAACGATTACAGAATACTCAACGGAAAAACGTGTGGCAAATGACGTCCCTTTAACTTGGTGGAAAGTGAACAAAGAGAATATCATTTATATTATATCTTGTTTCAATATATTCGTGTTTACAAAGACCGTATCGTCAGGGACAGTGAAATGTAAAGTGAAAGCCTAACAATGTCCACAAATATTTACAGAGTTCGTCTTATAAGAAAGTATTAGAACAAGATATTGATGGCACTATCAATAATAATTTCATGGTCACAGCTAAATTAACAGCTCAGTCCAAAACTACAGTAGAAAGGATTAATTTGACACTACTATATAAAATGTAAATAAATTTATTTACAGGTATTGAAAATTAGACCAATTCTTTCCCCCACCTTTAGGGGTACCGGCGGTATCATACTCTCACAATGTTTGTCTACATGAGTAATACATGTTGTATAGTTGAAATATGAGTTGAGTTTTTTTTTATTACTTTGAGAGTTATAAACGAGCACACAGTTCACCTGATGTTAAGTGATCCCTGCGGCCCATGACATCTACATTCATCCTTGACAAAGAATCATAATGCGTTGTCGTTGTCACCATTGAGGACTGAGATGGAATGCCTCGTCACCAGTGATAAAGGTCTCCGGATCCCTTCACTCATCAGGCGAAACTCAGCAGCGTTATGTTGCTATTTCACGCCGGTATTCTGTGAGGGCGTGGTCCTACCCAGATCGAGCTGACCCACTCATTCTGCAGTTAGAAACAAATTAAAAACACTGTCAATGGTTTAGGACATTTGGGAATACACACACATAGGCAGTCATAAACATACATACAGACATTTTTATAAGTGCTTCTATTACAAAGTATGTAGTTGATTTATGCATAAAATTCAATAAAATCTATAGATTTTTAATACATTAATTAACTTGTATTGTAACAAACGAATTGTATTATGTTATTCTAACAAAAATGTCGTTATGATACTGACATTGTCATGTATATATAACATAACATCATAAACAGCACATTGCACGCATGTATCTTGGTAATAATATTTGTTGCCTTAGATACATAAAAGGGACTTCCTTTATATGCAATTTTGATAAATTGATAATTTGATTTTATGTTGTACTTAGGTAGTTGCGACAATTCTCGTTAAATATTTATGTTCTATCTCGTTACATACTTATACAAAAAATTTTGTGCTTATTACTGTATCATTATCATTCCAAAATATTATGCGAAAATAGAACAAAAAAAGATAAAAAAGAAAAATAAAAATAAACCTACTTTAAAGCATTACTATATTTAGTTAGTTAATAGTTAAAAAAGAGTCAATGATATAATATAATTTAAATAAATAACCAACTTAACTTAATAAATTACAGTCATTTCTTTTCACAACCATGGGTGATAAATGAAAACCCTTAAACCCCTTCAAAAATTCAAAATGCGCTGTCTTCACTCCTGACTACTGATAATATTTTATTTTATTTCACCAATTTAATATATCTTTAAATGTGCCCGCCCATATCATGCAGTGCAGTGCTTTTTCTTTGCCGACAAATATACACGCCAAGTCAAGGACAAGCGAGAGAGACGCGGTTTAAAATTAACATTTTTTTCTATTTGTCCACCGATTTATTACATCTACCGAAACGTATATGGCTCTGCCTTGTGCGTTTCTATTGACCAATGTGGATTTATTTATGCTAATAAAGCAAAAATGATCACATTACAGCAAAAGATAAATAGACAAATGATTGTATTAAATAACAGTACTAAAGCCCGCCCGGTCTCGAACTATAATCAACGGACTAACGATGTATCGATCGTGGTTTCCAACCATTTCGGTTTGTGCTAATAACTTAACAAAATAACTAGAATTACGTCACTAATTAACTCGTACAATGATAGTCGCGTTAGGGACACATGACATGAAAAAATATATATTAAAGAAATTACTACTCAAACCATTAAACTGTTAACAGAAAATTTATACCAGAAACTATAATATATAATTATATATATTAAAATTAATGTACATATATTAAAATTAATTATATGTAATACATAATAATTATTGAAATAAACGTTTGGTTGGACAAATTGTCGCAATTGGGATATAACCTTAAGAGGTCATGGAGATAATATCATCTGCGACCTGAATTTGCGAACCGCTCTGAGACCGAATAACTTAACTCGTGCTAACTCGAAAATGTATTTTAGATGAGGGGCCGCAAACAAACAGGGTCCCAAGGGGGATGGCCCTCCAGTCTGGAGACTTCCAAGTAGACGGTAGCAGGATCAGAGACTATATAGTAAAGATAATGTGCACCAATAATTACATAACTGGATATAATATTACTACATATATATATATATATATATATATTTATGTATATATATATATATGTATGTATGTATATATATTACTATTACGAAAGAGGCGTATTTTTTATAAAGGTTCAGACACGATCTATGCGCTAACCGAAAAAAAAAATTTTATAAATTGGATAAAAGATCAGTATAAGGTAGTACGTTCAATAACAAAAAAATACGTAAATGTTATTTTAGTTATCAATTAAATATATAACACCTAAGGACTTATGGGTAAGAAAAAGACTGGAAAAGCAAAGAACTATCTTTTACTAACCAATACCTTATCAATTTAACAAAAACAAAGTTCGTAACAAATAACATTAGGGGTATTCATTACAGGAACATTTCAATGTCAGAGTGTTGTGTAATTTTACGTTTACCCGCATTCATAATATTGAAACTAAAATTGCAAACATAGATAAAGAGCAGAGCCACAACAGCAATTACTTGCAGATAGAACATACCGATTACATCATCGACATATTAAAGTCAATTAAAAAACAACACTCGATGAGAAAAAAGTTCACTCACCTCGTACGCCGGTGTATGAAGACTGTCCCTGATGACTGGCGCGCTATTCCTCGGTCCGATAAACGCCATATTCTCATTTTAGATCACTCATAAACAATATCTATCTCGCAAGGCACGCCAATTAGCGTGATTGATAAACGAAGAATCGGTTTCCCGCTCGACGTTTCGCGTTCTGAATGTTTCAATTTCTCTATTAATGGTTATCGAGTACGGCAACACCGACACTTCACCAGCTAGCGTTACAATTTTAAAACTTCAATATGGCACACACTGTAGATGCTGTCTAGCAGCGTCGATAATTTTAGAACATCTTTGCTCATAATATCGGACACAGATTATAAACTAATCACAGATTCACACATACTTCCTATTCGATGTAACAACGTCCAAGGTCAGTTCAATTATCATTATTAGTGTAACGCGGAACGGAATTATTTGCAATTATAATTTCATGTTATTTCTTACACTTAACCGACTTTTATATTTAATTTGCAGAACGGCGGTGTGTTTGTTATGGTTGACGTATGGCGTAACACTGTAACCAGACGGACTTAATAAACAAGTTGAAGGTAAATCAAATTATAATAAGACATCGCTTCATATTAATTATGTAAATTGAAAGTATATGTTTATGTTTTACGTTTTTGGACATTAAGTAATGACAAATTCAATTAACTTTTTGCCATAACCACCTGTGGCGTGTTTTTGAAATACTTTTTATCGCTTTGCACAATTATTACTTTCTTTAACTAATATAAAACATTCATTAAGCTAATGCTTTTTTGATTACATGCACAATGTTAAAGGTAATGATTAATATAACATCGATTGACGAGGACAGATTGCTTATAGCGCGCAAAGCCGCAAGCGAAGGCTAGCGTTGAGAAAGCGATCTCTAATTAAATCGTGAGAAATTTCTCTCAGAGAAAGTTTACGACAGGTGGAAGGGTGACCGAGCGGTGGACCTTTTATAGGCCTTATAATCTGTCTGACACTGTCTACACCGTTATAAAGAAATTATACGACATGCCAATTTATATTATCCATATATTAAAATGATCATAAATTAATAACTTAATTATACAAATATGTTATAATCGAGTATGAATGGGTCGGCAGGACCCGGCAAAGTGCACGTCCTCACAGTTACTGATAGCGAGACGTTCCGTCTCAATTGTCCGGGGCGACAACGCATTGCACATGCGTTGTCCCGGGTCTTTGTTGAAAATGGACGTAAGTATTGATGAGCCGCACTCCACACTTAACATCAGGTGAACTGTTTGTTCGGATATCACCCTCTGTTTAATAAAGAAAAATAAATGAATATGTGACTTTACTTTACTAAAACAAAATTCTAAAACATATAATTACTTAATTAGTCATATAATCCATTCACCACGTATTTTGCGGACGCATATTATTGCATAATACATTATGTTGAAATTTATGGCATATATGGTAAAATGTTAAAGTCTAATTAAGTCATGACGATACCTGAAGTACCTTACCTTTATTCTGTATTAGATTTTGGTATAGCAGTTATATATGTAGATGTTAATGAATGAAGAGATAGTACGCGATAGTACTGTGTATTAGTTCTGGTATTATTCCTTCAAATGCTCGAAGCACTGAATTATACTATATGTATAGTATTTCGCTTTAACTTTTTATAACACGTATATCATATCGGTAGTCATGAAGCCTAAAAATGTACAGTTTCTTGACACAAATAGCTTTCATACAAAGCGAAACGCTGAGTGACCTTACCCGCTTGGAAAATCGGGACGCTCTAAAGCATTGAAAGAGTGCATATTTCACCCAGCCACAAAAGCGTAGCAATTGATTTTACAGCGATTGTACATTTCCCTGCGAGCGTACTTGTTCTGGTTTCAGAAACGCCAAATAGAAATAGCTGAAAGTATTCCTACATTTTTATTAACATAGATAGAACAAGTGCATGCATTGGAAAGCCTCCTTGTTTTTAATAACAATAACAAGCCATATAATGCGAATAGCGAACGGAATGACATTATTACTCTGCCATTGGTGTCCTTAGTTTTTAAACTCGCATTAAACCATATGCTATCAAATGGAATACACACTTATGTAAGTCGATGATCGTACGTAAATGTTCAATGTTGAAGTAATGTTGGGCTAAAATTTGTAACGTATTGGGAAATTCCTTATTTAAAACTTAAAGTTTTTCACATTTAAAATATTTTTAATCATTTGCATACAAATTTTAGCTTATTTAAATGAAACAACTATATAAAAAAAATCCAAACTATTTTAACTATGTTTGTACTGAATTCAGACTACTAATATAATTATAAGAATTATCTTAGTTTTAATTTATACAATATATCTACCCATAAGAGATTATCACTATCCAGCTGGACCATTTGTGATTAACTTAAAAAAATATTAAAGAATATAATTGTGACCTCACATTAGTACAGTTGGCACGGACGTGATATCGAATCACGAACATGGAAATCCAATCGAGTGGCGTTCGACGGGAATAACTCGATTATACGTCTCGCCGCTCTCGCGTTTAACTAAATGCCTTACGATCGCTTGTCAATCAAATTTTAACGTTGCCACGACTAACTTAGATCGGGTGCTAAGTTATATCATGCGTTTTTATGGTTACAGAATCCAATATTGATACCGTATAACAACTGATTGAAACTGACAGAAAAAATTACTTGACAGCGAATCGAAAGAAAAGTGTAAATATAATGCCCTCACGGCATATACTTCGAAAAACAAAAAAAATATCATAAGTATAATATCTAGTCTTATTTATCAAAATCTAGAAATTGTAGAAAAAAGTACCAGGGTCTTTTCCATTGACAAATATTATAAAACTACAAGTATTTATTTTTAAATTTTTTTAGATATATAGATTTTTAGATAACATTTACGGATATTATACATTGTATATCTGTGGTCATAGATCAGACAATGATAAGTACATTTTTGCTCAGTATGACTTATTAATATAGGTACAAACGCCAAAGGTTGAAATATAAAAGTTATCATAATCTGATTAGTAATTAGTATTCAATACAACAGTAATATTTTGCATGCAGTTATCCTGATATGACCAAATGAAAAGCATTTTTTGGCGATTATACCTATATTAATAAGTCATACTGAGCAAAAATGTACTTATCATTGTCTGATCTATGACCACAGATATATATCTAAGGATATTATAGACTGTAAAGAAGAATTGGTAGCCTTATAATAAAAAAAGTTAGTTATCCTATCAAGTATTAGTGGTATTACAAAGCTATAGTTCTACAAAAATGGTAATAATAATAAAAATATAAAACAAGTTTGGTTAGTAAAAGGATTATGGACAATATAAGATGTGTTAGATTTAATTGAATTACGAAAATTTCACTTTAGAAAATGCAATTACAGATAATTATAACAACTCCATCGAAAGAGAAAGCATTTCTGCTCTAGGCGTCCATTACGACAAAAAAGCTATGAAAGGCATTGAGTAGTATATTTAAAAGATAGAAATAAAATAAAAGAAATATTTGCAGTCTTTTTTTTTACTGTAATATATATACACATATATTATAATACAGAAATTCCCAATTCGATTGAAAATTTCTGTATAATACGTTACTCTATATTTTAAATATTTCTGAAATAACTTGGATAGAATCTTATTAATTATAATGGCATACTTTCAGTGTGGCTCCATATTAATTTGATCAAGAACTTCTAAGATAGACAATGGAAGTTTTCAACGAGCTTAAATTATTCCCTGTTTGTTTTAAAGTGTGTCGGTTTCAGTAAGGCGGTTATGTTTTAATAACTAATGGGCGGACTTAAATTCTGTGTTTGACCTTGAAAGTTTAGTAATAGAAACTAGTCTAAATTTATTGTGCGAAATATTCAATGGACTAATGTAACGAAGGTCCATTTCCCGATTGACCATAGGATGTCCAGCCAACAACAAGAAATGTTATACTTTATTTACGGAACACCGCAGTATTGCTATTAATTGTGAGAAATTTTTTGTAGTAAAATAAAATTATATGACATTGTTTGATTTAGGCGAAGTTTAGGGGAAGATATTTTTATATAGGCGTAGGTATAACGCCCGCTTCTTGTTTATGTTTCGCTCAGTAATTGTGTTTTAAGGAAAATAACTAAGCAAGCACACTAGCAATATGAAATATTAAACAGTTGTAAAGCTACATTTAATATTTCACCAGAACACGTCCTAAAAGTCACGAAAACCTGCGAGCGAATGACATTTTTCGAGCCCCCTTGTGACCTTAGGCAAACAGTGCCTAGGTAAAATGTGGCAGCAAGATACCTAAATACTTAAGTTTTAATTTAAAAGCTTGATAAATATTCAAAACAATTGCACCGTCTTTAGCTAATAATAAATTTAGTCAACTAGTAATCATGATCTTTTATATATAATTGAATTTTAATAAGGTACACTATCAAAATGTATAATAAAAATGCAACAAGGAAGCAACATAGAAGTTAAAGAACGATATTGATTACTTAACTTGTTAAAAGTTTTAACAACTCACTATGCATATACAGTGCTGACAACAAAAAGATTAAGTTAGACGAGAGTACAGGTTCACTAAACTGTTGAAAAGTCTATACGTCGAGAAGTCATTTTATAGTTAATTGTGGTGCAAACGGCGTAAACACTACACTATAAAAAGTCATCAATCAATACTAAAAAAATAGTTAAATTATTTTCATATCGGAAATCAATGATGCATCATGCCAAAATAAACAGTTATGCGACTATCCCATACACGGCAAGACAGGCAAAGGTTCGACCGGAAGTTGAACCTCCATCTTGAACCGGAAACACGAGCACCGTTGCGGGTAACTACAGTGCCATATCTGATGTTAGGTAGCCATATTGAACCTTTTACGTTTCTTTAAAATCGACGTAGTCGGTTAGTGATCAGCGCGCGTCTAGAATTTTGTGGCACTAAAATAATCTATTAATATGCTATTATATTCCAATATAACCAATTAACAAATCTTGAAATGTAACATACATTGTTAATCCATTTTGTTAATATTTTTTCAATTAGAAATTATTTCAGACTAAGAAACTATTATGCATTTTCCTTGAATTATCTAGGACTTATTATAATTCTGTTTAAATGATTGAAAAATTATTCAATGGTATCCATACATTTCGTCAAAAAACATTTTTTTAATCGGTAAATTTAAAATTATAATTTATAAATTTAAGATTAATTCCTTATTTAATTTAAACATTAAATATTGTTATTAATTCTGAACTAGGAAACAATTAGCGTAGCGTTATGTTTTCGAGAAAATGTCAAACGAAGACGAAAAAATAAGAACTGAAATAAAATGGAAGTTAATTCTTCTTATGAAACGAATTTTAAGACTGACAATACAGCACACTGTTCACCTGGTAAGTGATGATTGTGGCCCTTAAACTAATTTAATAGTGGGTGGTTCTTCCCGGTCAAAGAGAACCATTACTGTAGCTGGAACCTTACTGCAGCATGAATCTATTACCGTTATATTTTTATAACGAACGTATAGTTTAGGAGCTTCAACAATATCGGCACTGCTAATTTGGGTTTATAACATGAATGTAAAACCCAAACTCTTGTGGGCGAGCATGTTCGGCAACAAACATTGGTATTTGCAGTTAAATATATCCTGCATTCGTAATAACCAATCATAACGATTAACCAAAATCTTTCTTCACTTGTTCCTTTTACTATTTAGGGCAAGGGCTGTCTATATGTCACTTACTCCATACACTTTTGTCACTTATTTCTTTCATTCAACCATCACACTTCATCCCTCAACTACCAAAGTAACGTTAGCAGTACTAGTGATAATTATAGCTTTTTTTTTTGCGTGAGTATTTTTGTTGGTCCAGAGACAGCTTTATCTAATTAGACCCGCGAGCAGGAGGCCCGCTGAGTAGGAAGATAACGACGACGCTGCGAAGCTGGCGCGGAAAATGCTGCTGCACCACCGTTGCACTCCGACCCCTGTGGAAGAAGAACGTCGACGACAACAGAGGGGGCGATAATACGATCCGAGGGGGCCCCTCCCAAGGAGATACGAAACCTCGACTCGCATCGCTATTTATAAGGTATAACTGTAACAGTTATCTCGTATGATACTGTTTCTCTCCCATTCAGTGCATTACCAACATGGCAAGTCATTATACTCAAATGTGTGAAAACAGAGCTGTAATACGCGTCCCACACACCCATTGTTGTCGCACAATGTGGTGCGAATACAATGCGATTGTTCAAAGGCATATTTCACGTGTGGAAAGGTTCTTATATAATTTACGAGTATCAAACGCACGCGCGGGAGACGTCGTGAAAGTAAGAAAGTATCGATTATGGAAAAAAATATTTTCTGTTTAAAAATTATAATAAACCTTATATATATAAATTTTTAATGTTTTGTAGTAACCTTAATAAAAGGTGTTAGCGGCATACGACTTTTAATATACATAAAATAGTCAGATATCTAGGAAAGGTATTATCGAGGTCATGAACCTTTGCAAATTCTATCCACATAAAATAAACGATGTTCGGTAACGGAACATTAAAAGCCCTAAATGGGTATATTATCTTTTATATGAGTTTTTACTATATTTTATAAATCTTACTGGATTGTGAAAAAACAGACGATAAAGCAAATAGAGTAGTAGAGTATATAAAAAAACAATCTATTACTTCAATGTTTATCACAGTGTACACATGGATTTAAATAAATGCATATATAGATTTTGTTGCAATACCTTCATTGTAGCAATGTATGAGTAAATGCTTATGAAAGGTGTCATCGTCAATATGTTATACAACCTAAACGTTGAACAATCGTTATATGTTCTATTGTTTCTTTATGGTGAAAAATTTATGATGAAAATTAAAAGATTTTCAAGTTATGTTATACTGTTCATCAGCGAACATTAGAAAACAGAATCTATTGCTCATTAATAAATTATATTATAAATATTTTCGTAAGTTATATGAAAAAAGTCATGTGTGAAAAAAAAGTGATGGGTTTTAAATTTTTTAAAGATTATACAAAATGGTCAATATTGCATAATTACACGATGTCGAATGAATAACATTAAAAATCAATGACACAATGTCTTCATTAGTTTATAAATCTCAATTCCTGCAAAACCAATTTCATTCATTTTCTTACGAGGTATATTATTGAAAGTAATAAAAAAATTACAAATAAATAAACTTTTTTATCCCGACGTTTCAAGTGCTTTTCAGCCCCTATGGTCACGGGGAGCATTGAGGTATTTGATAACCTGATCTCTCTGAACCTAACCCGTAACCATGAGTGATGTAGGGCATTAGGAATGACGGGATAAAAAAAAATCTTGATATAATACAAAAAAAAAGTAAAACGTTATTCAAACCATTGCAATCCATGTTTTATATAACATATTAAGCTATAAATAAATAATTTCTTGATTATGCAAAATTGAAGCAATTCCTTAAATCCTTCGTATTCCGTAATACTTCATCCAAGTCATCAATAATATCTATAATCTTCCGGAACATACTAAATCTGTTATTTGCGATAAATAGATAAAAGAACATTAAGTCAATTAGGGTGCATCAATTTTTTTTACTTTTCAATCCAAACAAATATACGAAGAAAAGCGAAATATATCTTCTTTTATGTGTATCAAATAATTCATCTAAAATACAATTTTCTAATCTGTTCATCAATAATCTTGGATTGTGGGTCGTTGTTATTATGGATTTCACTTTAGAAACAATAACATACAGTTTAAAACAAAATTACGATTTAATAATTATGTAATATAATGGAACTGCTACCGTTCTCAGATATTTGAACAGAATAGAAACTAATCCATTCCAGGCCTATAATAGAATATAGATTGCTTTTAAAATTGGTAATTCTTTCGCACTTCCGTATGTGGTATCGTGTAATTATATTACCAATTATTATATTCTGGGGCACTGGTTTGCCGAGATGCCTCTCGAGGAGGACTTGGAAGTGGAGCGGGAAAGCGCTGGTACTCAGACGTAACGTATTGGCAAGACGTTTAAATAATTCTTTTCAAGGCCTACTGTCCAAGTGCAAGCTATGGGTCAGCCGTTCTCGTAAAGCTGACAGCGCCCTGCGTGTATAGTATAATTATGGGTTTAAGATGTTGGGACTGCTCCGCTTCTGCAGCGCATCAGGAATGTTAGCAGATACGCACACAAGATATCATACAAGTGTGTAAAAGAATAACCTCCTCGATCTCGCACCCCGGACAGTCTTGGCAGTCTCCTCAACACTGTGCTTGAGAGGGCTGATGGTCCAAATGTGCGGCAAATTTTAAGTGCGCAATTACCACGTGCTCTCTGTGAAGGTAAACAGACAAAACTTGCACGCCTTAGAGATAAAAAGAAATATTTCAAGACGTGTTAAGTCTTTTAACTCACTTTTTTATATTCTTAAATATAATTCAATTGAATAACTAGTCCACTAGACCACTAGAGGCTTCATCAGGATAATAGACTATCGTGTTATGAATTGAATGAAAGCCTGTTTAATCTTCAAGATACATCGCGAAGATTTTTGTTATTTAGATGGCCTATTCTAGATATTATTATATTTACAATACATTGTACATTTCAAAATTATCTTAAATTGTCCTGAAATCTGTCCTTGCATGTATTACTCATATAAATAAATTGGCAAACGACATATGTTAAGGACGTAAGTAAAGTAGGCGACGCAGAGCGGAAGGCCGCAGTTAAACAAGCATTACTTAGATGCAGCGGGCGCGACCTTGCAGCTTCACCGATACCCACGCAGGGGCCCCGCCTGCTGTTAAGGAGACCCTCGTGTAGAAATTTCTAGATTTTTTTCTAGACATACGTGCGTAAGTTTAATTTTTTTTTGGGTAAATGCCAGCCTTAGATGTCTATGCTACCATTAGACGTTTTTTTTTGTTTTCTGTTGTCATTTATTTAAGAAATACATAATTTTCTAACCAAGAATCTCAAATGTTATTAAAAGTTGTCCTTGGGTTTTTTTTTATAATATGCTTCTCTTTGCTTATTTTTCGATAATTATTTTATGCAAGTATACATAAAATGTCTACGCTACTGTACTTACCAGGTTACTAGTAATAAATACTATATTCCTAAAGAGCGTATAAGTGACAGCGATTATTATTCTAGATTTTCTTGATATGTTAATACTTCCTGTTGAACATTTCTGCATACCACTCTATTAGGCTCTATTGCTCTGCTTAAAGCTTTACTATTTGAATTGACTTTATATGTTAAAGACTTATGTTGTGTTCATTCTATTCCTCATGTCAATAATTTAAAAGGTTATAATATGAAAATTCTTCTAAAGATACTTATTATCGTATATTCGTTCAAAGCCAAGCTACTGATTCTGGTTTTATTTCTGTATAAGTTGTCAACTTTAGGTATTGATTTTGCTATTTCCTCTCTAGAGAGAAAATGTAGCTTCATAACCAACACTTTTCTTACAATGATTCAATAATATAATTTCCTATTTTACATAAGAAATATAATGAATAATATCAATTGAAAAATAATGGATAGAAAAATTAACTGAATAATCAAAACTTCATACTCAGCCTATGGATTTAATAGAACAATGAAGTTCAAACAATTTTATCATCGGTTCATACAATACTTACTCGGTATTTAAAGGATTCATCGTAGGAGTGTAGTCGGCGGATTATATTCGCTCAATATTCCGTAGTGTGTAAATATACTTGTCGCCTGTCAAGTTGCATTCAAGTCAATCTGATAGCAACGCATGCCTGCCCCAGTGGGCCAAGGATGTCATAACAATTATTATGTACAGACAATCATTATGCGAGAAATGCTAATAGAGACATTACGTTACTTGGCGGTGGTAGGCGGGTGTAAAATTTATTTGTATCGGGTGATCATTTTAAAATAACTGATTTTCACACGAAAGCACATCTATGAAGAAATTTAAAAACTCTGTTGAAAAGAAATAAGACATTAACAATGTATCACCATAACGTCTGGTGAATGGACAAAGGCGTCAATAGCCTGTTGGTTTAGGGTACGATCTGCCAAACTGAGGGTCGTAGGTTCAAATCAGCCATTAGACTACTGTCGTGAATCATCTCCTAGCTTTTAAGCATTTAAGCTTTTATTTAATATTAGTAATGTTAATAGCATTGCTAATATTCTTCATAAAAAAAAACTGCTAATATTTTTCCAATTAGAAATTATTTCATACTAAGAAACTGTACCTAGCATTCTTTTTTTCTTAAAAAAAGAAAAAGAGTGCCATCCACTTGTTTATCGTTCGTAAATAAAATATTACCTAATACAATAAAATTACATTCATAAATCAAGGAGGACACTGTATAAGAATTTACTGGAGCCATCGCAATTTAATTTTGTTTGAATGGTTTTTTTTCGTGAAACCTTATATATAATTGCAAAGTTATAATAGTTGAATCTACATTAATAATAGTTTTTCATAAGCTTTTTAAATGATATATATATATATATATATATATATATATATATATATATATACCAGGTTCAGTTAGAGCTATCTTACTTATATATATTTACTTTTGCTGATTTATACAAAACAATTTTCATTAAATGCTAATTCAACAAGGAATAATGGCTATATATGATTTTTATACCATATTTTATCACAACGGTCACATAAAACATTTTTTAATATGTTGTTTTGAGATTTTTTTTTCGTTACTTAGCATAAAAACTAAGTTAACCTCGACGTCTTTCCGTCAGTCCACGCTAATCTTGTAAACAAACTGAAAAGGATTTGTTTCGGTGAAGCCAGATCGAGCCACTAATTTATAAAAATATATGTACGTGTGTTTGTGTCACATTTCGTAAACCGCCGTTTTAATTCGAACAAATCTGATGAATCTTATATGTTTAATCCATAGTTTTCCAAAGACAAATGCCAGCATCCAGAGGGAGTAGGATGAGGCTCCCAACAAGCAACTTGGGTGCTGCTTATCGAGTTCATCATCTATCACAGTTATCTTATATAAACAAATATATAAATTGAAAGTAATAAATATATTCAGTTACATTGCAACGGTTGAAACATTTAACAACTTCACATGTCATCCATGCTAAGCCGTCAACGCTCCAATTATTTTAATATTTCATAAACTGCAATATGTAACAAACAACCAGTTCGATGGATAATTAATTGGCATATTGAAGCCGCCACAATGCAGCAAAAAAATTTAATAATTTCACAAAAATCAAAAACTAATACCGGATTAGATCCAACGATAATCAAGTGAATATTTAAGTTTAATTTTCTTATTTTTTTAATAATCCATCAAGTTTCATTTATTGATGATAATAACCTCCAGGATTTTTAGACAAAATTACCATAGATAAGGGTCAACCGTGCTGGTTATTTAATAGTGCAGTAAGTAAGTTATTGCGTAAATACATAGGTACTATGCGATCAAAATATGCCGTTCTGCCATATTGCGACATCAAAATAAACAGATAAGATAGTGTGAGTATATATTTTTTTTTACAGTAGTGGAGCTACATTGCAATTTGTTTCTAGCTTCAGAATGAATGGGTCAGCTCGACAGGGGTAGGACTGCGCCCTCACATAATACCAGCGTCAAATAGCATAATAATGCTGTGTTTCGTCCGGTGAGTGTAGGATTCCGGAGAACTTTATTACTGGTGACTCTCGATGTAATAAAAAAAACTTTTTATAATAGGATAGTGCCAGGAAGTATTAATTATCAATTCACTTCAAAATGATGTTGACCAATTAAAACTTTAATAGATTTAGTGTTTCCAAGGCTTAATTATGAAATAAAAATAATTTTTCGTACAAACAGTACTTTTCAAGTGACAGTTCATAGGTCGAGGTCATTAAAGTTCCGCATTATACTCATTCGTCGCCCCCTTCCATAATCCGATGTATAATGCATGCGAAATAAGATTTGAGGAAGGTTCAAATGCAATGTCATGGTCAAGATACATACATATAACACACCCCAGACCTGAAGACCGACAATATGTGATGCACAAATATCAAATCTCCGTTGGGATGGAAACGTATCGCTTCTAGGTACTAACTTCACGTGTCAAACGTAACCTTTGACTGTTTTGTTTCAATGTAACTCGTAAATATTATATAATTATATTTAAACTGTACAAATAAAAATGTGTTTATAATATCAATTTGGTTTTGGTCGTAGCTATAAGCAATTTTTAATTTGAAATTAATTCACTATACAATATTTAATAAAAAATGCTGGTATTAAATGAAAAATTGTAAGATAATTTCAAGGTCCTCCTCCCAAATTTGAACGTTGTGATTGAAAATTTTGAATTCAAACTCAATACAGACTGATGAAACAAAACATGTGTAATAAAAAATCATAGTGCAAAGAGTTATCAATTGTGAGAGATCATGACACCATGAGTAATGTTTTATTTGCAGTATTATAATATTATGATAAAAGCTGATTGATGATGTTCGATCTTTTGTGACCAGGAGAAGATCATTGGCTAAAAGCCAAGTAATCTTACCAATACGCCATGCGATTTACCTTACCATAGTATATTAGATATACTATGGTAAGTTATCATAGTATAGTAGTGTATAGATTCCAATTATATACGGTAGAGCTACATTGCAGTTTGCTTCTACCTGCAAAATGAATGGCTCAGGTCGACCAGGGTAGGACCACGCCCTCGTGGACGACCAGCGTATAATGAGTACAGGGATCCTTACAGGCGACGAGGCATTCCATCTCAGTCCTCAAGGGTGACAACGCATCTGCATCATGATGAATGTAGATGTCATGGGCCGCAGGAATCACTTACCATCAGGTGAACTGTGTGCTCGTTTGATACTCCAAATGTATTTCAAAAAAAAGATAATTTTTATACGTGCCAAGCAAATAAAGAGTACAATTAAATACTTGTCCTCACGGATGACATGCATTTCGACTTTTAATTCTTTATGGTGGATGGACGTACTCCATACTTAATATACGAGTCCTGTAGTTTTCAACTTAACATAGTATAACGCATTGTCATTCATGATATGTTTAGTTTCAATAATATCATAAGAAAATAGGGCCCATAATTCTATGAAATAAAATTAACTATTTTAAATGCATATAGCAGTGAACCAATGCGATATGAATGGGAACTTACTTGCACCTCAAGAATGGATAAAACACAACAAAAGCACAATCAAAAAGAATAATCGAGTTGAACTGCTCGTCGCATCTGAATGAGAATAAAAAACTATAGTCATTTAATATTGGAGTGGTGTTTTCGCCCCTGAGGACTGAGTTGGAATACCTTGTCACCAGTAATAAGGGTCTCCGGATCCCAATGCTGACCAAAAAAAAAGACAGCAGTTTTATGACCCAATCAAACTAACTACTTATACTATGTCTAATTATATTCTGCATTATGATTGTTTAACGATGATAAATGTAGATATCATGTGCAACAAGAATGACTTGCCATTGATTGAACTGTGTGCACGTTTGCATATTTCATATTACGTAAGTTCCATTCTTTCAGATGTCTCGTAAGTTCCATAGTGTTACACATAACAAGCAACCGAAAAGAACGTCCCATTTAAGTCGTTCAGTTGTGTGTTCCTTTTACATTCAGCCTAGAATTTTGTATTGTACATAGGCTTAACCTACTTTAAGTGCAATTTCGGTTTCAACGCTAATGTTACTCGCATAGCCGTTACGTCGGTCGTTTTGCAATTAACTGCGATCTTTTCTTGCTATATTACACCAATATTTACACAAACAGCTTCTGTTAAACTTAACCCAATCTATTTTATAAAATTTATAATAATTATAATTATATATGAAACAAAATTTCAAGACCTTGAAATTAAAATGAGAAGAAGAACGGTTCTATTGTTAACTTTAATGATGTTTACATAATGTGATAATTCTCCAACCACCCCCGATTATAGGTGTTTAAGCCAGTGTCCTAAGCAAGATACATTAAGATTGGCAGCCCCCACACTGCAGCCAGTTTGTAGCTACAACATGGTGTAATTCTATGAGGAAGGATCACGTTCTCTAAGAATACCAAGGTGAAATTCCATCACAATGCCACTGCGCTGAACTTAGGGTTCGAGGGCCTGAAATACGGCTAATGAGCCATTACATCTCAGAGGTGGCAACGTATTCGTGATGTGTATCTTGAACCTTTTTTGATGTCGGTTTTAGATGATGGCGTTATATATCGTTTTATTATTACATTGGGAGTAACATATGGGCACACAGTTTATATAATGACAAGTGAGTTCTGCGGCCCGTGATCTCTATCTCTACTTGATTTTTTTTTGTGTACTTGTATTGCTGTTGGTCCTTAGACCTCTACAGTTTTATTTAATTAGACTTGCGAGCTGGAGGCCCGCTGAGTAGGGAGACAAAGACAATGCTGCGAAGCTGGCGCGGAGACTGCTGCCGCATCACCGCTGAACTCCGACCCCTGTGGACGAAGAACGTAGACGACAACAAAGGGGGGCGATAATACGATCCGAGGGCACCTCATAAGGAGGTACGAAACCACGACTCGGATCGTCTATTTAACAAGGAATCAGATGGAATGCCTTTTGACAAGTAATAAAGGACTCGGGTTCCCTACACTGCTGGTCTTCTGTGAGGGCGAACTACCCCGATCGAGCTGACCCATTCATTCTGCACCTAGAAACAAACTGCAACGTGGCCCTCCCTGCCACTGTTAAACTTACTGTTACATATTTTTAATAAGTAAATCAACTCATCATCAATCAGATTTATATTATAAATTACGAATATGTTATTTATTCGTATCAATCTTAATCAGTTGAAAAATTATTCTAAAACTACTATGGTGTTTTTACTGCGACCGCATATCAGATAAAACAAATTCAGGAAATTATACTTCGTTCTTTAACTTTTAATAGCCTTACTGCATTAATTTGCGCAGTAGTTACCTCTTCCTCATTCACGCAACACCGCATCTGAGTTGATAACAAGCTGCGTAATAATTACAGGGAGGACTTTTTGTTGTTATTTTCGTATGCTAAATTAGGATATGCCCCGCATAGTAAGGCATTTAGCGATCTGCCAATATTTACATGATCATTTATAATATCAACTATCTTTAAAAGGTGTAGGCTTCAAGTATAAAGTAAATTGTTTCTATTATATGTGTGTGTGTGTATATATATATATATATATATATATATATATATATATATACACAAAAATCATTTATTCTTTAAGCTTTATTTAAATTATTACAAGCAGGATTACGAAACCAAGTTAACTAGTTTAAGACAAGTTATCGCCTCTGGTGGCGAGGTTTGTTTTTAAGATGTTAAAAGTTTAAGATAATAATTCCGCTAGCAATATCTTGGAACTTTGCGAGTGAAGTTCATGATTGCTTTAGTTTAAAATTATTTTAACTGTTAATAAATAATGAAATACAATTAAATTATTTCATTTCTTTTAGTAATAAAATGTAAAAATGGAAAAACTATATTTTAATTTTCTACCAAGTTATACAACTTTACACTTGAAAAAAAAACTAAAAAGAAGGAAAAGAGTGGAGAAACACGATACATTTTCACTATCGCCAAAACACTATTACAACAACACTGTATAGTGTGCACGCAAGTGCATTAATTCAGCTTTATTGTCTCGCACAAAGCAAACGACGAACAACGAAACAGTCTTCCCCACATAGATATGATCTAACTGTTGCTCCATTTATCTCAATTTGCATTACAGTGGATGACGTCACGGCAACATTCGTGGATACTTAGCGATTTACTTAAGGCCAACTAAGAGGGATGACTATACGACACGTGGTATGTTCGATTAAATGTTGCTGATGTTTAAAACTTTTTCGATCCACTTTATTGGTAAAGTAATACAAAGGAGTTTATTTACAATGAAAACATGTTAAGTTATTTTTTATAGGTATTATAGATAACAATATTGTTAAAAAGTTACGAGATGAAATTAAATGAATATATAAAATTTATTACGACTATCTAAGTTTGCGCATTGCATACACATCTAATCACTAAACGCTATTTGCAGATATGAAATAACTTCTAGCAGATTGCGGTAGAAACACCCGGTATTAATATTTGGATGCCTTTTTCGAATTCGGAAGATGTATGCGACTTAAATATTATAGCTACCGACCGCTACGTAAGCGAAACTGCTAATAAAAAATAGGTTAGTTTAAAAAAAACCAAACGCGTGAGAAGGAGGAAAATATCGTTGAATGTTTATCGTATAATATGAAACGTCACGCTTTTATGATCGAGTTCAACCTTCGATTTAATATACTATGTTTGTACTTTATTGCAAACGCATTGAAAATATATGACTGTTACATTAAATAATAGATACTATGTCACGACATGTCAAAGCTACGTACAATTAATCAAAGTTCAAACAAAGAATGTATTGTGTAATGGATTTTGTTTAGAAACAGTTTCAAATATGGATTAACCTGTGACCGCTTATATCCGACGTTGACCCTCTACGGATAGCATAAACACGTTATACATAAACGTGACAGTTATCTACGTAGTAATTACAATAACGTTTTAATCGAGATTGTTTAGAAAGATCAACAATACTTACTTAAGAACCTAATACTAAGGGTTTATTTATTAGCCTGTTTGAAGCAAATGATATCGCTATATATATATATATATATATATATATATATACATATATTTATATATATTTGTCAACTTTCAAATTATTATTATTGTTTTTGTAATTTTAATTTTCTCTCTCCGCCTGGTTGGTCAATAGAATAAATAAATAAAACACTATGAACATATAATAAAACAAATATATACAATATAATATAATACATATATAAAGACCAACGACAGACTGACCAGAATTCCTCAACAGGGGAGACCAAACGGTCGAGGGTTAGGGCGAAAGGGAAAGAAACCTGCGGACTATACGAACGGTGTCGAGAACCACCGCCTTCTGCCATTGTGCCCGGAGTCCTAACCGTCAGGTGATTCGAGAGGCTGGTTGGGATTAACCCGTTTATAGATACGACTATAGGAATAATTTAAAATTAATAACGAAATATATAAAATTATTATTCGCAAGAATAGACCTGTCCGTGTCTCTCTCTGTGATGGGTCAGTCCAAGTAGAGGCTGGCGTGGTTATTTTTGAGCACGGCTTCCGGCGTGTACTTATAATAAGGCAATCTCCGATCCACAAGACCATATTTCAGAGAGGGCTTCAGATAGAGAATCCTGGCTACTAGGTTTTGCCTATGCAGATACTCATTATTAATATGCTCGTTTGACACGCCTACTAGCAGGAACGAATGAGTTTTTGTTAAATTGTAAATATACAACTGTTAGCCAACTGATCCTGAATGTGGACTTGACGGCTGAAGCGGCTCTGCAAAGCGAATTACACGTCACGGCCCGTTTGACAAATAATACAGGCGGGAGGGGGGAGTTTAAAATGCCAGGTACTCCGCCGACCATGTCGGTGGCAAAATCAGACGTCTGAGACGTTGCGTGTCTCATTTTATTTTATAATCCGCTACCTTCGTGGAAGTGTATTTATGGATTAGGAATTTATCCGAAGAGTTATTTTTTTCCGTTACTTTATTAGTTTAAAGTTTTAAAACAGAGATAATACATATATAAAGACCAACGACAGACTGACCAGAATTCCTCAACAGGGGAGACCAAACGGTCGAGGGTTAGGGCGAAAGGGAAAGAAACCTGCGGACTATACGAACGGTGTCGAGAACCACCGCCTTCTGCCATTGTGCCCGGAGTCCTAACCGTCAGGTGATTCGAGAGGCTGGTTGGGATTAACCCGTTTATAGATACGACTATAGGAATAATTTAAAATTAATAACGAAATATATAAAATTATTATTCGCAAGAATAGACCTGTCCGTGTCTCTCTCTGTGATGGGTCAGTCCAAGTAGAGGCTGGCGTGGTTATTTTTGAGCACGGCTTCCGGCGTGTACTTATAATAAGGCAATCTCCGATCCACAAGACCATATTTCAGAGAGCTTCAGATAGAGAATCCTGGCTACTAGGTTTTGCCTATGCAGATACTCATTATTAATATGCTCGTTTGACACGCCTACTAGCAGGAACGAATGAGTTTTTGTTAAATTGTAAATATACAACTGTTAGCCAACTGATCCTGAATGTGGACTTGACGGCTGAAGCGGCTCTGCAAAGCGAATTACACGTCACGGCCCGTTTGACAAATAATACAGGCGGGAGGGGGGAGTTTAAAATGCCAGGTACTCCGCCGACCATGTCGGTGGCAAAATCAGACGTCTGAGACGTTGCGTGTCTCATTTTATTTAATAATCCGCTACCTTCGTGGAAGTGTATTTATGGATTAGGAATTTATCCGAAGAGTTATTTTTTTCCGTTACTTTATTAGTTTAAAGTTTTAAAAACAGAGATAATACATATATTAAGTTTCCAACGTAGGATATAACGTAGATGTTATATTCCTTAAAACGGAATAACGTAACTGTAATAATAAAAATATGCCATCAACAACGATTAAACTTTTCTTGATCGTAAAACATTTTAGAAGTAATAAAAATTATTAATGTCTTGAGAAATATACATCACTCGGCTTAGACCTATTATGCAAACTGAACCACAGACAAGAATCGCCCCAAATAAACAGTGTATTATCTTAAAAACTAAATTGACAAGACTTAACTAAAGCGCCAATAAGCATGTACTTGGGCCATAAAATAAATTAATGCCTGTACTGCGCAGATAGCTCCCATGATGTCATTCCTCTATAGATATAACTCGTCTTAGCTCTTCTAGGTATAAAAGATAAAGCATAACAATTTAAAATAATATAGACATAATAAATAATTCTGCTCGTAAAAATATGTTTCCGGACATAAGCCTCTATATAAGTAACTATATTTATATATACTAGTGATTTCGCAAGTATTCCTTTGTCAAGGTGTAATTTAACTTACGCCAAAATTTAAAGTAAAATATAAGTTGTCAAACTCGAAAAACTGTTTCGAAAAGCATCTTGTAGTTATTTGAGTCTGAAAACAAATATTAATATTAAAGTTGTAATAGTAGGACTGTTACAACTTTATTTGGGTTCTTGAATTACTGTATAGAAATTTAAAAGAAGTATATGGTAAATAAACGTTATACTTTCATATATAAATATATTTTAAACTCATTATTATATGAATGATATTAACTATTGAAGCAATAGAGCAACGGTTGAAGCATAATTTGACTAAGCAACGAATTAGCTGCACAAACAGGTCCAAAGATCATAGAATAATTAACAAAGGCAATGGTATTTATATATATATATATATATATATATATATATATATATATATATATATATATATATATATGTATATATACATATATATATATATATATATATATATATATATATATATATATATATATATATATACATATATACAGATACTATAAGTAAAGCGATGAAAAGGTGTCGGATAACGGCAAACTGCATTTAAATCCTAAAACTAATATTTACTATACTAGGACTAATACCATATGTCGGATTAAATTACTATGATATCATTACAGTAATACAGCGAAAGATTATCTGATTATTTTAACGGTTCTATAATAGGACCAAAATAAATAAATGTTAATTTCACTTTTCGCCTCTAAAATATTCTAATAGTCTCGTTGGGTCATAAGTTCAGTCACATTCATATTTAATTTAAAATTTGAATACTGGCAAAAATGATTAAATTGATTTGGTTCCATTTTAAAAAATGGAACGATCGCAAAAGGAAGGCAGAGTCGCGGTTATTACGTTTCACCGCCGCCGATTTATAAAAAAAATACCGCCAAATCCATGTATTTAAAATCGCCATGGCATTTAAAAAAAAATTATTACGTTTAAATACCTTTGTTTTCATATATATATATATATATATATATATATATATACATATATAAATATATTTATATATATACATATAATACCGGACATAACAGACATTGACATGATTAATAATGTTACCACTAAGTAATTTCAGTAAGAGGTTTTATTTATAGTATTGAAGGTGACAAACACCTGACGGTAAGTAATTCCTGCTGCCCTTAATATTAATCTTCGATAAGGATTAATAATGCAGAGTCATTGTCAACCCTGAGGACTATGTTGATATGCCTCATCACCAGTAACGGTCTCCGGATCCCCTTCACTCACCAGACGCAACACATTCATGCCGCAGCTAGACTCTACCACCGTTTGACATTGATTAATAATATAAACATAAAATATAAAGTTTCCTAAACATGTTTAGCCATCTAAGGGTCTTCCGAAGAAATTGTTAAGGCAGTCAGACCATCAGCACACTACTCTAAAAAATGGTAGGGAAAAAATGAGCGATCATGAATAATCCGTTACATAAGTTCTAGTCCTTTCGTTGAAACCACCATACTTAAATTGGATATCATACGTTTCCAACCTTACTATGGTGGTTTCGCCTTCAAGCCATGCCCTCACCTAGGCAATAGCCTTAGTTGATTACAAAATAAATTGCAGATAAAACGATGCGAGGCGAAAAGGGCGAGGTGAAACGACAAAAAAAAATATTTCACGTGCATACATAAACAAGTACAGTTCCAGACATATTACTTTCGCTTCATTTAACGACACTTCTAACGGTTTACGCATACCTTAATAAAAACCAAGCTTACCCCTATATGAAACATTTTTCAAGTTGCTTTTTTTACTTTTTCATGAAAAAAGTTTTGTATACTTCCAAGTTGAGCAATTTACCCACAACGACTTCACAACAGTTATTTGCTTTGATATTAACAGCGCTGAAGTGTTTCGTGTATCTATCCAATGTACTTTATTTTCTGACTTCCTTCCATGTATATATTTTCCTACTGGCGATGCATCGCGATGGAGAGGATTAAAAATCTTTGTCATTCCCAGTCCAATTATATCAAGCAGTATGCCAGAGATGTGATATTGGCGGGTCATGTTACGTTCGTTACGTATGTACGTTGTCATTTTACGTTCTTCTCTATTTTCCATTTTAAGATAGAAGACCACTTGAATTATCAAAATATTGTAGCACCTTAACCCGCCACTTCTTTTATTTAAGGCCGATGGAACACGTTCAAAAACAATAGTTGTATAACATTATCGCAAGACCTAGGGTACAAATGTTTAGACACGGAAATATTGCATACGTGTGAAATAACAAAGCGAGAGGTACATGTTACGTGCGTGGCTGATAGTATACCATATGATGTAACAAAGTCTTAATGAATCAGGTCGAGAAGGTTTAGATTAGTACATCGATATGGATAAAGTCTAGATACATTGTTACTAACAAATTTGACGTTAAAACGTTTCCGCGTTCGCGAAACATATAAATGAATACAGAAAAATGATGTTGTTTAAAAGAACATATTAATTATTAAATATAGCACAGAATAGGTTAGTGCGTTTATCTGCACATGCTTATGATTTGAATTTGTATTGGTTTTGTATACCAAAGGATTAGTAAAAATGAGCAGTCTCATAGAGCAAACCAAACCAAAGGGCTAAAACGTATATTAGTGGTCAGATTATAAGAGTCAGTTACTAGAGTATATGTATCTATATGTATAACACAAATTAATATAGAATATATAAGAATAACTGTCCTTTGTTTCTGATAGCAAAACTCTAATGATAATTAATCATACAATACATCACGTCCATTCTACGAAATCCCATCTAACTGATTAAATTTATCCTTTCATTCTCAAATTTAAGTTGTATTTGTAGTAGTTACAAATAAGATAACAAAGGGAATAAGATCTAAAGATGTCTCTCATGGCTCCCCACGGCTGCGCACGATACGCACGGACACGCTATACACGTCGCCACGTGGGTCCGTGTGTCAACATTTTCATAGCAACCAATGCAAACACACGTAAAACGTGTGGGCCACGTGGGTACATTGGTCTGGCTGCGTGTGTCAACATTTTCATAGCAACCAATGCACGCCACATGTAAAACGTCAGTGATACACGCGTGGTCTGTTCTGAAGTGCCAGCAACGCACACAGTAGCGCGCGTGGCAGGAAAAGCCCCACTGCGACCCACCTACGGACGAATTCCGTATCTACAGGGTGGGGGAGCGGGGAGCAGGGGAGACGAGACCTTGTTTGTATTGAATGATGAATGAGGATGAGAGGACATCATAGACACAGTACAATTTATTAAGTAGTAGATTCTAACATAAGAAATTGCATAAGTACTATATGGTACTCATAATTTAAATTCACTAATCAGGAACTATAATCTTATAATGATCCCTTTTAGAACGCTTACGGACTTGTATAGGGTTTGCACTACAAATTCCCAAGATGGCGTGGCGTCAGAATTACTTCCTCAGACCTCTTAAGTACATTAAGAATGTAGCCGTCTGCGGCAAGACGTGGTTTCCTTTTATGGCGTATTGTTTCTTTTATGCAAGCGGTAACGATGTTTGAAATACTCACGAGACAAAGGAACTGAGCATGTCTGCCAGCGAATGAACAGGTTAAGAACTATAAACATTTATAAGGAAATCATAACTACAATCAGTTCAGATGTTAGTATTACATTGAAACCTAGTATTTATATAAGTATTTGATTATAACCATTACATTATTTAGATATAACCAATATGATAAACACGAACATACACGTTTGGTTGTGTTGCAATCAAAGATATTGCACATACAATTATTGATATAGTGTTTAGTTTTAATTAGGTGGATGGGAATTTGACAAACTCTATAAAAACTTAAGTAAATCCTCCAAAAAAAAAACAATGATAGGTACGATATAAAGAAGCGATTTTTTTTTTAATTAGGTTTTTATGAAGTTAATTTAAAATTATTTGATAGAAACTCTTATCAGATTACGAAGAGATCATATATAAACTATTAAGTAAAATATCTTGACGATCCCTTGGGACTGACGGTCAGTTTATCGTGAGTCGTTCGCTGTCCTTGGTTCAATTCCTAGTCGAAGCTTCTACTTAAGCAGTGAAAATTATTGCTTTTTCACATTTGAATGATTTTATTCTTTTTTTACCCTAAATTTTTAAACAAGATAAGGAATAATTATTTTACTATATTACGAATCATCACACCACAACCAAAGTATTTTACACTTGACTATTACTCAAAAGTCTTGAAATTTAATGATGTTTTTTATAGTCTAGGGGTCACGAGGCGCACAGGTTACCAATTGTGATTTCTGCGGCTCATGAAACCCACATCAACGACTTTTATTTTGTTAATTCGGTCAATGTCGTATAAAAGTTCAAATGCAACAGCGCAAGACAATCCATCCCACAAGCGTGACATAATAAATACTTTATGTATCATAATACGCTATTTTATAGCTTGTTTGGCCTTGCAACACCTAAGGCTCTGCCTACCTCGTCACACGAACGGCGAGGCATGCGGGTGGACTGTGATAAGCAATATTGGAAGAAAGAAGTTTTGTTAAACGTGAAACAAAAAGACCATTTTTGTTTAAAGGTAACGATATACCTTTAGATAATTTCAAGGAAACACGATATAAAAAAATATTTCGTTCAAACCGTACATTAAGACTTAATTTTTTACTACACTTTGATTTTCACAGACAAAACTCATGAAGGGAGGATCATAAGTTTAAAATAAGCCGCCCTTTTTACACGGTATTATCTCGCCCTAGTTATGAACTGACTGTGGCGCGAATACGTCGGCATAGGTGTAGGATGATATAATACGCTAGTTATATATATATATATATATATATATATATATATATATATAGCATGGGTAAAAATATGTGTAGTGATTCCTTATCGAGAATCAATGTGGGCGTCGTGGAGCACAGGAATCACTCACCACTCAGTAAACTGTGTGCTCGTTTCTCACCCCAAATGTTATAAAAGAAGATATGGTTTCTCAGGGTTCTGCTTAGTGACTATAGAGATGACGAAGATGATAATGGTTATCTTACTAATAGTTGTATTAAGATAACCAGTACTATTTCATAGTTCGGTACTTACGTATTAACGCCATCGCAGCTATAGATTTGGCGGTTTTTAAGTGCCGCTAATGTACACCTAAAATTTTTGCGACAAATCATAACATAAAACACTTTCAAAAGGTGTAGGTTGGTGATTAGGTTAGGTTAGGTTAGCGTCACTTAACCGCCAAATCTATAGCTGCGGTGGCGTTAATACGTAAGTACCCATAGTTCTGTAATTTATAAATTAGCAAAACTGATAACGGGAGTCAGTTATCTTTATTTTTTTAAAAAAAAAGTAAAATAAATATGTCACAATTAATACGAAAAGTTTACTTGCGTAAGGCCACGACGCTCAACTGTTTACCCACTAGATTAATTACGCTGTTTCAAGTGACAAGATAATGCGGTACATGTAAAAATTACCCAAGAGATACGCACAGCGGCCTCTTTAATTACGCGTGAAATATTAACCAGCGCGTTATCGGGTTATTTGCTTTCCTGCGTCGAGATTGTTTCGCGTTAATTATCGTTATTCTCTCGAAACTTATCTAGTGTAACCTGCGATAAAGTAACGTTTGGAAAAAATCTTAAAATGCCTCTTAGCACAATCAGTAATTTCTAAATTATAAATGTATTTTAAGTCCGTTGTAGAATTAACAAAACTTAAAGATGAATAAACGAAAAATGTTTTCCGTTCATTTGTTTCTATTTTATCGCTTATAATTATTGAAAGATATTTACACAGGACATGGAACGCCCAATTGATATTTTAACATGACCTCTCTTTACAATCCGGGTTACCAAACAAATTATACATGTGTGTTTAAGAGATTGAGAAACAATTTTACTAAAATTTTATAGATCTAATCGAATGAGAAATCTCGAAACGTATGTTAAACACTTTACTATCGCCGACAGTGCCGCGCATTAGTAAATACGGTAACCATAACTCACACGGCCAGTTAAAATTCCGATCACTATTGCACATACACTATCGAGTATTCACCAACTTCATTTTTTATCAACTACTCTCGCAATTTGAGAGAAATTTCCACGCCGGTAGCAATTCGTCGCGAAGCGCGTCCAACGCAAACCGCGCGTCTAGCGTCACTGATTAGTTTGCCGCTAGGAATGGTGGGGGAGTCGGTTATTAAATACGTGGGTAACGTGATGTTCAGAAGGACGGATGGTGACGGAATTGTATCCTGTGCCTAGTTACATTAGTTTCAGTATTTCTTCACCGGAACAATATGGAACGAACGTTCTGTAATTCTTCAACGACCAGGTGAAGTGGTAAAATATATAGACGGACAAAATTAAAGTCTTAAAAATCACTGAAACGATTGTGCGTATTGACAGGTTGTAAGAAGGCAATATAGATACTAAATAATAATATTTCATTCAATCATGGTCATGAATCATCGTAGTCCAATCGTGCTATTTAAATGATGATTTTTCTAGGTATGTTTTAAGGTCTTTGCTCATTCATAAAACTTTTTCGCTTTGTGCTGCAGTTTTAAGAAAGATAACTAGTAAATCAGAATACTACTAAATCATAAATATCAGATGCTTCCATAAAGCCTGCAATGATGGATCACCATAGTTAAAGAATGGTCAGGTAAAGTAGACAAATTTCAGATAAATAAAAACTGCAGCAATACTTCATAAGATATCTAAATAAGTTACCTTATCATATGTCCAACTTTTAGTTTTAATTCTGTTAGATCGAACTCATTAGTGACTGTCTCAATAATCTGCAATTAAACTAATCACAGGTAGCATATTTCCTTAATGTTGCCATTATAGAATCACATATGCAGAGTTTTGTCTAATTAGACCAGTTTAAATTGAAACGTTTAAATCGATTAACCTTAATGGCTTTAAAGCCTTGCAAGTGCTATAACAAAATGGTTAATGATCACCCATAAAATCTCATATGAGTAACTTTGGACTAAAAATTAAATGTATAGGCATTTTAAGTAGCAATTGGATTATACTATGTATAATGTGTTGATTACTTTGTTTATTATAATAGAATTATAAAAAGTAGATTAATAAAAATAATTTAGTACTTTTTGTTACTTTGATGGGGGGGGGGACAATTTATATTATTAATATAATTTATATTATTATTATATATTAATATTATTATATAAATATTTTATATTATTAATCGTCGAATCGTTAATAGGCCCTAAAATGATTTGAGCTTTGACGCGCCTCGTCAATCGATATGCTTTTCATAACCAGGAATCCATTGATAGTCATTTCAGCTCATTGAAGACCACGTCCACCAATAGTGCCACGGCGCTGAACATGGACCTTCTTTACGTATATGGGTTACTTGTGTCGCCTGCCAAATGCCCAAAATGCAGTCATGACATACTTAAGAATATCTGCATTTTTTGAAAATTTTAAAAACTCTTACGTTACTTATTAAATTGATGGGTCACAAGCGAGTACACAGTTTATCTGATGTTGATTTCGGAAGCCCATGCTACCTACATTCTATATGTAAGAGAGAAGATGCGTTATTATGTATAGCTACGCACCAGTTTGATTCTAGCTGCAGAATGAATGGATCAGCTCCATCGGGGTAGGTTGACGCCATGAAATACGTACGCGTGCATGTGTAAACTGTATACAGTATATAGTCGTTAAATGTTTTTGATGAAGCGTCAATAGCCTAATGGTTTAGTTTGTGTGTTAGTCTGTTCGTATCCGCCATTCGACAATTGTCATCTAGCACAAGCATTTAAAGCATAGTTAGAATGGTTAACCGGAATGTTAGAAATGGTAATAGCAATTCTAGCATCCTTGTAAATATTTCTCGATTAACCATTATTTAACTTAGATGGTATATGTGGAATGTTTGAATGTTTTATTATATAATCTCTCGTAAGTTTATTATTTATAGTCTCGGGCAGCAAATCCGAACTGTTTAGGGAGCTATTACATAAACTATGCATGAATATCATGACTCTGGGTTTCTTTCTCTCACCAGACGAAACAATAGTACTAAACTACTATGATATTCCCGAGAGAGTGCACCGCCATCCTGATATAGAGTCGATGTATTTGTACTAGAGTTAGTTCAAATCCCACGGATTCCGCGATGCGAATCGCAATAATGAAGCTCCAACGTCATCGTACTTCCCGCTAGCTTTCGTAAAACTCGCAAATAATTTTCCTGTGCAAACTTGAGTAATAAAAACTAAAAAATCATCTAGTGAATCAAATAAGAGACGAGCTGTTAGCGGGTCAGAATTCTATCACTATTGCCAGAAAGTTAAATTCTGGGTCATATTTTTTTTATTTTATTTGCAGCACCCAAATCGAGCGTTTTGCGATCGAGACCGAATAGATCGACAATCTACACTATTTTTGTTATTGTAATTAAGTGAAAGCGATATTATCGAACGGAATGAATCACTGTGCAATATTGATTCTAAGCCTAATTTTTATATATAATTTTTGGTCTTAAGTAAATGGAATGAAAGAAAATATTATATATGGACTATGGGGTTTGTGTATTGTAAAAAGACACTGTTTTATTCCATATTTATAACGAACAATATACTTAATGCACTTATTATATAATATACTGTTTAAAATCACACAAATCAGGCTCAAAAGTGTCAACTATTTATGGTAATCATAACTTGTGTATGTTATTGTACTTATCTTGATTAATTGATACCAACATACAGGATGGATTTAAGGAATACAGATAAAATGGATTGTAACTGCTCAGGACTAAAATATGACACCAAATCACTAATTGAGTGTATAGTTTTAATCTTTCTTCGAACAAAATAAACGCTACAATATGTCTGTCTTCAATACTTTACTTTATTCGTGAAAATATTGGTGATGTTAAAGTAGTCACTAAACAAGTTGTTGTAGTATTTCCTAACACTACTGTACTACTGTACTGTAATATATATATTACGATATTATTTTGATGGTTATCGGTAAATGAAAGTATAAGTGCATTTAAAACAAGGTAGGGATAGGCCCAATAGCATTTGAAGTAGTAAGTCTACCACGATTTTTAACTAAATAGTGGTATCGATGATTACTCCATCATAAACAGGAAAATTATGCACAGACTACAACCAAAAATATGTAAATAGCTAATAGACCGTTATACTCGACGGATTAAATAATGGAAGGTTTGCTTGGACAAGGTTTGAACGGACTTTTTTATATATAAGAACTCAGGATTAAGTGCGCATTACTATTTTTTTTGTTTAATTGAGCACACAGTTCACCATTCACATTCATACTGGGATGGAATGGCTCGTCACCAGTAATAAATGTCTCCGGATACCTACACTCACCAGACAAATCACGACAGCATTAAGCTGCTATTTCACATTGTTATTCTGTGAGGGCATAGTCCTAATCCGGTCGGGTTCACCCATTTGCAATATACCCGACCAACAGAAACATATAGTTCAGAATAAATAAATGATTTAAATTTGTTATATATTTCTCTACCTTTTCTTCCAACGTTTCAAGCGCCTCAAGATCATACTTCGGCAAAGAGGCATTCCTTTAATGAGTGAAGTGCTCTCATCTTGTAAATGCCAACATCTTATCAACGTCATGAGCATTAATAGGCGTGTTTTTAAAATGTGTAGATAAAAAATAATAAACATGTATGATAATACCAATAAGTATAAAATAAGTATTCATCATTGATTTCTCAATTTTAAACTTGAAATTCGAATTGATTATGAATAATTGTACAGACCGCTATGAATAAACTCAATTCAACTCACCCGATCTGAAATGGCCTCTTCCATCTTCCCGCGTTTGAGACCCGGAGCACGTATAACATTGACCGGTGGCGCCACCACTGCGGGCGGCAACGCGTTATTACCCGCGTTGCCGCTCGCGCCTACCGGTATAAAACCGGCTTCCATTTTATCATATACGCATTGCAGCTACTGGATAACAGATGGCGTTGTTTACAATTCCATTTAAGAATCAATTCTTCATTGGTAAAAAATTAATTTAATTTTCAAATTCACTTATCAATTCACTGTTTGGACGTATCACACTATTCAAGCCACTAGCCATTGTAAGGAACTGTTTGTTGAGCAATGTTTACGTGTAAAAGGATTTTGAGCACTTTTGAATGGAATGCGGCGAATAAAACAATAAAATCACTCACTTGCGAACACTAATAATTAAAATTGAATTTTATGTGATTTCTTTAGATCTTTTTTATATAAATGAAAATCACAGCATAATTCACACGTTTACACGTCACATGCAAGTTTTCTGATTTTCAATTAGACTTGCCACCGTCTCCGTCTTAACAGGGTCTGTGAAAGAGACAAATATACGATTATGATAATTGAAAAAACAACATCTTAAAATGAATGAGACAGGTTTTGCTACAACAAACATCGTAAATTTTATACTACCGAAGATCAAGGTCTTTTTTAAAAGCTCTAAAGGATCTTCAATTAATACACAAAAAGACCACTTCTATTTTCCTATGAAATCGTTAAGATGACGTCATTATCTTAATTCTCGGAAGCTTTAACTAATAAACGCAATCAGATTTTTTATTAATTTTTAAATGACGTGTAATTGCTATGGACTTCTTGGTTAAGAGGAAATTATTACACTTATATTAAAAGTCTTATTCCTCTTAATGTTATGTATTCTTAATATTATATTTTACGTCTATGAAAACCGCATGTTTTTTAATATTTTTTGTGTAAATACTTTTAAAATGTACACTTTTAACGCGAGACCGACATTTATTAATTATCATCTCGGCTCATCACTAGTCGTCTGATAATAATGATGTCTCTATTATAGATTGTCACGATATATTATTCCGAGGCACTTGCATCATTGGATTTTCCCTAAGCTGGCACAGGACGTCGTTGAGTTATCCAGTGAGAGTCAAACTTTCACCATATTTGAATATATTAAGCATTAGGTACAGACTATACACAAAAATTAGCAATAGCGCAATTAGAAATTTCAAAATCTTAAGTTCAGATATGTCTTGATTTGGTTCAGCCGATTCTAAAACAAAGCAAATATTGATTTCAGTCCTATGGTTTTCAAATAGGCGTATGATAAGAAGTTTCATTTTGTCAAGAAGCATAAAGTGAATAGAGAAAAAACTCTAAGAAAATCTAGGTAATACATCCCTCAAAATAATTCTTAGCAAATATTTTTGCATGTTCTCACCCATTAGTTTATGAGCTATATTATTTTGTTTTAGCTTATTTTAATTCAAGTGTGAAGTCCTTTCTCGTCCTTAAATTTCGATAGACAACCATAACGCGTTTTTAAAGAATACAAGGTAAAATTATAACGAAATCCTCAATTTGAAACCATCAGCCTGCCACAACATCCACATGATCTAAACCTATTCATTCCAACGGGACGGTTTCTGTTCCACTGGTGACAAATGAGAGAGGAATACTTTTTGTGAATAATAAAATTAACCTGTCATCATCATCAGGCTGTTTGTTAATAACGGTGATGCTGTCAAGGTCAATCATTGTTTAATAGATGTAGAGGCCGTACATTAGTAAACGACCTTACAAAAAATGTTACCGATTAGTATTTCAACCTAAAAAAGTTACATCGTTATACATTTTATTCCCCAAGAAGACAAATGTTCTAACAACTCTATTTAACATTTCCGATACAAAAGTAAGTGGCGTGTGCTGTTACGATAAAATCTTGTGAGTGGCACTTCATAAAGTCACGATAGGGTAACCATGAAAAATATTTTTATCTATTCTATACATTAATATAAATAATGATTATTTTTAGCTATGATAGATTTTAAAATGTATAGATGACTAACAAGCATACAATTCACCTGATACCAAGTTCCTGCAATCACACAATGCACCCAGCACATCCATCCTAGATTAGAAATAGATTTATACCTGCATTTATCTAGATTTATGTCCATTAAAAACAATGTAGTGAAATACTTTCAGTATTACAGTGAATAATTACATATCCTACTGCTACTAAGAGTTGAGTTTATGTCACGAAAATTTACAACGCATGAAAAGGACGACGTGTGGAATGGCGTGTAGACAATTCCATGATAGTGTAAACGTGTGGTGTGCTCGTCACTGTATTCCATCGATCACGCCATTGACATTCTGAATCTTTTTACGTTCTCTTAATTATCATTAGACGTTCGATTCTATTCATTAACATGCTTCCGATTTCGTTTTTAGCCAACAAAATAATCATATAAGATATTGTGCAATATTGGTTTAGTATCAAAAATGTTTAACTTATATTTTATAAATATATATATATATATATTTGAGTTGTTTTTAATCGAGTTTGAATCGCATACTTACAAAATATTTTCGTAGTCAGAGTTTAGATATAGACCTAACCAGAATGTTTTGTCTTATTCCTTATTTATAGCGTCGTACAAAAGTATAATCTAAGCGACGACAACAAGATGGATATTTACGGCAATTTTGACCACGAAAGTCTCATATTAATATTTAACACGTGTACATTTTTATCAAATATTTTAGACGTATTCATCAAAAACTCGGTTAAGTGTATTACTTTTAATTAGTGGCAGGTACACAACGCAAAATAGCAATACGTACACCACAACTCTTCGAAATTTCTCTCCCATGGGGGTAGTTTAAACTAGTTTAAATCTTTGAACTTTTTTTTAAAGAATATTAGCATTGCTATTATATTACTATAACCGGAAGTTAACCACTCCAACTAAGCTGAAAATTCTTGTGCAAGGAGATGGTTAAAGCCAATAATCTAATGGTGAATTCGCACATACGACCTTAGGTTTTGCAGATCGTACCCTAAAGCAATTAGGCTATCGACGCTTTAAATTTTGAAAGTTAATACATTATCTTTGGCATCATATTTTCGTAAAACCATGCCTTGCTTGCTTTGGAGATTTCTAGCTCAATATTCTTGGCGTTTGATAATTTCGTGTCGATTTAATTTAACGTCCAGCGTTGTTAGAGCTAGCTCGCTTGTCATTTTGAACTATTCGTGGGTTCAAATCAGATGGCCGTTGAAGTTTCATATAAATACTAAAGAAATTTATTTTTATTAATTTAAGATAATTTATTAAAATCATTAAAAAAGCTTATGCAAGCAATGCGTAAAAAGGTATATTTACTTTCTCAAATTTGCAAAAAGAATGTATTCCATGTATTACCAGACATCCTATTTATCCAAAAAAATATTCATAATAATAATTGAAGTGTACATAATGAAATTTAATCGTATCCTAAATGATAAAATTACAAATTTGCCTAATCTTATTTGCCAAAAATGAAGAAAAAAAACTACTGGAATAAACATTCCAGCCATCCTCCGTTATCGAGAAATTTAGAATAAAACAACAATTTGTATTATTCCATTCCAATTTAAAGATATCACTTAATGGAAGTTTTGAGATTATATTTGCTAATTTTATGTATTTCTACGTAAAGTTCACTTTTAGCATTTTTAAAGGCAGACTTCTAATCAACGTCAATAAAACTCTTATCAAGTTTTTGTTTTTAAACCAGATTTAGTCATTTAAACATAAAACTTCAAGAATAGTTATAATAACCGATTTTAATATATTGTTAACCTAATCTGGATCTTTCTTCTTTATTACCCCAAGATCTGATAAAGAATCTTATAGATAAACATGGCAGGTTATCAACTACGAATGACTCCAACTTGAGCTAGGAGATGGTTCAAAACAATAGTCTAATAGCAGATCCGAACCTACGACCTTAAGTTTTGCAGACCGTACTCTAAACTATTAGGCTATTTGTACAATATTTATACTATTATCGATACAATAGTTGACTGATGAGTTCGAACCTACGACTTTTAGTTTCAAAACTCGTAAATCTATTGGCATTACGTCTTAAGATAAAACTGACAAATCAAACGAGCATGTAAAATTTTCATATTGTTAAGAAGGCGTTTCGATGGTGCACAGCAACTGTTATATTTTCTCATTGGATGAATGATGGATGTGTATTTGATAATTATGTTTTTTTTTTGGGCGGCTTTATGCCACCCTCTCGTTCCCCCTGACATGTTTTGGGTCAAGGACCTGGAGTGCTGGTAAGAAACACCCTTTCTTTATTGATAAAAATCTAAGACTTCCAAAAATTTCTTAATTGTAATATCACAATATATTTATCACTATTTTTTTACTTCTAGTTAAAACCATTTCTATTTGCTACATTAAAATACAAAAAGATTTTAATAATAAAAAAGATATATTTTTTTTTACATAATTTATTATACAAGTCAAAAAAGGTTAAAATAATATTTAAGTTAAAATAAATAAATAATAATACTACACCCTATTTCCATTGATTACTGCGAGAGCCGATTCCTTAAAAAATCTTAAAAATATATTTCTTGTTTCATTGTTTCTAATTAGATTTTACAAATTTCCTACGATAATTCTGATAATTATGTTTAAAAAAAATACTAACAAAAAAATATATTTCAGACTCAGTTGCAAGCGTGGTCTTGTAGCTAGAATACTTTGAGCACTACGGCGACAATAAGTTCAGTAAAAATGTATATCTAGATTTTCATTTTCTAATCTGTGCGTAAAACATAGAGATTATATATATTCATTACCCAATGTAAGAAGTATGTGATTATATTAAAATTTGACAGTAGTACATTCTCGTTGCAGCTTGTCTCTAGGTGCAGCATGAATGAGTGGGCTAGACCGGGGTAGGAACAACACAGAAAATCGGCGGGAAATAACAGCTTAACACTGTGCTGTGTTTCGTTTGATGAGTGTAGGGATCCTGAAAGCCAGATCCAGAGACAAGCAACGAGATATTATATCTTAGTCCTCAGTAGTGACAACGGAAATGCACCTTGACTCTTTGTTCCTGATGGATTTACCATATTACCATCGGGAACTCTGTGCTTGCTTGTCACCTTTAAATTTTATAACAAATATAAGAGAACGGTTCAAACGAAGTGTCATCAAATAAAAACACTCAGACAAAAAAACTGATCATTTGTATTGCACAATTATGGCCTCGGCTAAGTCGAACCAAAGACGCAGCAGCCAGATACTCTGGCCACGAGTCGACAAGGTCAATTCCATTAATATTACCTATATCGATTCGTCTATAGTTACGTAAATAAAATAACATGTTAAAATTTTTTGATTTAATGATTATGTGAACTTACAAAATCGTTATATTTAATTAACACAACGGATATTTAGAGTTTTATAAAAATGTATCTTGTCCGGTCAACACAGCTGTAAAATTACTACTGTACACTCACAAAACGGTAAGGTAAGTCCTTTCAAGTTAAATCCAAACAGAATAAACTTACAAATATGTTCTCTTATCATCATGTTATATCTCATCTTGAGTATTATTCCCGTCTGTTTAATAAGTCTTCAAAGGTCTCAAAAGGACCGAGACCCTTTTGACGTACATAACAAAGGTTTTAGCTTTGAATATTTTGTACATAAGAATCCGCGGCAAAAAAAACTGCGTGTCGTCGGTACAAGTCAAATAAGTTTTTTAAATAAATGTGTATCTATAGAACACAGTATAGAATATGAAACAGATATAGTATATATAAATCATTCGGTAGCATCAACTGATTGCCAGGAGTTATTTACATACGACATACTCTTTAATATTATAATAACCTTTTCCCGCCAATATTTATGTATTTTTTTTCATATTCCACATACATAGCCGCGTGGCGTAGTAATCATAGTACCTGGCTGCTGAGTTGCTGTGCTTCATCCGGTAAGGCATCCCAACTTAGTCCTCAGGAGTGAGGCGTTACCATGAATGAATTGGCTTCGATTTTTATATGACTGATTTCAATAAAGGTTACCGACTCTATGGAGACAAGTCAGTTATATACTTCATGTGACTATTTCGACTTCGACATTAATATAAATTTTAAAACTAAAGATATTCTATTTACTTGTTAATATTTAATTTTAATATTATAGCTATTTAATCTTTTTCTATTTCGAACAAGGAATGTTCTTTTTATTTCTTCTCTTATTCCTCATCCCCGGTCTATGCTCCTATACCCGTGCTAGAGAGGCCTACCTAGAAGATGGGGGTCTACCCCAATTCCGTTAATTTTCTAGTTAACATCGTGTTCATGTACCGCGATCGATAAAAAATAATTCGATACAAATTACACCGTTGCTCATATTTCATGGGACAAATTGTTCTTAAATGAAACAATAACGCAAGGCGATTAGATTATCATGAAATGAATTATTTGTGCTCGGTGACGCGTGTCGAGTGAAACGATCGTAGGCTGCCCTCACTCGCGATTAGGACAACGCTATCAAATGATTTGAAACTCTTTCAGATGACTTGAAACTCTTTCAAATGATTTGAAACTCTTTCAAATAACACTCTAGCTCTATGACAAACTGTGTAATAGATGTCATTTATTAATTAGCAATCGAACTCATTATCGTTACAATACATATTCCCTCTTGCATTGTAATGATAAGAGCGTCCTGATCGATTTCGATCACGCTGATATCTTGATATATACAGCGCATATAAGCATTATCAAAAATGTTTGTTTCGTGCATGTAAGAATGTGTAATTATGCTTCAGACGTACTATCAAGAACACAGGACAAACAGACCGACCACTAACTCCAGGTCCGAAACTAACAAATTTCGTTGCACAAATATCATTCCTTGTCTGGGAATCGTGCATGCCTTTAATACAAATACTCTGATCGCTGTCACGTGACCGTCAATAAGATATTTTCATTTGGACGGCGCGTTATTTACACATGTAAATAACATTTTACAGTTTCACCGGGTTGAGAGGTGACCGACATCCTGTTTTGTGAGAGCGTCTAACTCGAGGGTGTCCGAGAGGGCCCGAACCTCGGCTCGGTCATATGCTTCTGACTAAGTAAAACTGCGATATAGACAATGCTTAGTAGGTTAGAAGATGAACTACGTTGGTTTGTAGGCTTATCTTTTACTATATATAAAAATACCCATTTAACTTATTACAATAAGACGACCGACAAAACCTTCTTACTGGTAACGGAACGTACCATTTTATTCCTTATGGGTGACAACGCATCTGTATTGTGACTCCTTGTCCTTAATGAATGCGGGTGTCATGGGCGGTTGTCACTTCTAATATCGTACAAGCATAACCATCGGACATTCTCCAAGCACATCCAGGACTCAGCAAAACTCTGATCTAAATAAACCAATATACATTTTTCATGCAACAGCGAATGATCATTCATCAACGAGAATGCGACTAGAGCAGCGGAAACTGTCAACCGCGGCATGCTCCAATTAGCACGCAAGTGCTCGCACAGAACACAACTCATATTTTTTCTTCAAGCAATCCACACGTGGAGCCAACAGATACTAGTTATTTGTTAATATTCATCAAATTAATTGTTGTTATATACTATAATCGTGAGATTAAAATAACACCAAAAGCAATTATATTGTAAGGTAACATTTTCGTAAAACTTTTATGTATTAAGGAAAATATATACTAAAAATATTTTTGCAAAAAAAATCCCTTAACGTATCATTACATAAATTGCTTTTACCTTTAGAATTATTTTCTGATTTTAAAATTCCGTAAATGGCTTTAGTGCTGATCAAATCTCAAGACATCTTTCGATCCTACAAGTAGCTGATAATAGGTCTCTGTGTTTGTTGAATGCCAATTGAACACAACTGTCTCTATGACTCTGCTATAAAAATATATGCTCCACTTTCTGCTTAATATGCAGGTACAAGCCAAGCCATGCGGAATTACAATTACATCTATCAATTTTAGTAATATTCAAAAATAGGTTTTATTCATTGACTTTAAATATCCCGCAGAATCAATACTTCCGTTAGAGTATAATATGACTTCGAAGCAAGAGTGATCAGGCGTTTACTAAAGTACTGTACCATCGCAGACCGCATCGCGAATTAACACTCGGTGAGACCCACCATAAATAAGGATATTTATAAAAAAAATCCAAGACTTTGTCGTAACAATGGGTAAGCCCATGCTATGACAGAAGCAACTTACGTGACGATAATTCTATCGGTGTTCATTTGACCGGAAAAAAATGTTTTTGTCATATGTATATTCCCGAAGGTAGTAAAAGTCAAAGGCTTTGATAGTTTTTACATTGTAGACGATGGACTGACAACTTAACTACCGAATCACCTTACCTTTAATCAAATGTCGCGTCGAGTATTTCTTAGACAATACAAATATATAGTATTTATTATGATCATCATCTCAGCCCATTACTAATCCACTGCTTATCATAGGCCTTTCCTATAGGCCCTTTTTAGTTCCTAAAACAGTCCAGGTGGACTGCCTAGGGTCCACGGGAGACTCGACGGGGTCTACGTTGGACTGATAAAAAATGGGTGTCCGCGGGAGACTCGACGGGGGTCTACGTTGGCGTGATAAAAAAATGGGGGTTCACAATTCGTAAGCGGGGGTCCACGAAAATTTATTTGCTTTCGATAGTGAAGAACTAAAATGTTGGCTTGAATGCACCTATCAATGTAGGCAGATAATATTTTAAGAAGCTCAGCGACTGTTACTTGTAAAAACTTGCATATTCCATATTCAGTACAATGTGTCGAGACTTACAAAGCGCCGCCGAAAACTACTAATTCGTAGTTGGAACTCAGCCGCGACGCAAAAATCCATAGTAAGATCTAATCTTCACATTTTATGTCGAGTTTTGGGAATATGGTAGAAAGGTAGCTGGGGGCAGGGGGTCCATCGGAACCAGCTGAATTTTGAAAGTGGTCTATGAGAAAAAAAGTCTGGGAACCTCTGCTGACACGAACCACAATAATAAGCCATCCGCTAAATCTAGTAAAGGGTCCTACACTGTGATTACGAGATTATGATATGAGGATCCTTTCTTTATCATTGATTATATACTAACTGTATGCCCCCTAACCATTGCAGCTTACTGATCCAATGAGTGATGCCAGTAACCTTCGTTCTACAGCAGATATCCATCTAAGAATTTTGAATGCGCATGCTAGTCATGAAACAAGTCTAATAGCGACAGTTAACGTTTTAATCTGCATAGGAATGTTTCACTCTTAAATCTCGGTTTAACCTACACGAGAATTCACTATTAAAACTGTTTTCAAAAATGTTCACTGTAAATCGATTATAGGTATCGAACGCTCGCAATCCACCGTCCACGGGCTATTAGACATGGAACCATTATTCGGGTCGTGCTCCACTGAATGGTCTCTCAAAGAACGGTTAGTAATTTGATACATAAATTTGACGTATTATAAATCGAATATGTACATATGTATTTTTATTCGGGTCGTGTTCTACTGAATAATCTCTCAAAGAACGGTTAGTAATTTGATAAATATTATAAAATTATAAATCGAATATGTACATATGTATTTTTATTCGGGTCGTGCTCTACTGAATACTCTCTCAAAGAACGGTTAGTAATTTGATACATAAATTTTACGTATTATAAAATTATAAATCGAATATGTACATATGTATTATTATTCGGGTTGTGCTCCATTTAATGGTGTCTCAAAGAACGGTTAGTAATTTGATACATAAATTCGACGTATTATAAAATTATAAATCGAATATGTACATATGTATTATTATTCGGGTCGTGCTCCATTTAATGGTGTCTCAAAGAACGGTTAGTAATTTGATAAATTTGACGTAAAATAAAATTATACATCGAATATGTATGTACATATGTATTTTTATTCGGGTCGTTCACCTCTACGGACTACAGATGGAATGCCCTTGCTAACGATAAGGATCTCCGGATCCCTCTACACATCCAAGAAAAAATTAATAATTAAACAAAGCTCATTCGTATAAAATAGAAAATCAGGTTATTGTGTTTGTTTCCGGTGGTGGAAAAAACTTAAATACGCATACTTTCGAGGGACGGCCCTTGGGTAAGTACTAAGTAAGACACATAATTTTTTTTTAAGTTGTATAAACTAATTCGAATAACACTTTTTGCTTTAATTATGTACCCATATAGTACTTAATAGTATGATAAGTCAGTATTTTACACATTAATAACTGAAACGCATTTAATTAATGTTCAATGTCAGAGGTGAAAAACGAGCACTAAGTTCACCTGGAGGAAGAGGAAGCAGAAGAGAGAAAAGCTTGACTAAATCTCATTTTAATTCTTAAACTCGTGCCAACCTATCTTCAATATTTTATTTTTTAATTATATAATATTAAGGGCAAATGAGGCTATAATTCACCCGATAGCATTTCAATACTGTGGCTCGTACAATCTTCATCTATCCGCAACAAAGATTCAAGATGCATATATTATATTCCTCTCCGTCTTTGTTAAATTATGATAATACGCAATGATAATAATCTAAAAGGCTTGGAATGCCGTATTCTTTTAAACAGATTGTAAACGATAGAACAATAAGTATTCTCTGGGATTTAAATAGTCCATTGAAGGACATATAAGACTATCCCAGAGCCTCCACAATTCGACCTCTTCGGAAGAGTAGCTATTGCAACTAAAACACAACTTTATTACTAAAAGGAGTCTATTTTCAGGAATGTAACATAGAAATGCGACATCACCTTCATCCCTTGTTGGCAGTCAAGATCACTTCAAATTTTAACTTTGCGGGGTTCATCAGAGTAAACTTAAAGTACCACGCTGAAGTATTTGTACCCTCATAATTATTTAATGAGATTTGGTTACGGAAATTTCCTAATTAAAATTTGGCATCCGCACTATAGTCGTTCGTTAGCCAACAGGATACAGCACGAAAATTAATCCGAACTTTTGTTGTGTACTAGCCACTAGAGTTTTCAAGTAAATTTGTTTATAAAAACTATAAGAAATTCCTGAGATTCATCAATTGTTTGAGCCAGCCTAACTGAGACATCGTATGTAAAACAATACAAATTAGGAATATAGTTTTTTCAATAAACTGATTTAATGAAAGAGACATTGTCGTAGTTCATCAAGGTTTACTTATCACTTCACATTATCGACAAAATAAAACAAAATTAGTTAAGTAAATTAATTTACCAAGGACGCTATTATTTTAAGATCACATGATTATACTCTTACAAAATATATAAAAAATGTAGCAGACACAATAGAGATAGCACGAAAACGCGTTGCGATTCCAACAATCAAATCAGATCCCCTATTAAGTTAGTATATTTGCGTTCATGACTAAGTCCGTAACTGGCATACCGCCAGAATCAACCCTCGACACGTCATTTCTATTCAACTTGTTAAAATAGTATGATGGCATTAATTTGAACCTTACTGCATTCGTAATAGACACGCTGCGGGATGAAAAATAAGCTTAGTCGATCGTAGCCCCATTGAAAACTCTTCGTTATATGGATAAATTAATTCGCACCTAACTTCTACGTAATAAAAGCTTAATTACAACGAATGTGTCCTACAGCTGTTCAAATCGATTCGGTTTAAAGTTAGTTCTGAAAGCACAACATTGCTTTTGATTAAGCCATTGTGGTTGTAAAGCCGGCAGGACAATGTTGACGGAGGGGATTGCTACTCGTACACAGACATATTTTACTTTTTTCCTTATAAAGATAAACAACAGTGACTAGCGGAATGCAAATATTTTTTTGCAAAACTCGATGTCAGCGTATGTAATTTAAATATTTGTTTGCAAAACTTGACGTATACATTTTACTTGATGTATATATTGTCATGTCAGCATAAGTGGTAGAGCTACACTGCACTTTATTTAGAGTACTGCAGGTGAATAAGTCAGCTCGACCGGGGTAGTACCACGCCCTCACAGAATACCAGCGTAAAATAGTAGTATAATGCTGCTGTGTTTCATCTGGTGTGTGGTAGGGATCCGGAGACCTTTATTACCGGTGACGAGGCATTCCATCTCAGTCCTCAAGGGTAACAACGCATCTGCATTATGATTCCTTGTCAAGGATGAATGTTGAATGACGAATCATTAACGAAATAAGTTTATAAAAGCATTTTCACAAGCAAAAGTTAATTTCAGTAACTTTTTAATACTAATCCCCTTATTACTATATTATATTACTATATACTTGTGCTTCTCACACTTAGTACAATAAAATCAATAAGTAGTAAATGAGTGTCACTCAAATTATTTATTTTAAAATTGGAATTTAATAACTGCAGATGATTTTAATATGTACGCGTGTGTATGTATTAGGTCTTTACCTATGAAATTGCCGTTCTTCAGTATTGGCAATTTCAAACCAAAAAAAAGTTTTGGTTTGAAATTAATTTTGTTTAAAAACATGACATTCTTTTTACAAAGTCAGTGTTTTGTTTATTGATTGATTACTTTTGTATTTTCATTACATTTGATTTTTTATTGTCATAATGGATACTTTAAAAATTCGTGTAATTATGGAATATGAGTTCCGTCGTGGCATCAACGCGGAACAAACGGCAAGCAACATCAACGTTTACGGAGAGAACTATACAAACGAACGCACAACCCGTAATCGTTTTCCCGGAAAATTTGATTTTGTGATTCTGGTCATCTCTATAAAATATAAAATTTACACATTATAACTATCGTATCAATATCCATTTAATATTATAATTCGTTACAAACTCATATAAAAAGGGAACAAACATAACTACAAATCAAAACAGATCAGAATGAAGGACCGCCCACTAGTTGAACACCCGATGATTGCATAAACAACGCATAGTTACAGGGACAGACAAAGGCCGGATATGAAGGCAATGAATTTTTAATAAATCTTTGCATTAAGACTGGACCTACTGCAAGAAGGGCTATACGACGCGATGAAGCCATTAATATATAACATTACAACTACATTCCTTTAAGAATAATTCGTCGATAAAATGCTTAATGTCTTTCTTAACAATGTGAAGATGCCTGAAATGTCATTGTTGCAATGCTGACAAAACATCGTACCGTATAATGTTCACGTGTTCATATGTATCTACAATCCATAAAGACATGAATAACACGCCAGTGTTATATTCATTCAATAAAGACATTTTAATGCATGATGAGTTTCTTATGCAATGGTTTGCTCTCTGACATATTTAATAATGATAAAAATAGGGAGATCGTAATTATTTACACACTCAATTTGCCTCAACGCCTTAAGACCACTTCATAATTAAAGTGGTAATAAAACTAAATTTTAACGGAGGTTACTGTCCAGTTCCATAGGACGGGTAACTTTTCAGTATTCACCTTTATAAAAGTCTCTTACTTTAGTTATATCTCCTAAATTTTGTTTCTGTACATTAGACAATGTTTATATAACAAAGCAGAAATATATATTACACAATCTTATCGCTTAATGTAGTAGGGGGTACCTAAAAGAATCAGTACTATACAATAACTGGGTGGCATCCTTGCTGATATCCATTGAATAATTTTTCTGACCCCGATTTTATGTGATGTATGACTTGATCACTCTATTACATATAAACACATATATAAACAAATTTTCCTTAATGATGGAGAACGAGAGAAGGAGATATTGTATGATTTATCAGAAATTTACTTTTTCTTACACTTTTACTGTTTCAAATGACGGTGAGACAACATTAAGTTAAAACTGCCTGAAAGATGAATGTATTTATTGTATACACACATAAAAAAAGTTTGCAATAACATAAAAACTAAAGATATTTTATGGGTATGCTAAAATATATAAAAAAAAATCTTTTTCATAACGCTATCTTGTATAAATGTACCATTTGAGCAACAAAATATTTTACAAAATCCTATGAAACAGTGATAAAAAGAAAAAGGATGATTGAACTAAAACAAATCATTTTTTTTAACAAATTACTACAAAAATACTCCTCTTCTAGCTCGGACACATGCGGTAATCCTCCTGGGTATGTTGAAGATGAAGATATCCAACAACTATTTATATGATATCGATATGCCTGTCCCATTGTTTAAAGGGCCTGTGTGACTGGCGATTCAAAATAGCTCGCTTAAGAGTATCCCTTGCGTGCTTGATCGCGGCTCTAAGTCGGGCGTGCCGGCCGGCCAATCTATGTATCTCGGAGGGAGGTATTCACTAGTTCAGCTCGATGTGCATTATCATCGACAAACACGAGACGGTGGCCGTAATTTATTCTAAAAGTAAGGCGTTCTGCGCTGATTTTCTGCCTTGCTAAACAGTTCCAGTGGCAGTCTTTCCCGGTCTCCAGACATTATTTAGACACGGACTTGTTGATTAACTGGGTGAGTACCGATACGGGTTAATGCGTCAAGATAAAGGCAATTTTCCCACATGTCTTTGTCTTCATTTGTTTCACTTTGACTATGAGCAAGGCATTACAATCTTCGTTGTCATCTTTGCCTTGTGTTCAGTGGTGATCTCCTGGACCTCATTGCTCATAATCCAAACTTGTGTAACCAATTCCGAATAGTTTCAGTGCTAATTTCACGTCCGATGGCGGCTTGCAACTGTGGATCTTATTAGGATCAGATCATTCTGAATTTTAAAAAAAAGCATCGACTTATTATATGAATAAACAAGTGGAGTTTCATGATTTTTCGTTTTAATGACATATTTTTATACAAAGAAAAATTTTCAGGATAAAAAATATATTTTCCAAGTGAACGCAATTTTTTTTTGATGTGTAGAGTTATTGACATTTTCTAATTAGTCGTCAGAATAGTGTTGACTTGACGATTGTAAAATAGAGTGTAACAATTATATTGGATAGTAATACATCAATTACAACATAAAATTAATTTTATAACCACAAACAGAATTTTATTTCAGCTCAGTTTGAGATATTAATATCCCCATTATGTACAAAATTAATATCAATAACGGTATCAGCAGCCTCCGACTAGTTGGCGTGGAGAGATGAAGTAAGAATCGCAGTACGTGGTTCTATTGGCCTAGGAAAGTAACATAAAAACCGTCAAAGAAATCATATAAGATATACATATATATAATATAGAATCCAGTATTTTGTAGTTAGACAAAAATAACCTACATAAAATGTCACCTGTATCTGATATATTTTTTTATGGCTATGGAATGACAAACGAGCACACAGTTCATTCGATGGTAAGTCATCCTAGTGGCCTAAAAACGGCGACACTTTTTCTTTTTTTTCATAACATTGAGAGTAACAAAATGCGCACACAATTCACCTGATGCTAAGTGATCCTTGCGGCCCATGACATCTACATTCATCCTTGACAAATATCATAATACATATGCGTTGTCACCCTTGAGGACCGAGATGGAATGCCACTTTACCAGTAATAAAGGTCCCCCAATCCCTACACTCATCAGAAGCATTCATTATGTTGTTATTTTACGCTATTTTTTTTACCTGATGAGGAATGAATGAATGAATTATGCAGTTCTGTTACCACTCCCGAGTAAAATGGCATACCATTTTACTACTTGCGAGACATTTCCCGTTACTAATTATCACGAATAGATCTCTGCTTTCCCTAATTTACCACAAACATTGCAATTCTATGCCCCAGTACTAAACAGGCGTAGCCTTTGCTTGCTGCATTCTTATTGAGGATAAATGCGGCCACATCAGACACTTAGGTGAGACACATACATATACATGCGTGTACTGTGTGCTCTTTTGTCACCCTTATATAATAAAAAAACATGATATATTTATGATAATAATATGCATATCAGATGAACCTCCCACGGGCAAGGGGAAACCGCTCACTGATCTAAATATAATTAATTGTTAAGAGTTGTAGATCTCGCACTACTTTTGCCCTCGTAATATGTGTGTAATTGTAAATTGAATAGCCTTCAACATAAGGTAGGAATTAAGATATAATAATCGTTCAGGAATATATATCTAGAGGAGTATCGTATACATAGTATTAAAGAATATAACAATTTTAAGTTCAAAGAACATGCGTGGTATGTGGCTGGCAATCGTCTAACAATGGCGGATGGCGAATGTCCAAGGGGCTTGCTCACACGTCCGGCACAGATCGAATCGCGGGCCTATTTTGAAAGTCGCCTAATTACAGAGCCATCGCCCCGTGGACGAAACAAAGAGACAACAAAAACTCCCATTCATTGCATGCAAATCACACAAGAAAATGTTTAGATGCGAGGAGTAACGAATTTTTTTAGACCGATGGATTGGATAAGTTATGTAAGAAGTTACAGAATTTAATTTAATAAAATATAAGTTTATTATTATCTTAAAACATGACGAAGATAAAATTTGCAAAACATGTAGTCGCCTATATATTTTCATTTGATAACGTTTCCGAGTTTGTAAATTTGCAATTGATATAATTATCATACGATAATGAAACTTATCACAGTAATACCACAGCCAGATAGAAGTCGCCCTTCATTTATATGATATCAAAATCACTATAATGACAGTGGCGTGATCATAAATGTTCTATGTCGAATCCGGATTTTCCTTCCACCTGATTGAATTTGATCACGTGTGGTTAGAGCACCAGACTGCTGTATCACGGGTACTAGATTCGATTCTTAGTCGTGGAACAATATTTGTGATGCATTGTATGACAAACTGTTGGTTTTCGATATTGCATCTGTACTTTTCTTTGATATTTACATCGCAATAGGGATCGGGACGAGTGGGTTTAAACGAAATCGATGGCACTATGATATATAAATTCGCACAGTTCATGTTATCTGGTTATTATCAGAAGTCAGCTGTGGTGGAATCAGCCACGACTAGCGAGTGTTTTTACATTTGTACAAATGCAGGCAACATCACATATACCTGCAAATTTCACATCATCCACGTTACGCAAATAAGGAGCTTTTTTCTTCTCTATCCACCTGATAATTAAAAGAAATCGAGGAAACATACTTACTGATATAGAGGTCACTTTAGTCATTTGGGGTGATAATACATCTGCATCATCATTTCTTATCAAGATAATGTGGGTGATAAGTCCACAAAATAATTATGAGCTTATTTAGCGCTTCATTAATTCATTAAATATTCCGAGAAATAAGAAGATTGGTCAGCGTGATAATAATCGATTGAGAAGAAATCATAATCATTATACCAATCACTATATACAGGATGATTGTCTGCATTTTCCTTATTATTAAATATGTCGTCTGCTACATATACTGCAGTTATATGTAGTATGTAATAGAATCAGAAACAATTATCCTTAAATCAATAACAAAAAGTATGAATAAAAATAAAAAATAATAAAAATAAAAATAATAAAAATAAAAGTATGCCTAAGCGAGTGCGGACGGTATATGGCAGTTTTGCGGCACATATTTTTACTATTTTTTATAGAACTAAGCAACATAATTTTATTTATATTGTATAGACACGATGTAGTAACGAAAGACTAGATTTAGACATATATTTGCTGGAATTTGTGAGAAAGTTAATTCAATTAAATACACCAACCCGTCCCTACGCTTGCAGCCGCAGATGCTGCTATTTATTGCTGTACAGGCGCGGTCCTTCCGCGGTCGAGCCGACCCATTCACGCTGCAGCTTCAAACTAGCTACTTCACGCTGCAGCTTCAAACTAGCTACAACGTGGCTCTATCACTGTAATTTACATTATTTTATTAAAACATAATTTCTAATATACGCTCTCAGGTTTTTGAACCCAATCGAGGTAAACAGAGATAACTAGCACTATCCATATATCAGATTTAGGCAGTTGGGTTTTAAACAATGCAGTAATTTCTCGTACGTAATAACAGGATACGAACCGACGAACGCTAGATCACGAGTCCAAACGCTCCAAGTCACTGTGTTACATTGTAAATAACAAAGACTTACAAATAGATGAGAAATATTATGATAACGATATGCACTATCAGACATCATGCAATTACATGGAAAATGAACTGATGAAATTTATTATTTTTATCAGGCAGTTATCCAAGGTGAACAGACAGAGTCTATCAAATAGATTTTCCATGTTAGCCTCTTACGATACCCACGATATGAAGTAGTAACCCAATTTTACGCCCGGCATCGCGAATGTTGAGTTTACATCTTGTAATATCTTTTAACAGTTTGCTTAAACTTTAGTAGGATAAGTTTTAACTATGCAAGGGTAGACACTGTTAATGCAACAGCTTTTTTGACGTATTATATTATGAGGAAAACTTTATCAGAACTCAAGTAGTCGTCAGCGCGGCAAAAACCCGACCTTTGTATTTATGCGTTTAATGTTCCTATAAATGAACACACACAAACAATAGAATAACACTGCTGTGTTTCGTTTGGTGAATGTCGGGATCCGCAAACGGTTTTCTGTGGTGATACAAACGCATGTGCTTGTTTGATGAGGATAAATGAGGAGTTTATGGGCTGCAGTCAACATTTAACATCCAATGAATTGTGCTCAATTCACACCTTTAGTTTATAAACAATAAAAAAGCTATCTCTGTTTCCACCTGGAGCTTGTTTACAGATGACAGGAAGACCGGAGAAAAGAGTTGGCAAGTAATTTTAGCATCAAGTAATTTGAGAATCCGGAAAACGGAAACTGATTAATATGAATTATTGGATACCCATCATATTGCTAGATACTAAATCTGAAGCACAAGCTTCTAGGCCATTATCGCTTGTGTAAATAAAACAGAAAGTAAAATACATTACACAACAACAAATGTAAAAACGATACCAAATTCAACGTACTTCTGTCAACCTTATCAAATATATGAGGAAGATTTTACCTGAATCCTTTTTCTTATCTAAACCTTATTTTTTACTTTATCAATATTTTTTTACTTAACTTAAACATCACAAATACAATATTATAATAAAAGCTTTCAGTTTATCTCTATATATATTAAGATATGGACTATATCACTTCGAACGAGTACGGTAGTTCAACGGCTGCCTTAGCGGGCTAAGTCTTGGGTGTGTCCGACAATTAAGCAAACCAGAAATTGTCGTTGTTATATTTTCTAGGTGTTCTACAATTATTTTCTTTATGAATACAGAACGACAGCACACAGTTTATCTTCAGTAAACGATCCATGTATTTGCAGAACAGACAGAATGCTTCCGTATCAATAACTATAACTATGTATGAAATATTTTTTATAGTCAAAAATTGGAAAGAAAACCAAATACAGCACTAGAGACGAATAATCATTTAGTTTCACGTTAAGTAACTTTATAAAAAGAATCTAATATTTAACCATATACCGCCTCCAAAAAAACTCGGAGTCTTCGTGTTCGGTCATTACATACACGTATGTACATCACATCACAAACGGCCGTTTGGCTTTCCTGCCTTTATGCCAGTCACAATAGAGCTATGCTCCGTTTCGTTCTCGTATTGAGTAATAACATTTACTTATACAGTACGTACACACCTCCATTAATTACGGAATAGAGCGTCGTTTTCGAAAGACGAGTAAGAAACGAAGAAATGTAAAAGCGCTAATTGATTGATGTAATACGTATATGTTTTTCTTTTTTTATCTGTACGTGTTAACATGCATGCTTGTAGCGTAATTACAGATTGGTCGTCACTTTTTTTTGTACTGTGTTGTTAGCGCGAACTTTTGAGCCATTAAAAACTTTCGACAAATATTGTAAAATAAAAACGTGTGCATAATGAAGTGGTGTAAACGCTAGTCCATTATAGTAAACGGATATACGGCCCCCATATTTTTTTACGCAGGAATATCTCACAAATACAATTAAAATAGAAACGAATAATATATTACCTACATTCTCATCGACACAATTAACCTCCCAAAACTTAGTTTTTGTCACCATGTTCGAATTCCGATAAATTATGAATATAACTTTGGTTGATATATGATTTTACTTTTCTTAACATTTTTCAATGATTTCTTAAAAATGCTTTTAAGAAATCATTGAAATTTCACGTTGTTTTACTTCCTTTATCGTTATTCCTATAGCTATATTATTTTATGTTTAATAAGTGTTACTTACTAATTTTAAATATAACAAAACAATTTAAAAGCTTGATTAGATGCCAGATGTAGCTGTATAGACTGTGACCTTAGCCGATGCTGGTTAAACCAACGCCAAAACACCCAATACTCGATGTACCTCGGGAGACAGAAACTTATGCCGTATATTAACGTAGGCCAAGAAAACGTGAAACATATCAAATATTATATACTGAGAATGTCTCTATTCATAAATATATGTGTATATACCGAATTGTTAATTTATAAATATATATATCAAACATAAATGAAAAACAGATAGGATGTTGTTAAGTTCCAAACACCTAATACTTATATAATATTAATCTCAAATACTCTTAATATCATTTGTCGCCCTTAGATTGTAACACAAAAAATGTCATTCAACCGACGTAATTTAGCCTGACTACCGCACCAGATAACTATCATAACGGTCACCACACTAGTGGTGCAACGCGGTCTTTTACCCATAAACATACTGACATTAGGCTACCGTTGTTCAGTGGGAAAAGTCTGTTTCATTATTGGCGTACAAGAAACAACCGTATTATAAAGACATAGATTTGACTTTTATGTAAAACTGGCAATAACAATTGTAGATACCGTCATATGTGAACTCCAGTTATATTTGTTGAAAAAGAATCAATTGTACCACTATACGATGCAAAAAAAAAAGTTCTCATGAAACCTATGACATAATTGAACTAACTTTTAACGCATGGTGATGTTGATTAATGAAATAGTGTTTCCGTATTATTAATGCCTATCTATATATCTCATCTCACCCCACCCCATAGCAGAGTAAAAAAAACATATTAAATAAGTAGTTACCCAATTATTTTACAAACATCAACACAAAAATAGCAAAATTGAACTAAGGTTCAGTGACCTTTAAATTGTCGTTACCGGGTTTTCTAAAAATATCATCTTGTGGAAAAGACACGAGTTAATTAAAATTCAAAATAAAATAGCATAGATATATAGACGACATAAACAAATATCAGAGTTCACAATTAATCTGATTGTACGTAATCTATAATATGTAGTGAATAGTAAAATACATTATTCCTCGCCAAAGGATTTACTTAACCCATTAAACACCGAGGGCACTCATAGGCGCCCAAATTATCTTTATTGACATGAATATCGGCGTCACGATTTCAAACTTAATTATCTAGGCCAAATATGATCAAAAATCGAACGTTTTATTTTTTTATATAAATGCGACATAGTGAAACGGCCAGTGGATATTTAAGTTTTTTTATATATATAAATATTTATCGTAAAGATCATGTTATCATAAAAGATTGGGTTCGGGCTAATTTAAAGAAAGATAGGCTTTGTCAATATTAGATGTACGTACAAAAATAATGCAATGACTGAAACTAAATAATATATAAATAAGATTAAAAAAAAGAGAAGTAAACAATTCAATTTATAAGTAATAATAATAATAATAATAACACATTTAATTGATCCAGCATCAATTACCATCCAAAACAATAATACAAAAAATAAAAAAAAAGAAATACACAATAGATACATAAAAGAAATGTACACACAAAGAAAACAAAATAAAATATGTTATTCAGTAAAATGTATTAGATGCATAACATACCGTACTAAAAAACCATAACGACAATGCTGGATCAATAAGATTCCAGCTTATTATTTTCAAGCACATTTGACTTTTTAAGTTTTAAAATTATATGATTCATTAGCATACGTTAGAATTTTCACCTAAATATTAGCTAAAATGTGTCTTACATATATATACTCAATACATACTTACATACATTCAATACATAAATTTCCATAATTTTACTCCGTTAAAAATTAGTAACTCACCTTCATTATTCTATTACTATTTCTGTTGTTAAGAAATTTTCAGTTTTGTAAAAAAAAAAAAATACGCTTATGTCGGAAATGCTGATGGGCGCCTATTAATATTTTAACGACAATATCGCAGACGCCGAAGGCTGTCGCTCCCAAATGCACGAGGGAATGGAATTATTATACTTATACTCTATGGTGGCAATAGTTAACCCTACTAAGATACGTTCTTAATATTGAGGATTTGGCAGAATGCTTAGTAACATTATCTATGTTAAACTTAAGTACTTACCACTCAGTGTACCATAGTAAAATTTCGCGCTGATATTTTCCGAGAACCAAAAAAACGTCGTGTGTCGGCCTTTGGATACAAAAGTAATACCGAACAAAATTATATTTCAATGGTTGTCACGATACCAAATAACCGATAGTGACACCGAATGTAAATCTAGGTTAGACGTAATTCTGCGACTTTACGTTAAGTAATTTAATCAAGGTTTTCCTTCACTTGTTGACATGCACTGCGTGATTGAGGCTACCGTTTGTCCTTCTCGATTAAGTGAACTGTCTGAATTCTAAAAGGACTAATTGAAAGGCTAAAAAAACAAGCCTTTTTCTTTAATATATTAGTAGTAGTCTAGTGTCTATGACGTTGGACTCCATTCCATTCGCATCACATACCATTCTATTCACTCAGTTCCATTGTCATATGGATATCTTATAGCCTATATACCTTTTATGGAACTTTCTAGCGAGAACTGCATTTTTAATATAGTATTTTTATTTTTTAATCAAGAATCAACAAATTGTTATGTTATATTTCGTTGCATTTTGATGCAATATAGATTGTTTAATTACACATGTGTAATGAATTTGAAATAATGGTACGACAATGATGATTTGCCGCAACAAACTCTCCATAGAAAGTCTTAGAAAAATGGGAACCAATTAACTAAAAAAAGAAAACAAAAACAATTACAACTTCAAAAGTAATACGAAGAAAAGATAGAGAAAGGAAATTTTTAATGTCGTCATAATTTATGAAGAGAAATAATAATACAAAAGAATTGGCTTAGCCGTTGTTGGAGAGGTTAAATTTAGCAAAACCAAATTATATTATGAGTAATGGCAGAAAAAAATACCTATAAAGAAACGGCACTTAAATAATATTGCGGTGTGAACGTTTCACATCGCAATATTTTGGCATCAACTTTAACCGTTATGTTCTTTATTAATAAAATAAAGAAAAAATAATAAATATAACAATAAAGAAAAAAATTATACTGCTACTGGTTCCTTGTTTCGATACACAGCTAAAGTCAAATAATTACTTGTGAAGAACAAATTGTTGGTTTTGCTGGTATTAGGCGTGATTGTAGGATGAATTCATTTTTCATTTCGTTGATGAGTTTATCAAAGACTCCATATAACTGCCTAGTGTGCTTACTGCGTATCTCACGAAAAAAATTTAAGTTTAAGAAAAAGACAGACAGAAAGGATAATTTATATTCAATAGCACGTCAATAGTAATGCTTACTTAAAAACAAGGAATCAAAGTGCTTTGAAAACGTAAAGCCAGTAGTCAATAGTCAATTTCCTTGATTGGTCAACTAAACGAGGAAGCCGTACTTGACTTAAAATCGATCCGCCTAAATAGGTTCAAGTCTTTCGTCCTTTGTCTCCTCTAACATTATGAGCTGTAATGTAGTAATATCTTGAACGTAATTATTGAACTTCAATAAATGTTAATATATTATTACGTGACTGGCGATTAGATTTTTTTTTTTTAAATACATTATTTTGTGCATGTTTTCATAGCTTGTATGATAATTGTGTATGAAAAAGTAGGAGTACCTGTGCCATTAAAGGTAAAGAGATGAATGGATGGACATGATTTACTGGCCTGACGCTAGTTGGCAATCTCACCTGGTAAGGCTCATGACAATGATGACTTTGTTCGCAACAAGTTATGGTGAATATTTATTTACTTTATTATTATATAAAAAAAGAATACACAAAACAACAACAGATAAGACAGAGAAACCAAAATATATATATGTAGGATATATATGTATATATGTGCCTTATGCAATAATGCAACACAAACAAAAGAGACGAGTCACTTGTCGTTCCTTTCCCTGAAACAATGGAATTAATATGGAATAAAAAGGAAGTAAGGTTCAGATACTGTATCATAGATGCGAGACAAACACTTTACATCCAGACCCAAAATCCAAGAATGTAGGTATGTTGCACAAATATTGTTCCTAGGCTGCTAATCGAATTGGGAATCACGACGCAGCAGCCGTGTAGTACACCATTATAATGTGTTTACTACCTAGTTTTAGGCCGAATGGTAAAACGTGTGAGCGTAGCATAAATGGTTACAGATAAACATTTACATGAACACTTAATCCATAGATTTTTGCAGTAAGTCTGATTTATTTTTTCTCTTTTAGCTTTTTTGGACTTTGTAACATTTCACATATAAATGTCAATACATAGTTGAGAATATGCCTGCTTGTTTATTATTTGTTCTTATTTGTATATTTTGCTTGTATGTTATAAACATACACAGCAACAGGTTTAATATTACTTGCAAAAAAGCCTTTCAATATTCAAATTCTGAATACATAAAAATAAATATTACTTTGTTATTTATAGCAACAAACCGAACACAACCCTTGCATTATTATTATTTTTTTTTTTACATGAGTTATTTAATTTTGTAATACTTAAGCACACAAGTGTGATACACCCTGGAATTATTAACACATCACTACACAAAACAAGATCTACAACCCGGCCTGCGGTGAGATATTAGCACTATAGGCTGTCAACAATTGCATGAAATCTAGTCATGATAGCACAATTTTTTTGCTAGACATTGATTTCTGCTAATGGGTACCACTTAGCCATCTGACATTCATAGAAAAAAGAACTGACTCATAAAAAGTATAATGACAAAAAAAATGTTTCCTCTCCACAGTTTGGATTCTCTGTAGAGCCCTACACATAAAGTACATATAATATATTAAATGTAAAACACATGACAGCTTGTTTTTTCTACACCTAGTTATAGTCTCATATATATGTTAAAAAAAACCATTAAGAACCAGGGACCCAGATGTTGCATGGACTCCCTAGTTATTAACAAAACTATACAGTCTTGGGAAACTAGAATCTTGGGGTCTCGGTATATTGTCATGATGTTGACACTGCATTCTAACATTCCTTTCTCATAGGAGTAATATCTGATTAAGAAACCTGAAGGATCTCTTTTCTATCTTTTGTCCCTTGTCTTGTTATAGTTTTTTCCTTGCCAACATGAACCAACGTGCAATCTTTAATGTCCCACTTTATTATCCACCTAAGACTTCAAATAACACATTGCATGGATAAAATAAACTTATATGGATGCTGAAATTTTGATTGGCCATACTTAATAGAACTTTACTTTATATTTGTAGCATAGTTCAAAATGAAATTTATAATAAATAATAATTAAAATGAGGTGACATACATACACAATAGGAAGTCTAGACACTTGACCCATATAAAAGAAATGCTCATAGCTGCTATTCAAGGTGTTCAGTGAAAGTTTCAGTTATCTCTGATTGAGCCTACCTATTCATCCATTTAAATGGGAAAATAAAATTGTTATTATTCTTTACATTCTTCTGTGCCTTCCCCATAGTGTCCCATAGTTCCCCAAATAGAATAAAAAATAGCACATTGAAACAGAATTAAGGTTGACTAGATATAACATACATACAAAGATATGTATACATGCTGCTATATAACTGATAAAAGACTTATTTAACTGATAAGACTAACTTTTATCTTTAAAAACATAGTGTCAGTGCCAGGGATTGTTGTTGTAGATAACACTACAATGTGCCAATACCATAAAAATAGAAAAGGATATCAGGTTTAACAATATATGTTGAAGATTAACAATAATATATTTATTGTATAGACTTAGTCTTCTTCAAAAATATGTTACATTAACAATTAAAAATAAAGAGTGTTAACAAAATTTCACTTTCTCAGTATTCAATTTTATTTGAATAATGTTGTGTTAAGGTTAATATATAAAATAATGGTGATTAGGTCTACTACACATATAAATAATACCCTCACATTATTTATATGGACTTATAATATATGAGTTAAAGCTTAATTATTATATATTCCAATTTGATTGTTTTTTTATTTGTCACAATTGATTAAACTAAATGAATAAACAAGAAACGTCCTTGATTTTTAAGAGATTGCCGTGTGCAAATCAAATTTCTAAATTCACAACTTGAAATATTGCCTGTAGTGAGAAATTATATAAGGTAAAAGTTTATTTGAACAATCAATTTCTGAATGCGTGAAGAGAAATTCCAATTAGTTTAAAATTGTAAAGATGCGATCTAAAATCGGATCGCAAATCGGATTATTGGCAACATGAAAACAATAAGTTTGAACAATCAAGATAAAAAGATTTCAGAAAGTACTTTCACTTATAATGAACAATAGAATGATTCAAGCATCCTATACTACCACTATATTATAACCCAAAATTAAGAAAAAAAGATTTACCTATATTTTCAATATGTATCAGTTATTTTTTACAACTTATCTCACAACATTTGAAACATATTTTATGTTACTGAAAGCAGTAGTAATAAAGTGATGCAGAGATATTATTAACTAAGATAAGGCTGCAGGTTATTATAATTAAAGGTAAATCTTTGTTTAAATACCTTGTATATGAAGTCAAACAATATGGTCACTTTGTCACATAAAATCACTGAGGTAACTGAGCACTACAGTGTCTATTATACTCACACAGAAGTTAAACCACCTGATAATTAATACATTTTAATGGTCGAAATAATATTCACGATAACAAAATCATAAATCGGTTACCCGTCGGCACAAATTCGTTTGAATTGATTGATTGATAATGTTCTTTAATTTTTTCATTCCTAGAATCAGCTATTTCATTCCAATCATTCGTTACCATTCATTGTTTGGATACACATCACATACTTCCTTGGTTTTGCTATTTTGAAAATTATGGAGGATATTTTAAAGAACTTATTAAAGTCTGGAGAAAACAAGAAATACTGTAATTAAATATGAGCCGTATTATACCTTATTCTTTAATATTTTACCATGGCGTGGGATATCAAATGGCAACTATTATTAACATGTAATTCTTTTATGTCAATGTCATACTTCTGATTGACAACTTGACAACAAAACTTTCGAATCGTAAATTACAAGACGTAAGATAATATATTTTTAAAATGTTTGTTTTGTAGTGGTGTAATAATATTTTTTAGAAAATATTGATTTACATAGTACAAATTATATATTATTAAAATAATTTCTTGTAATACGAGAATTGACAACAAAGAAGTTTTCAAATAATTCATTATATTTAACCTAAAATGGAAGACAACTCTAAGAACAAAAATGATACTTTGGAGTTTAAGAAGCCTGTATTTGTTGAACGCATTGGAAAACTTCCTAAAAAATTAAAAGTCGAAACTGATAAATCAAGTGAACAGAGATCGGAAGAAGCTAATACAAATACATCTGACCTTAAACTCAAAAGTTCACTACCGTCCGAGGTTCTTATGAAGGAGCTTTGTACACCCATACCGTATAAGGAACCAAAATGGTCCGGAATTTGCCCCGATGGTACGTTCAATATATCGTATCAAAAAATTCATTAAATTTCTGAAAATTAAATTAAAGAATGGTTAAATGTTGAATGGTTAATGGTTGGAAATGGCAGTGGTTTTTAGTTTAAATCATTATAGCCAAAACACGTATATATTTCTCAAATGTTTATTATCTTTTTTTTAATATTATTTATTGATGGTAAGTGATGGCTGTAGCCTTTGATATCTACATCCATCCCTGTATAAGATTCAAGGTGCAAATATATTATACGTAAGTCCTGACGAAAGAGATGGATTGCCTTGTTACCTGTTATTTGCCTTTGCAATCCCTACACCTACTAAGCATACAGCAACACTGTACTGCTATTTTATATATATTTATTATATATGATGTTCTTCTGCAAGATTATGGTTCTTGAACCCATTTGAGTGGTGATTATTTTCAGAAACGATACCCAGGTATGATTTTTTTTCTTTTTATTGTTATTTTTAACAAAAAACTTATCTATTATGAAAATCACTTGTGTGCAGCTCGCACCTCAGAATACTAAAAATAACAATATTAAAAATGTTACAGAAGAAACAATTGGGAACCACAAGAAAGAAACTTGAATGGGAAATTTTAAAAGATGCTTATGGGCAAAACAAGTTGTGGCTGTTGATTTTTTAAATTTATTACACAGAACGTTACTTTAAATAATACATGGCTGAAAGTAATTATTACAAAGTGTAAACCACTGATTTATCTGTGCATTATAGTGTTGCATTAAAATTTTGTATATTCTTAAACAAAAAAGGCTAACATAAATAAATAAAAATATAATATAACATTGTATTTCTTGGCTGTTATTACTATTTCAGCTTTTCAAATTGTAATAAGAACATAATCTCAAAGTCAAAGTCACTCGAAACCTTTCTCTCCATCAGTTATAGGTTCATGAGTTATACAGTAAGAATATTCCCATTTCAGCTTGTTGATTTTTGAGCAATGTCATAAATATATAAATGTACAAAGATATAATTTTTTATTCTTCATCCAGTATTCAATGTCATATTTTTATTTTAGGATCAGAATATGCTCTTGAAGTACTAAAATCAGGCATGATTGTGGAGAAAATTGAATTGACCAACAAACCATTTTATGTTTTTGGTAGACTAGCAAATTGCGATGTTGTAATGGCACATCCAACAGTATCTAGGTAAATGTTTAATTGTTATTAATATAAAAAATTATAAGAAGACTTATAGTTAAATACTGAAGTTTTACTTTTCTATCCAACTGAAGCATACAAATTCATAGAAAATTGGGTAAATAATCATAATCTCCATTGTATATCTATCTACCGGTTCTTTTTATACCAATGTCCTTGATAGTAATTAAATTGAATATACAGCTCAATAAGATAGAACATTTCTTTTCAATTTCCTTATTCATCTAAAGCCATGTAGCTGGTCTCCATCTAATGCAATCACCATTGCAGCACCAGATAATCTGCACCTGTAAATATGTGGATGCAAAGCTAAGATATGTTTATTCAAGTACACTTTTATTAGGTAAATTATTAAAATTAGCGCTGCCACTGTGTTAAACATAAAGATGCAGGAAGAACAATCTCAATCAGCAAATTTGTACCCACAATGTTAAGTTTTGCATACTACCACCTTACATGCTCATTCTGTATTAGGTTATTTAAGTATATAGTGTATTAATCTGTAAATTTTTTATGTTATTAACTTTTTCATTGTATTGTAAAATTAAGCATTTTGTATCAAGCCTGTAGAACACTTAAATTCTTTATTATTATTATTATATGGTTGTCTGATAAAGAGTATTAAATTATAAGCGTAATTCAAAGCCAAGATATGTTCATTTCAGTAAACTATTATTAGCTACATTTTTCAAAGTGCTACCACTGCATTATGCTTGTAGATTCATGAAGAAACAGCTAATGAGTCTCAACATAATTAATATATAAATATTCATATATGTTATGACAATTATTCAATTTCAATTGGAGTCAGTTGGAGTAGTATATCTGTCCCAGGCACATTGTTTTAAAAACTTATAAGCAGCCTTTTTATAGCAATTTTGTAGAATTTCCATGAAACATGAATTAAATTTTTATATATATATATATGACTTGCTTAAATAGACTTTTTCTGCAGAACAGCAGAATAATGTTTATTCTATTTTATTCATGTACCATGTATCAACTCTTACATCTTATGTTTTACTTTCTTTTAATCCTCTATAGGCACCATTGCATCCTGCAATATAAAGCTTTTGCGGATGAGGGTGAACCACCTTGTGGTTGGTACTTGTTTGACCTTGGAAGTACCCATGGCACATTCCTTAATCGGGAGCGTTTAAAAGAAAAGCATTACATCAGGGTCAGAGTGGGTCATCAAATCAAGTTTGGGAGCAGCACCAGGACTTATATTATACTCGTAATGTATACATTTTTAATACTTTTTAATGAAAATAATATACAATCAGCACTGGCTAGGAGGAAAGTGATTTGTGCACTTTTTAATATACTGCCGGTAGATTGTAACTGCAACATGAGTTGGCTCTACTGGAGAAAGAACACATCGCAAATACCGGGCTTCAGCAGGTAGTTGATATGCAGCAGCAAAAGAGGTGCGTAGATGGCTGGCCTCTGAGGAACATTTTTGCCATAACCTATGACGAGCAGACTTCTATAACCACGCAGAGACCGTTCATTCAGGAAATCTTGTAACCAGGTGTACAGACCATGAGATATGCCGTACGCTGGAAGATGGCTGGCTTGCCAGACCCAGCAAGCTTCACTCTTGTTCACGATAGTTTCACCTACTAATTTCGCAATTAGCATGCACTACCGGGGCCCGATTTTGGCGAAACACGTACTGTTGATCACCGAGGTGGTCATTGCGGTCTAGGTATGCCATGAGGTGAGAGTTGAATATACGCTCAATAATCTTGCGGACTGTGAAGGTAATTGAGATGGGACGATAATTTCCTGGATCAGCAACGATACCTTTTTTAGGCTCCCAGAGCATTTGCATGCTTCCAGGATTTTTGCACTATTCCAGTTTTCAATAATTAGGAAGTAGAGGCGTCGTAGAACAGGCAGCGAGGATACATTTTTGGGTGTCTTTAAGTACTAACGCTGTTATACCATCAGGTCCAATGCTTTTATACACGTCTAGACGACGCAACGTTCTTAGAATCTCTTGGGGAATTATAGGTGGAAGAATGTTGCCAGTATTTATTTATATCTATACGTAAACGAGAATTGCAAGAAAAACGATTAGCAAAGAGGTCGGCTTTTTTAATGCGGCGCGTGACAGCCGCCACACCCTCTGGTTCAATCAACGAAGACAGTGAGACCTGAGAGACGTTCACCTTGACTGCTTTGGCAAGGGACTATAAAAACTGCTAAATGGATGGACAGAGAGCTTTGTACCAAGACGTTTAATACGGTCGAAACGAGCCGTCCGCAATGTATTTTTATAAAACTTCTCGGCTTGGTTTAATTCTTACTTCATAAAGCTAACTTCCGGAGTTTTTCAGTCTTATGCGTTAACCCTAGGATGGGTACGCCAAATGTTTGCGTATTGCTTCACAACATTCGGCGTTAAACCTTGGGCGAGATTTGCCACCGATTGATCAGATCAAGCAGCAAAGGGGATAAAATGATGTGACCCCAATCTGCTGACTTGTGTCGCCATATTCTCTTCCTGACTGACCTGGAAGGGAATACGTTTGATACAGATTTGACCAGACAGTGGATCCACATCGGAGAAGCAACATCTACATCGTAACTGTCTGGTTCAGTGGTCAGGAGATGGTCTAAGCAATTGAATGTATGGCCATCAATGACAGGTAACCTAGTGGCTTGCTTACCGGCTGGGAAAGATTCAGTGACAAGGCAAAATACAGCGCTTCACTTCCAGCGTGGTCGGTTGTCTGGTATGGAAGCAGCCAGTCTACATGGCAGTCATGGCAATATTCTGAACAATAACTTTCAGACTATTTAATAATATATTACAATTATGTATATTATTATTAATATATATTAATTATACAGGGCCCTGACTTTGATTGTGAGGGTGAAACTGAGCTTACAGTATCAGAAATAAAGCAAAAAGCACTAGACATGAAATTGGAAAGGTTGAGGATGATACAAGATGTAAAGGAATCAATGGAAAAACAAAGACTAGAAGAAGAGAAAAGAAGGGAGGAACAAGGCATTGATTGGGGGATGGGTGAGTTAATTTCTTTATTAAAGTTTGATGAAAATTACATTTATTTTTATAAAAACAAGCTTATTTAATTTGAAGGAGAAATTATATTACTATATGTTTAGTAACAGAGATATTAATTTTCGCAGGTGAGGATGCGGAAGAGGAACCAGACCTTGCTGAAAATCCATATGCCTCGACTGTTAATGAGGAGCTGTACCTCACTGACCCCAAAAAGACATTACGTGGTTACTTTGAAAGAGAAGGTCATGAGCTTAGCTACGATTGTGAAGAAAGAGGAGTGGGGCAATTCATTTGTAGGTATGTACTTTTCACAAGAAATATTTTATATATATAGGAAATTGTACATTTTGCCCTCGATTATAAGACAACATAAAAGTATAAAGGAACATCTATAAAGACAAATCACATTTTAAAATAAAGTATGTCCCGGAGAAAGCATATGAAACAAAAGAAGACTTGATTGGAATGGTTTTGTTCCTCTCTTATAATCTAGAGACTGTAAGATCTCGCAAAGAATTCCAACGAGCACTACACGCCCATAACACGCATGCGTTATTAAGATCGTGGAATGGTGTCATGAGATATCTCTTTGCTGTAATTTTCTCGATTTCGACGATACAGGTGTTGTTACTGGGGCATCATGGGCCAATCTTAAAAATACGGACAGCGTATGGCTCAGGTAGCAGAGTGGTTAGAAATCTTATACCTGTTCGTAAGTGATCTCCGCGGCCAATATACACCTACATCCTACATTATTCAAGATTCAAGTTGCACATGCGTTGTCACCCTTGAGGACTGAGGTGACATTCCTAGTTACAAGTAGACCTGCAAATCCCTACACATACCATACGAAACACATCACCTTTATAATGTTAATTCAACGTTGGTATTGTATACTGAGGGCGTGGTTCTAACCCGGTCTAGCCGTTCAATTCCTTCTGCAGTCTAAATTTAGCTGTACCTTAGTTCGAACATGGGTAATGGCGATTGCTTACGTTTATAATGAAAATGGCTACAGAAAAAATAACATACTAAAAAAAATACTTTTCTAGAGTAGAACTACCCATCGATGACGCCCGAGGCCGACCCGTAGTTGCCGAGGTTATCCATCGTGGTAAAAAGAAGGAAGCTGTCGTTGCCTGCGCGTTAGAAGCTTGTCGGGTTCTTGACAGGGCTGGCTTGTTAAGGCAATCTAAACACGGTAGGTTTTTGAACACACACATAGGTTTTACAAGGCAAACAGTCCAGAGCCTTCTGCAAGTTGTCCACCAGATGAACCTACCTATAGTTAACTGCATTTTGTAATCGAGAAAGATTTTTTTCCCTAACTATTATCAGTTCTATGATACATATTACACTTCCACTTATTTTATAAATCTAACTTGGTCTTAGTTTGCCTTAAAGCACTTGGACATATATAAGGATTTGAAACAACTATATATATGTATGTATATTAAAATCTAATAAATAATTATAAATCATAACATTTCATATATAGATAACTTTGGACAGTTAGTTTATTCTAGCAATTTTCAAAATTACCTCTTACTGGGGTATGAGACGGTGCGTTGGAAGCTTTGCGAATCCGCCACCTCACCTTTCTTTTTATATTTATTTAGAGTCACGACGTCGCAAAGAGCGCGACTGGAGTGCTGACGATTATTACGACTCGGATGACGACTCGTTTCTGGATAGGACGGGACACGTGGAAAGGAAACGGAAGCAACGCATGGTCAAGCACGGCGCAGCCGACGAAAAGAACGATAAACCACTCACCTATGATGATTTGGTGAGTTAAGTGCGATGAAATTAAATTAAATGTAATATATTTTTTATCGAAGTAATATTCCACTTAAATTCGTTTATGAAGTTTTTTTATATAACCGTTCAATGTAAAACCATTAAAAATGAAACGTTTCTGACGCAAAAAAGACAGAAAACAAATTATTGGCTAGGGAGAAAAACAAAACTATATATGTATACATTGCTCATTTTTGTTCCACTCTTTTTCTCTCTCGCTCTACAGTTTTATGCCTTACTATTTTTTTTACTACATGCTTAAAAAACGAGGCTTAAATCGCCACAGAAAATTTTTCTACCATGTGCTCTTTTTTATCATATCAATCGTATCGCAGTCGTTTCCCTGCACCATTCAGGAGGGTTATTCAAAGTTAAGTAAACTCTTAGCGTAATTTAAAGTTTCGAGCTCCTGGTATACTTAAATAGTGCAAATTCTGAATAAGTGAAGCTTGCAGGCAACCCCGGGCACTGGCTGTTTTCACTCTTAGGAAGACGCCCCCTGTCGTCAGTATTATTCTTGCACGTGGAAAAATCCATGTGATCGAATAATATGCCTACACCAATTTCAAGCGTCTGTAGTCACTACCGGGCAGTAGATTCCATAACGCATGTAAAATCTATATTTCTCTTTCAAAACCAGCCCAGAGCTCCATCTTAATAATCTATTTATTTTAGTATACATTTACATAAACACAGTAATAACAGTAGACGGTCGTGCAGCGAAGTAGTTATAGTGCCTGGCTGCTGCATCTTGGGTCCTAGTTCGTTTCCCAGCCGAGGAACAATATTTGTGGATCAAAATTGTTGGTTTTCGGGCGGTATATTGTATATATACCGTGTCCCTGACATTGCATTTGAAAGTTCCTAAAATCTTATTGCACCTACATTACACTGGAGCAGGAGGGCGTGACAAGTTCGTATTTTTTTTGTAGAATCGTTTGTTTGTTTAGTAGAATCTGATAATGTGATCAATGCATCTGTAAATTGTCTTTCCAGCTCAAACAAAAGGAGGAAATAGAAAGTAAGATTAGTGCAGAAGAGCAATCGTTGCTCTGTCTGCGTACTGGCAACGTTTCGCAGCGACGGGATTGCGACGATTCAGATGCACTGGACGTGTACATGAGCGAGCTTGTGGCTAAACCGCTTGCCATGGACGTCAAAGCTGACATCTCTAAAACTAAGGTGAGATTTAAAACGGGTAAAAGTTTCTATATTATATCCCCTTATTAGGCACATCGCTCTGCGGTAAAGTAAGAAGTAAAAATAAAGTAACAATATACTTACAATGTGGGGTATATTGTATGTATATTAGTATTTCAGTAGTATTGCGGGCTGATGGCCGCTGTTAGCCCGAGGGCTTTTACAATTAAGGTGTGACCGAGCGCTTATGGCGCTCAGTCGAGACCTCTATATATGGGTGCAAGGGCTCCCGAGAGGGAGCCTCTTCTTGGACCGTTACCCTGTTTCACGAGAGCGTCTGACTCGAGGGTGTCCGAGAGGGCCGAACCTCGGCTCGGTCAGTTGCTTCTGACAGAGGATTATCTAAATTAATTTCGCTATTTTTATTATTATTAACTACCTGTACCACCACTTCGGAATGCGTGGGTGCTGGAGAAGAAGTGGCGCAAGAAACTCAAGCGACGCTTCTATTTGTATGGACTGGAGAGAACCTGCCTGTGACATGGCGGTTTCGCGAATAACCTTGTTTGCGCCAACCTCGCCGTCCGTGTCAAGACCCGCGTCGCGTGTGTGCATTTTTTGGGCTAAAATTAAAATTTTGCTGCGATCGAGCCATCCTCATGATAAAATAAAATATTTTTTCTCTAATGTCAAAAATGAAAAATGAACGATACATTTTGTTAAGGAATAATTAAAAATATTCATAATAATATTTATATTTTTACTGGTATAAGTTTTAAACTGCCGCCAACCAGATAACCCATACGACGACCGAAATAGAGGTTTATCAAAAAATTAGCATGCCTGAAATTCTCGTATTGGCAATGTTGCTAGCTTTTACTGCTATTTGATCTATCAATATGTTTTTAAATATCTGTGATGATACCACCGTCTCACATGAATATCTAACCTCTCAAGACCTATGACAATGAACAATTTGGTACTTTTGTATATATTTTTAGATGAACTTACAAAAACTAAAAGCAGAGTTAGCCAAGACTCTTAGGTTAGCAGAGATAGCGCGACCAGCACATGCGCCACCGCTCATCAAGAAAGACGATAAAAAGATGACCATGAAAGTTGGAACTAATTCCATTGTCTATGGGAAAAGGTTGGTAATGCATACCTATTTGTGAAGTGAAACAAACAGATAATGTATTTATAAAAGTGAGATGGGAGCTATATGTAACTTAATTGATTGTTTTTATTCAATTTATGAAATCACTTATTAATTATTACATAACTTTAAATCTTCAGATTAAAACTAAAGGATGACATTGAAAAGCGGCCTAAAGTAAAACAAAATTTGAAAAGAGAGGAAAGCGAATTTATCGAGGAAATGGATTCTGATGAAGAAATGCTTGAACTATCTAAGAATGTAATAGAAACCAAAGCATTAAATGTAAAACGTAATGTCATTATCAAAGATGAATCTGTAGATAATAAATCAGAAATAGACGAAGAAGGAAGCATCGAAAACAGAGGAAAAATAAGCGATAAAAATAAAGGAGAAGAAAATAATGAGACTAAAGTAAAGCGGGTATTCGGTCCGATGCGACCTCCAGAAGATTACGTGATACCAGAAGGATATTTTGATCAAGAAACAGACAGAGATCTTCCTGAAATTGAAGAAAAAGAATAGGTTTAAGTGACTAATAAAATATTTTAATACAAACCCTTGTTTATCTTAATTTAAACATAGTAAAGCCATGCTACAATCAAAAACTTCGTAGAATAGGTCAGCTCGAGTGAAAAAGGACTACGTTCGTAGAGTATAATTTAAAATTGTAGAAAGAAGACGTTGCATAGCATAATGACTAACGATTGGGGATTTAAATATAACCCTCGGGTATGGTACCTGACTATATAAAATTCGAGGATAGATATTAGGCAATTATTAGCTGCGGTAATCACTTAATGAAATAAAAGAAACTTTCTTTGAGTCCATAAGGGTGACGCCCATATTTCAAAAAAACTAGGCTGAGATAAAGGGAACTATACTCTTTTCTATAGTATGACAAGGTAAATGAAATTTACTTGTTTCACCATTTATTCCAAATAAAATACACTGACATTAGGCAACTCTCACCGATACGTGTATATCCTTAAGTGCATTAATTACGATTGCCAATCGCCGACTGCGTGTTTGGGATGCGATTACCTTTTCTGATTTTGGATTATCGCGAAGTAACGCCTTATTCCATTAACAGCTGCTCTATAGTCCTAATTTCTAACAGCATGGGTGAGCATTTTTAGACATGTAACGCTGAATTTTAATAGATTGAGGAATAAATAAGAATCCATTATTTTTTCGGTAGATGGCTGTAGTGAACATATATCGTAAAGAATCGATCTAACAATATCAGAAAAGTGACATTTTCGCACTAAATAAAATATTTTATGGTTTTTTATATGGTCCATTTAGTTTTGAGTTAAAGGATGTTAAAAATGGAAGTCATTTAAGGGAAAATTCGGTACATAATACAGTTTTTCTTAGAAGGTGAAAATGCAAGTCAAGCGGCAGTAGATGGCGGCAAAAAAATACATGTACGTTACGCTAAAATCACACGTTTAACACCATAGCCTGCAGTAAGACAGTAAACGCACTATAGACACGATGTTCGCATGGGATGAATTAGGCCGGAATTCCTCCCTTTTCTGCCTTGGGCCAAAAGTCAGACAGTAAATTAGTACAAAATAAGGTGTGTGACCGCATATCTGCCGCCAAGACACGAATACGAACCCTGATAAAATTTATTTTACAAAAATCATAAATTAGATTTTCTTAGTAAAAAGAAGTCATGCCTGTTAGCAATACCGAAATAAAGAGATTAAGAAAGAAGTTAGAACAACTAAAGTATTTAATCAAGCTATTTATTATGCGAAACAATTATATTTCTCATAGATCTCACAATATACATATTTATTCTTCAATAAAAACAAGTGCTTTACTTAATAATTTATTGCTTAAAAGTAAAATTGTACATTTCTACACTTGATTTCAGCTAATTGAAATGAATATTGTTTATCGATCTATTTCGCCGAACACGACATCAAGTGTTCCGATAATTGCGACTATGTCAGCCAGCATGGAGTTCTTGCCAATTTTCTCCAATGCAGCCAAGTGGGCGAATCCGGGCGCCTTGATCTTGCATCTGCAAATTATAAAATAATATATACTATGAAATCTTTTCCATTACAATCAATAACCAAAAGTTAGAACACTTTGTGTGCTTGAACATTTGGTAGGCCCTATGCTTAAGGTAAAGTTATCTGTTCGATCGAGTATGACAATCAATTAGGGCTAGGAACGCGAATTAAATTTTTATAAGGATTTCTTCATACATCTTTACTTAAATTATCTAGATACACAATAATAAATTTTCTTTTCTGGTTTGAATCATTCAAACAAGGGACGCTCGAAGTGGTCGACATAAACGAAAGCTGATTTTGGGGTCGACAAGGTCTAATAATCGACCCCTATTAATATTAACACAAGTTAGTATTTTAAACTTTCAAGATATTGTGTTATGTACACAAACTTGTTATAAGAATGACTAATATTTTAGAAGGAAGTATTATAGTACTTTTATAAACTAAACAAGTACTAAGTACAAGTATTTTGGATCAATATAAAAAACTAGATATAGTATTTTTAAAGTAATTTGGCTATGGGGCTCTGAGGTAAACAGTTCATATTGGAAAATGAGTCTCTTGCCCAAAATAGTTTGGGAATCCCTTATTTAAACGTTCAAAAATTTAATTTTCATTTTCGTTGTATTTAACAACTTCACCTAATATTACCTTACTTCTACTTCCTTCACTACTAGATTTTAGAGTCCCAATCATCAATACCTGTATGGCTTAGATCCTCCATCAGAGACTAGATAGATGCCAAACTCTCCCTTAGGGGCCTCCACTGCCGTGTAAGTGGAACCCGGAGGCACCTGGTAACCTTGAGTGAACAGCTTGAAGTGGTGGATTAGAGCTTCCATGGATGTCTAAAATTAAAGAGTATACTTAATAAAGATTTTAATGTCGAACGCGACCTTATTTATAGCTTAACTGTTAGAGGTGTGGCCGAACGACGGATTTCGGTTCCAATACTTTACAGTACATATGGTCATTGACGGTCTGAATAAAGATTCGGAATTAAAGTTCTGATGATTGAATTAAACTGAACTGATGTCACATTTTAATTAAAAATAAATTCAGTTTTATCGAATGTGTAAAATTTTCGTAACAATAAGATATCATTATGGTTTATAAGATTATTTACGTAATTGTATTAAAGTAAGTAAATTAGAAACCATTTAAGTAAGTATGCAGTGAATTAACATTTTGGATGAACATAAAAGATGTAAATAAACCGTCTCCTTGTTCTATTTTGTGATAGTGAAGAATTAAAAAGATCAGAAATAAAGCTCCTAAAGGTGAACTCAATCGAATTGTCAGTGCGAGGAGTGTATTTTGTTACAAACAAAAACTTTCCCATGAGCATAATTTCAAATTCAAATATTTAATTCGATAAAATTTAATAAGGTGTTCTTCGGATCCGTCAAACAAAGTTAGTCGCCAGATCGTAGAATGAATGCCATTGCTTTCAATCGACGCCATAACTTCAAAACTAGTTAGCATTTTAATGTCCCACTAGTCGATTTTATCAGGTACATTCAATAACATGTGGAAGTTATGAATGCAGGTGACACAGACATAAGTTTTTATTTTATATTGATTGACACGAGCAAACAGTTCACCTGATGGTAAGTGATTATTGCGGCTCGGACTGTCTCATAGGAGATGTAAATGCCTTGTCACCTGAAGAGTGAGACAGAATGCTTCGTTACAAATAATTGGGTACTCGGAGTCCTACACATGCTACAAGAAACAGAGCAGCGTTATGCTGCTATTTCACGCGGGTATTCTGTGAGGGAGCGGTACTCCCTCGATTGAACCGACCCCTTTATAATTTTGTACCGAGAAACTAGCTGCAACGTGACCCTCGCACTGTTAAGAGATCATACTGCATGCAACACACGCAAACACCATCAATCTGAGTTGCACAAATATTGTTCATCTGGATAGGATACCAACCAAGGCTCAGTAACTCAGGACAATTCTTACTAATAGGCGATGGAGTATCTAATGAGGAAGGAGTTACTGCCTTCATCCTTATAATATTTAATTCACAATACCTGTATAAATTAGCAATTGAGAGACGAGACATGTTCTTAGACCTCAAGGTTAAAAAAATATATAAAAATTAATACATCGTTTGCGATCACGACCATATGATCATTATTATCACTTCATAAAAAGCTTGTATACCTTCATTTCCTCGCGAGAAGGTGGCGTCAGTTTAGCATCGTCGGTTTTAATCTCTCCGGGCGGCATTTTGTTCAAGCACTGGTCGATAATGCGCAAGGACTGTCGCATTTCCTCCAGACGGCACAGATACCTATGGAAATATGCGACTAATAAAACTTGGAGGTTTTACTGTAAGTTTTCTGAGAGAATTTTATAAATGACAAGGCTCATTTATAAATTTCAATAAAAATAAGTTTTATTATATAAGCCCTTTGAGGTAAGATAAAAATCATTGGTTGTTAGATTGTTATTCCGATGATCAAGCTAGGCCAACACTAATTAATTTAAACCACTGTTTTTTTCGATAGAAAATTCACTCACCTATCGTAGCAATCTCCATTAGTACCAATGGGCACATCAAAGTCGACGAATTCGTATGCGTCGTAGGGCTGCGACTTACGGAGATCCCACTTAATACCGGAGCCCCTAAGCATCACGCCGCTGAAAACAAGCAATGTTTAATTTTCATTATTTTTAAATACAGACCATGGCAATATCTCCCCGAGTAAGTACAGAGGCACAAGAGGCGTCCCCTTATCTAGTCCTATGTAGTGCCTGTTCAGATTAAATGTGAAAAATACTGTTCTTTAACACTCATTTATTTAATGGCCATCTTTATAAATAATTATTCTGTTATATGATTTTGTAATACATACATTTTAACAACAGCAACTTATGACAGAGGATACCTATTGAAAACAATTTATTCATTAAAATTGATGATTAACCTTACTTTTTATATAACAATACCTGAAGCCGTAGTTGAGGGCATCCTGAGCAGAGACCACTCCAATATCTTTGGTCCTCTGCACCCAAATCCTATTGGTGGTGAGTACATCTTCAACCTCATCGAGTCGCTCTGAGAACTTAGCGGCGAATTCGTAGATATCATCCATTAGACCGAGGGGCATGTCCTAAACACAAACAATTATATGATATTCATTCGAAAGTTTTTATGCAGTTAAAGTGATAAGCAACATTTAATCATGTGGTGATTTCGTGGATTTATTTTCCATAAGGTATCAAAATTACATAGCATTGTAAATGTTAAGGACTTTATAGTATAAAGAACAGGTTAAAATCAGTAATAATAAAATAATACCATATAAAATATAGCAACACTATTCTGTAAAAAAAAGTTAATATAACATATGAACTTGCATTTTGGTAACAATTTTAAATGTTGATTCTCTAGGCCAACTTTGACATCAAGTTGAAACAAAAAAAATTATGTAAAAATGTACTCCTGGAACAAACAATACTTACAATGGCAACACCTCCGGGACGTATGTAAGCCGCGTGCAGCCTGGCACCACTAACTCGTTCATATAACTCCATCAACTTTTCTCTCTCCTCAAACAGCCAGAAAAATGGAGTGAGTGCACCAATGTCCAACGCGTGCGTCCCCACCGCCATTATGTGGTTACGGATACGAGTCAGTTCAGCATATAGGGCTAGAAAAATATTATATACAAACTATCTATTTCTATTAATAACTAATCCTGGCAACATTGAAATTGTAAATAGCATGGCAGTGAAAGAAATGGACGAATATAAGATATTTTAAAGCAAGGCCAAAAAATATTATAGAGATATATATAATATATATAAAGCCCACCACCAACTACACAATTCGGAAGTCGACATGACGGACTATGCTCCAGTACCTTTTCTAGAGGAAAATTGTATTCAATTATTGCATATTTATATATATATATACATATATATATGTACTGTTACTTAACTGAAATTTACTTACTTCTAATATACTTAGCACGGATTGGTATATCAATGTTCAAGAGCTTCTCGACAGCCAAACTGTAGCATTGTTCATTGCACATCATGGACACATAGTCGAGGCGGTCGAAATAAGGCAATGCTTGTGTGTACGTCTTATACTCAATTAGCTTTTCTGTACCACGGTGAAGTAGACCAATATGGGGATCTGCACCACGCACAGTCTGAAATGATAAATATTGATCTTTTTGAGCAAGTAGGGAAATAACTACTGTACAAGATATTCCATAAATGTTATATGGTATAAAATTCAAAATACTCCATCTCTGAACAGATTTTGTCATTAAAAATATAAAAGTTTGTTTATAAGTCAGGATGAAGAAATGAAATCAATTTTTATAATCATATACAAGATATTTAGTATATGGTAGAGCCAAATTGTATTTAGACTAGCTTAAAACGCTCAACTCGTGCTGAGTTGACAGACAGTTTCAATTGTATTTTTTATCTTTATTTCTTCGAAAAGCAATTTTGATTAAGATAATTAAAAGTATAATAATTACCTCACCATCCAGCTCCAAAACCAGTCGTAGTACACCATGAGCGGCAGGGTGCTGAGGACCGAAGTTCAGCACCATATTACGCACCTGCTTTTCAGTTGGAGCCACAATACCTTCAAAAATCTTTTTCTTATATTGGGTCCTTACATATGAAACATTTTGATGAACTGGCCTCTTTCGTAACTTTCGTTATCTCTAATAATCTGGTGTTTGGTAAGGACTTCAGATGTACTTCAAATTTAAGTTTGTGTATTGTTTCAAATTTAGTGATTCATTTGTTTGTTTTAATTTTTTTAACAAAATGGAAAACTTGAAGTTCCACTGTGTCACCAGCGCTGCAGTCTCTAACAATACTACAGCTTGAAGGAATAATAATGTATCCCATACACAAGCTGTAAAAGAAAGCACGCTATGTTTTCGGATCCAATGATTTCGTTCTGGAGATTTAAAGCTCCAAAATAAACCCCGCGGACTGCTGGAGACCCAAGTTGACAATGACGAAAGATAGTTGAAACGTATCAATCGCAAACTACGTAATATTTAGCGGCAAGCATCGTTGTGAGTGACAAAACAAATTAAATGAAGCACACCAACAAACACATATTGAGTTCTGCATTACATGACTCAAACGTCGCAATAACGAAGGAATTTTGAATATGTAACCTTTGGTAAAGTTACAGCAACCACAGCTAAGAGTAACTAGTGATTGACAGTATTAAATTTCTAGAAAAGAAAATATTTGGGTACAGGTTTTGATTGAGAACAAGTCTTGTGATAATAACCACGTAATAGATTTCATTTATGACAGCATATACTTATTTATTTTTTCCTTGATAACCTACACCCATGATAAGTAAATATACATACAGGTATGCAAAAGGTGACTGTATTCGACCCCATGTATGTGAAGTGTGGGTGCTTGCTTCCTTTTCTTTGCAAAAAACAAATAGTTTTGTTTAATTTAACAGACATAATTTATTTACAATTTAATATTATGGATGCAGCCAAATGAAGTGAGAATAGTGGTTTGTGCTGCAATGCCCACTTATTCCTATTTTTAAGATCTAAAGTAGGTAGTAAAATTTATAATGGAACAGATGCAGTTTTTTGGAGGTGTAACTTCCAAATGAGCATTTCATAAGTTTACTACTATAGGATTATTTTAAAGTTTTATTTTAGTTTTTGTAAAGATATATTAATTGGTTAGTTAGTGCATGATGTGGTCTATGGTATATTAATCATATATAATACACTACACCCTAAAAGTGAAAGGGCCACCAGAGAAGGAGTTATCAACAAAAAATTTAGTTTTACATCTGTGGCCCATTTCATATTCACCAACTAGGACAGTGGTGGGCAAACTTATTTAATGGCGGGCCACAAAGTTTAATAAATTCTAGAGGGCCAGAATTATAGAAAAATGCATTTTGTATTAAAGCTGTTTAATAAACAAAATACCTTTTACTTTTGGGCCTTGTTAGGCGTGTGAGACATATGGAATTGTTTTTGTATTTCCATAATATTTTCGAAAGCAGGTTCCATCTGTGACGAAGCAACTTTCAGCAGTGCGAAGAGGTTTTCATCATTCAATCGGTTTCTGATTGAGTTTTTCCGCATTTTCATAGGTGAAAAGGTCTGTTCGCACACATAAGACGACGCAAACATCGCCATAATTTTCTGGGCGTGAGTAATGATCTTTGGGAATTCAGATTTCGGTAGTGCTATATAAAAATCTAGTTTTGTGGAATTCAAGAACTATTGCTTTAAATTGGTACTGGACTGCATTTCAATAATTTCCAACTGCAATTCAGCAGATACATTCACCGGATATACATTAAATGGCATCGAGAAAACATCTAGCGATGATTGAATGAACTTAAAATCTTGAAAGTTAATTTCAAATTCTGTGTGAAGTTTTTTCAACGCTTGACTGAATTCTTGTAGTTTGTTCTCACTCACTGGTGACATGGATTTTAAATGCGGAAAGTGAGTTAAATCGTTCTTCGCCATGCAATTATAAAACAGAGAAAGCTGAGTTTTAAATGATTTCAGACAACCCCAAGTCTCATCTATAAATTGGTTCTTTCCTTGCAATTTCTTATTTTATTTGTGAGATTTAGATTTTATTTTACACGCCGAAATGCTGACCAGAATATTTAGGATGGATGGACTCTCGGCGAGCCGGATTAAATACTTCCGCGGGCCGGAGTTGGCCCGCGGGCCGTACTTTGCCCATCACTGACAATGCATGTGTGTGTTACAATCTATTTTTTTATTATAATTAATTTGATTATCTTACCACAGCATTCACAAAAAATTTACTTAATATTTTAATATTCTATTAAAATGCTTGGAACCACCAGCGCATCATGTTGTAATATTTTCATTAGATATTTGCATTACTTCATAGGAAAAATACATAAATAGAACAAAAACGCGAGTTATTAACTATAAAATTTGGGTATTTTAGTTGTTACTTACTGTTATATGGTAAATGTTTAAGAAGCGATGTGACTTCGTCCGGATACATAACGGGTCCTTGGAATTGCTTAACGTACTCTGCATCAGGCAACCAGCGATGCCCATTTCTCTGGGAGCTAAAATAAAAGTTGTGCTCTCAAACCTGAAGTAGTTTTAATAAAACTTGCAAAACAAAATACCGATGTCATTACTTAAGTAAATTCAGCATTCACTTCCGAGATTTTTTAATTAAACAATGACATAATTAGTTAGAACTACAAAAACTGAAAAAATATACAGAATATTTCATAATAACCTATAACGTTACATAATAATAAACTTGAATTTGCCCGCATTTAGAAAACGAATTTTAAGTTTATATAAATAAACACTCACTTCACATTGTAAACCGCAGGTAAATTATTTAATAAAGCTTTAGATTGGCTTAAATTTGCAGATTTTCGCAGCAAAACATTAAAAATCGAAGACATTTTTAATATGGAAATGCGTTACATTTAACGTAACAGTGAAAAGACCAGCAAAGTACGTTGTTTTTGTAAATTAGAAATCCATAAAATGAGAATACAATAAATATTTTTTCTTTAATTTATCTTTGAATTGTAATAATACATGTACTATATATATAAACAGTTGCTTTTGTGTCAACTACAGAGAGATTAAATGGAAACTAAGAAATATTTTTTGTAAGTTTTATTCATATAAAGGAACAGCTTATAAACGTCAGATAAAATGTCAATAAGTCATTTCGCTGCGTTTATTTTAACGTTTATTTTGGAATCAGTTTTAAAAGCAAAACATTGTAGTAGTATATTACTAGTAATATCGTTTCGGGGTAACAGAAATTGTACCTGAAGTGCAAATCGAATTAAGTACTATAATAAGTACCTTTGTAAAATGGAGTCCTCAGTTTTTATAGTGGGTCATTTTCCGCGACAGAAATTGGAAAATAGAGAGTTCCACGGAGCTCTGAAATGTCTTTGTAGTTGCTATATAAGTATTAATTGTATATATTTTTCAATTTTTTTTTTGTGAAACATTGCTTTTTATATAGTTTAAAGATTAAAGTAAATATTTTTCAAAGCAAAATCTTTTATGTATGGATTTTGCATTTGGGCATTTCATGTATGTTTCGTGTCCCTGACACTTCATATGGACCTTCCTCTGATCTTACATGCTATACATCGGAATAAGGAAATAGAGGCCGATTGAGTGCCTCTGCGTTTGCGCAAATGCTTAACGCAAACGTGTTCGAAATAAAAAAAATAAAAAATAAAGTAAGTAAAACATATTTATTCAGCGAATAGAATATAATTCAGAGAAAAGAAACACAAATTAACATATTTAGAAGAAAAAAAATCCAACGCCTTTTTTATTCACACTTATAGTTAACTGCAGCCTTCGCACTAGGCAAACCTGTACTGCGATGGATAGTTACATATTTTTTTTAAACCTTTAACACCTGCATATCTATTATATCGTTAAGAGTAGAAAATAATCTTATAAATTTAATTTTTTGGTATATTTCAGTTTATACTAAATTCAATATACAACTATGAGTAGCCATATACTAGTATGATTATATAAATATAAAGTTGAGCAAAAGAACAGTCTTTTACTTTTTTATTCATCTTACGGAATATAATGCCGGAAATAAAGCTTTCTCTCTGTTAGCAATATCTTTGTTATTCGGAAGTTCGCCATAGCGTACCATTTGGGCGCTCTATTAAGCTGTCTTAGTTCATCTGATAGGATCTTTACTCTTTCGGAATGGATGTGAGTTGGAGGACCGAATGTGGAGAATAAATCTTTAAATTTTATGATCGTTCGTATTGACTTGTTCAAGGGAGTACGGTAAGTTCTTTAATCTGACCAAGTTACTGATTGTTGGACTTAGAAGATGCAATATCAAAATTATGTTTCCCAGGTCTCTAAGCAATGTTATATTTAAAACAAACCAATTCCAGATGCCATCCGTCTGACTTTTTGATCAGTTATTAGTAGAAAAAGTCTTTCGATGAAGAAGTGTCTCCATTTCCGTAAAACTTCTCTTAGCCTCTTTCTCAAAATCGTTTAGCAAAAGTGTGAAGACGCTAAGGAACGCTCGTTTTGTAATAATGGTTGCTGCCATGCAGAAGTCAGAGGCGTTGGTTTTAACAGATAATATCTCTTTGTCATCTATAAAAGGCTTATTTACAAATGTCAATCTTACGATTGTTAAAAGAGGTAACAGCGTCATCAGATAAAGAATATGTAGCTTCGGAAAAGTCTAATTTTAGTAGAAATATATCATTGTTATAGGCGAACAGGTCGAGTGCTATTTTCAAAATAGCTGTATCAGTAGGGATTGGAAGATCTGTCAGTGGTTCCAGTCGAGACGTTTCAATGAATGGTATGACCGAGAATATTGGTGGATTCTGATTCAAAAGTGCATTTTCTCATATTGCGAATTGTTTTTATCGGAAGCTTCCATGAATTTGCGAAAGTTAACATAGTGTTCTTGCTTATCTATTCCGCATATACTTCATCTAGATAATCATATACTCCTTTAAGTTTCTCTGAATGAATGATAACTATAAAGTTCATTGGAATACCCCAACAAGATTCGCGATGCTCAATCGTATTCGTGTGAACTGATAGATTCTCACACTTTTCAGGGCTGTGTACTTTTTCTTTTGGAAGATTAGGAACGTGGTGAAAGCGATTTTGGTCGATTTGGCTAAAAACATTATATTTAGCTACTTGCGTTATGATAAAATGGATGTTAAGTAAAGGATATGCTTCTAGCTCCTTTACTCTTTTATGGTTTGTGAATAATCGATGACTAGACACTTACGGTGACATCTTTTATTTGCAATAAGCAAAGTGTTTGTGCCATCCCAATTAAATCATGTTTTATACTCTGTTAAAAGCATATTCATGTTTTGTGTGTGTGTATTGTAGTAAGATATTCTACTGTCGACCAATGTTTTGATTCAAGCAGCATTAGTTGATTGAATGTATCAATAATATTTCGAAAATATTAAAATAAGAAATCGTTTTTTTATGTTTACATTAAAAATAATAAAAAACTTTTTCTTATAAATTGATGTTATAGGGATTGTTTTTAAATAACATTAATAACAATAATATTACTTAGCAAAATGTAAATTTAGATTTTAAATATAAAATGAACGACTTTTTACCACGACCAATAAAGTAGACCACTGCTACGCGTACGTTGTACTGTCATAAAATACGGATTTTGTTAAGCTGTAACAGACTTGAGTTATACACTATGAACTTTAATTCTTGCAATGAATGAATCCTCGTTAACTTGCTGTTAGATATGTATGTTTGCACGTTCTGACAGTTGCGTGCCTGACAGAGCGGTCAATTGCAAGCGAGTTATTAACATTAACGCCTATACAGATACGTTTTTACCAGATTCCGAGAACTCTGTCGAATGTCGGAATCGTGGGAGCTTGAAGTGGGACAGCTATTAACTCCACCAAAAGTAAGGCAAATGTATTAACAGTCTCAATGTAGCCTAAACTTTTCGCTATTCAGGTCCCATATTGTAAAAAATTTAACATTCTTTTAAATACCGAGCGAGACATACTTACAGAATACCGGCGTGAAATAACAGCATAACGCTGCTGTGTTTCGTCTGGTGAGTGTAGGGACCCGGAGACCTTTACTGGTGATGAGGCATTCCATCTCAGTTCTCAAGGGTGACAACGCATCTGAATTATGATTCCATGTCAAGGATGAATGTAGATGTCATGGGCCGCAGGAATCACTTAACATCAATCCCCGGGGGTTGACTTTAGACTTGCTAAGTGACGCACTCGACTTCGACGTCGTAGAACAGATTAGTCCATTACCAATATTCATGGAGCCATACACCGGATGTGCTTGATATTGCTTTCTGCAAAAACATGAACCTCGGATTCCAAGGGAGAGAGGTAATCCACGAGCTCATTTCTGACCATCACTCCGTTCTGCTTCGGTTAGGGCCCTACGCCCCAACCTCACCTACCATCAAGACTATATTTGACTGGCTTGTGCCAGATGTCGCCTCCTCCCGTCGGGAGGCGACATCATTGCGGTAAACAAAAGTTTCATCAGTCGTCATTCAGTTAGTCGCTCTCACGGAACAGGGTAGCGGTCCAAACAGAGGATCTCTCTCGGGAAACCATGTGCTGGTTGACTACTAATCAAAAGTATCGACGCCCTAAGCGCTCGGTCCTTAAAAACCCGGTGAAAAAAAAGCCCTCGGGATGAAAGTGGCCATCAGCCCGAAAAAAAAAACAAGTTTCACCTGAGCCGCAGTTTTTTCGGAGCATTATAAATGAAACCGACAATACATTTATATAATTTCTATTAAAAAAAAAGTATTTTAAGCACGTTCAAAAATTTGGGCTTAAAAAAATTTTCATAAAAGATCAGTGTCATAGATTTCTATTAATTTATCTAAATTAAATCCAGCGCAGAGACAGGTGAGGGTTGGAAAGTAAAAAATAGTTCATTTGACTCGCTTCTGTTGCCTCTGCCGATAGATGTCGTTGACCGGAGGGGCCACGCCCAGTTCATCGTCATCGGAATCTTCACCAATTTTTCTTCGCCTCGCCTGTAATTAATGTTTCTATTTATATGCTTTACTATTAATGAAATTTCTATTTAAACGAATCTGACCCATGACTTGACAGCATCATAGAGCGCTCTCTATTTTACATTATTTTTTAATTTAATAGAACAATTTTTTTACTACATTTATTACTCTGAACTCTCTACTTTGCTAATAAAATCGATGTTCAATTCGATAATCCAGTAATAATTACAGGTCGTCTGGCTGAGTTATTCAGAAAAAGATAATAAAAACTGTAATATATATATATATATATATATATATATATATATTTAATATGATTAAGTAAAATTAACAAAATATACCTTATTTGAGACAGTAGTGATGCCCTCGTCATCAACGATCCAATGCACGGAACGCGCCAAGTCAAACAATTTGGTGTCGCATCCGTTTTCTTGTGTGGGTGCAGGCGCTGGAAAAGAAAACATAGCCTTGATCGAATCTCTCACATATCAAGAGATTAGTATCTGTTTTTTTTTATTAAGTAATATAAAATAATAGTATGTCTGAATTCATCGCGATCCAGTAAGGTTGATAATATGTATTTTATCGCTGTATATTCACTTCCTACAATGCCGTAGAAAGTCGCCGTTCGGCTTAAACTTTTCCTACCTTCCGCGAACGTTATACCGCTACGTCGCGTCGACCCAAATACCCGACTCGTCTCTAAAAGGCATAGTTTTAATTGATGACGCGCCATAGCTAGTACAGTTCAATCTCTATAACTCGAACCTCGTTAGTTCGTAATTCTCAGTACGTCGAAAAAACATGCCATTCCTTTCCGCTGAACAACTAAATACGCGGTGTCTCGAAATATTTAGACTTTATAACTCGAACAAAATGTTATTTCCCTGCGATGTATTGTTGAAGCATATTCACTCTATAAATCGAATTCCAAAATGGAGACTAAGTCGTATTTTGTAAAATATAATGACGTCTTACTTGAACACGCCTTTCTAAGTCGAAATTTTAGTAGCTAAATCTTTTGTATCTCGAAATTCTTAGGTAGAAAACTCATTAACTCTGTTTTCCCGTTACATTCGAGTTATAGAGATTCCACTGTATATAGATTTAAGGCTCATTTAAAGGTAAAGAGTGAGTTTTTGACATCATTGAGTTGTACTTAACATCGCTGGAATGTGTGACTTTTATGTAAGATGCACAAGTGGGCATGGTAAAAATATACATATAAAGATAACACATTCTCCTATGCGAGATAACGTGACATATAGTGCGGATAAGATCTTGTAAAACTGTTGCACTCACGCTTATCTGGCAACGTTATGCGATTGAAGAGTTGCATGAGGCGGTCGACGGCTACGAAGGGGCCGCGGTAGCAAGATGGCGGCGGCATCGTCGTGCACAAGTGCGCGCACGCCGGCGGCATCGGGAACGTTCCTCCTGTGAATGGAGATTCATTTATTATATCATTAATATAACAAAAAAATAATTTCAACTCTTTTATTCCATTGGATGGAAAATGTTTTACACATTGCAAGTGGAGGTTATTACGGAAAGGAGGCAAGGGACGATGATAAAAAAAAAACCAGACCCGATATCGGATGTTCGCCTGGTAACGGATTAACTTTGGGCTTGTACGGGATCATTTGATTAGTGTCGGGACGCGCGATGTCTTTGTTCGGATCGTTGTCTCTGGAATTAAAAACATACCGTTTTAATAGTGTATTTCAAATCTCAATAAAAATGTTCTCCGATCTATATATAAATATAATATTTGTATGAAGAATGCTTTTATTATCGTTATAATTTTCCCAGTTATTCTTTTAGTAATCGACGTTATAAAGTTTACCGTATTAAATTACTTGTAAATACAATTAAGAGTAAACTTGTAACTATATTAAAATATATATTGCATTGTTATATAAATTGTACTTACTTTTGCCCCAATATAACAGCTGCCAATTCCGGGGATATACCAGCTAAGGGCCCTCCTAAGGCCCACGATTTGTTCGACATTGATGCTACCTAAAATAAACAACGAAATGTCATCTTAATCGTCAATCATCAACTCGTAGCTGTCCACAGCTGGACACTGACCTCTCACAATGAGCACCATTTAGCCCGGTCTTCGGCTACAGGCATCCGGTTGCTGCCAGCCACCTTGCGCATACGTTTGCCTAGACACGTTCTTCATTCCAGGTCTCATCTATTCCACCTGCTATTATTTCAGCGATGAATGTTTAGACCATTATCACAGAACTTTATCCACGTATGGCTCTTTTCATGGCCCCTTGAGCCACTCTCGAGCTTTTGGAGTAATCGCACGGTTAGTTTTATCTTCATACGGCACTATAAGTTAGGATAGGTAGAATTTACTGATCAAAGAACTTCGTCGAAACTTAACGTATTTCACGAAACAAATCTAAAATTCATTAAACTAATCAGTTCTTATTATTAACTGGGGTCGAGATAGTCTCACCATAGTGGTTATGCCATTTTAAACAATATTTTCCTTCAGCCGCACCTCGACTTCTTTCATTTTTCTCTCTCTATCTATTTTTTTTTAATTAGAGGTGACAAACAAACACATTTCACTTGATGGAAAGTAAATAAGATTTGTCTGTAAGTGTTGCATGTTGCCATTTTTAAATTGATTTATAATATTAAACCATGAAACCAATTATATAATTATGTTGATAAGTCATAATAAATAAATAAATTCAAATATGTAACATCACTGTCTTCGATACATCTCCACTTTAGATGACCTCTACGTGCACGTTTAACGTACGTACGTTCGGCTGTACTACATAAAATCACGTTTTACCTAGACTGCAGTGGCAACACACATCTTGAATATTTCTCAAAACCCCGGGTTGATTAGTAGAGAATGTCAAAAAGCATATGACAGGACTTCCACGGCCATTTAATTTAAATACCGTAAATAAAATTTGACGTCATTTATAGTAACATGTCCTACCCAGAAAAGACATTCAATTTTAATGCTCTTACTTAACTAATTATAAAAGTTGGATTTATTAAAAAAAAATCCTAACTATATGAGATCCTAACTATTCTATATAAGATGTCACTTTACCTCTGTATAACCGATGGATTTCAACTCGGCGATGGTACAGGGATATAAATCAAGGAATTTATATCTGTCCACTAACTGCGCTGTTTCCTTCCCCTCAAACTCTTTGATCTGTAATCAAAAGCACAATTATAATACTTTAAGACAGGTAAAAATAATGAGAACGTAATGAGTTTTCCTACTTAACCTATTGTGTCCCACCGCTGAACAAATATTTTCCCCGAGCTTCCTATTAAATGCAATCCTTTCCCAGTTAATAATAAGTTTTCCATGACCACTTTCTGAGACAGTAATAAAACAAATTCGAAAACAAAGAAAAAATTTTTGAAAACGAATTTTTATTCGCGGTTTCCAGAATTTTATAATGAAATCTTCGTGGTTGATCCACAAACATGGCGATATTTACTCGCGTTAATACACTCACTTTATTATTTCTTGCGCAGTTGCTATCAGTACGAAACAGTTGATACCAGAAGACGGTTTGTGTCGGATAATATACATTACGCGGATTCGAAATTATTACCTTAAGTTTGTTAAATTATTGGGTTATTAACCCTTATAGCTCAAGAGCGTAAGGTATGCAATGTATAATCTGCCCTACTCTTTTTGTACGAGTGAGATAGCAATATATTGTTATGCAAGCGACAGGGATAAACAATAACGAACTAATGACAGAATTGACTTCTACCCCGCTACCGAATTTTACTTTTTAATGTACTATATAATAATTAAAATATGACACATTTTTATGTAAATAATATTTGTTGAAAAGAAAGATTACGATAAAGATTCACTTAAAATATACAAACCTTCTCAAGCACAGCCTGACGCCTCTTCTCCACTTTCACTATACTGACTAAATCACCGATGTTGGACTCAAACTCCAGAAATCGATTCCAGATGTCCACCGAGCTCTCCGGCTTCAAACTGCCTGATGATAGCACTCTTTCAAACAGCACACGGGTGTTATTGTCCTCTGGCATAGTGAAATAAAATATATAGGTTTATAAAAATATATATTTTTTTTTATATACTAAAAAACCTTTTCATGCAGAAAAGTACAACAGGTATTTATAAAGTGTCTATTTAACGAAAATAAATTATCTAAAGTCTATTTAATTAGAATATAACGTGTCTCTAATATATAAATTCCGTGGTCTTTACATATTTTCAAGTGAGATAGTCACTATAAATTATTTTAACGATCGTTGTGTGTGACCCATAGACAAGTATATATCTCTTCAAAGACAATTTTAAACATGTTAAACAAACACTGAAACCCCTGGGGACAAAGTTGGAATAAAAGCTGTAATGCAGTATTCCCACATTATACTTGCTAAAATCAGTTTTTAGTTTTATTTTGTATAATACGAGTATATTCATTCAAAAATTGTTCTTCTGTTCTGTAAAACTATATAAGATAAAAAGAGAATGAGTAAAATTAAAGAAAACGACTGCTGTTGCAGAGGCAGGCTGCACGCTGAGTTAGATTTCATCTGCATCTGAATGAGTCCGGTTTGACCGGGGGAAGGACAACATGCCATCACAGAATACCAGCGTGAGATAGCATCAGGATCCAGGAACCCATTAACAGATAACGAGACATTCAATGAACAATGTGCTCTTTTATCACAAAAACACAACCGCAAATCAACCTTAAATTGAATAACTCGGGATTTTTTAATCTAGACATGTTTATTATTTTTTTTATGTCAACCCTATGAATTTAAGTTGATGATATTACTACTAAAATTTAATATATTATGTATTAAATAACCTCTCACCGTTTAAATGCGACAAATAATCGATGTAACAGAGTACATATTCAGGTATGTGCGAGAACTTCTTAAGGCCTAATTCGAAAATTCGGAAGGCTATGTTCTTGTCCTTGGAGCAATAATACTCCATTAGCGCCGCTGCTACGAAAACGTGATAACGAGACCTGTCGATGTGTATTCATTAAAGAATTTTGCATTAACAAATATTATTATAAATTAAATAGTGGATTAGTAATTATTACAAGGGTAAAAAGTCAGTTATATTTATAATATATATACATACATAATGTACCGATTACTTACGATATATGGGTTATTAAATTTAGCATGTAGCGGACAGGTTCCTTCCCAACGGAGGCGTTACCGCCCCCATTGGGCTCTGGTAAATAATTTTTATTTTGTGATACTTAATACATAAAAAAAATAAAAAATACGGACTGATAAAATAGGTAATATGTCTTATATATTTTAAATATTTGGTAAAGTTAATTGTTAAGGGCATTTGTTTTTATTCTTGAACGGGTCAGGGGGGTTCAGAAAACTTTGGGAATCTATGGTGTAGTGTATATTTTAATTACATTATTTTTTTCACATATTACTGGCCTTGAATACAAAGGTATGAAGACCAATGTATAATGAAAGAAGAAAAGAGAGATTAAAATCGCTCCTTTTTTTCTTTTTTTTCTTTTTTTTTTTTTTTCTTTTTTTTCGGGCTGATGGCCGCTGTTAGCCCCAGGGCTTTTACAGTTTCACCGGGTTGAGAGGTGACCGAGCGCTTATGGCTCTCAGTCGAGACCTCTATATATGGGTAACCAGCGCAAGGGCTCCCGAGAGGGAGCCTCGGCTTGGACCGTTACCCTGTTTCGCGAGAGCGTCTGACTCGAGGGTGCCCGAGAGGGCCGAACCTCGGCTCGGTCAGTTGCTTCTGACAGAGGATTATCTTAATTAATATCACTATTATTATTAACTACCTGTACCACCACTTCAGAATGCGTGGGCGCCGGAGAAGAAGTGGCGCAAGAAACTCCAGCAACGCTTCTATCTGTATGGACTGGAGAGAACCGGCCAGTGACATGGCGGTATCGCGAATAGCTTTGTCTGCGACGCCCTCGCCGTCGGCGGGGGCGATATGAGGGTGCAATGTTTGTGTGTTGTGTTTTATGAAGGGCTTGGGCCCTGGTGGTTGCGTCGTCAGGGTCGTCGAGGGCGTGCCTCGGTCTCCTACGGACGCGGGTAAATCTGTGATTCGCGATGGGATTGTAAGTGGCGGCACTTACAATCAAAGGGTTTCGGTGTGTGACGGCAGAGTCGAAATATCGGCGAGAAGCCTGCTTCAGGTACTGAGCTATGGTCGGCAGCTCAAGATCTATGTGTAGATTTTCGTTACGCAAGAACCACGGCGCACCGGTGGCCTTGCGCATGAAACGATTTTGTATTACCTGAAGTCGGTGAATGTGACGCGGGGAGGCATGCGCAAAGACGGGGCTTGCGTATGTCATTATGGGTCGGATGCACGCTTTGTAAAGTGTAATTTTATTACGCAGGGACATTTTGCTATTTTTATTAAGTAACGGGTGCAAACGACCTAGGACGAACGCTGCTCGATTCCGTACGCGGTTGACATGCGGACCGAAGGTGAGTCTTTCATCTAATGTGACGCCTAAGTATTTGACTGTCTTTTCCCAGGGGATTGGACGATCAAATAACTCTATAGTTTGGAGATGCGGCGTTTTGTTGCGCCGAGAGAAGTAAATGGCTGCACTTTTGGTGGGGTTAACCTCGATCCTCCATTTCCGAAACCATTTCCCTAAGGTGTTGGCTGCAGATTGGAGGCGTTTACAAATAGCGTCTGGTTTAAATCCAGACACGTAGAGGCCTGTGTCATCGGCGAAAGGGCTAGCTCTACACCGCGAGTGCGCGGTATGTCGTTGGTGTAGAGTGTGTATAAAGTAGGACCTAGGACAGAGCCTTGTGGTACTCCGGCACAAATGGGGTGAACCTCGGGCGCGTTCCCTCGACGCGGTAACGAAAGGTTCGATTTCGGAGAAAATCTCGGATGATAAGTACGAGTCGATCTGGCACACCGAGCTCATATAGTTTGTATATGAGCCCGTTGTGCCAGACCTTGTCGAAAGCTTTCGCCACGTCGAGAAAAAGTGCCCCAGTTTGGTAGCCCTGAAGAAATTTACTGAGGATGTGCTCCGTGATGCGGTGCACTTGATGTGTGCATGAGTGTTGGGTGCGAAACCCGAACTGCTCATTGATTGGCAGCCCTCGGGACAGCATGAAGTCCTTGAGGCGGGTGAGGATGAGCCTTTCATATACCTTACCCAAGACTTTGAGTAGGCTTATGGGTCGATAGGCTGATGGATCGGTTGGATGTTTTGAGGGCTTGAGAATCCCTATGACATCGGCTTCCTTCCAGGTGTTCGGGAAGGTGCCTTTGGATATGGCCGCGTTGTAGATTATCACCAGTAGGTGTAAAATGGACATGGGTAGGAGTTTCATCACCTTGTTGGTGATACCGTCGGGGCCGATTAAAATCGCTACACTCAAGTACTTGCAAGTGCGTTTACGGCCTTTGAGAAAGGAATAGGCTCTTTTCTTGGACCCTAAGTTGTATCGGTACGGAAATACCGTATTCCACAAAACGATCACGCGCGGTGAAAAACTATGTACAAAGCGCATTGTTGGAATGTCATAAAATAGGCGACAATGAGATTTTAAAATCTGTCGCGATGTATGAAGGTTAAATTCATCTAAACGATTACTCAGAACATTCCACATAATGAATGCGATAGGGTATCAAAGTAGAATAGGGGCCCACTTTGATGCACTAGAATTCAAAAACTATAGTAACCAATACTCTGTTCATAATTCATTGCAGAAACAAACACTTTCTGCATGAGCACAATTGCATTATAAGACAGTGGTAGAGCTACGCTGCAATTCGTTTCTAGCTGCAGAATGAATGGGTCAAATCGAAAGGGACCACGCCGTCATTGAATACCAGCTTGATGCTGCTGCCGCAAGAATCACTCATCATCAGGTGAACTGTGTGCTCGTTTGATATTCTCAATGTAATAAAAAAAAAGTAAAATGTCTTACGCATATTACACGGTACTGTCCGCTATATTCCAGATGATCATGACAGCCTCTGTCAGACACAATGGGGTTTTCGAGACATTTCCTAGTATCTAGTATTAATTATGAAAAATATTTAATATAAAAAGGGAACACATCAGACCTGGGATCCTCTCTGGCGCGTTTAAACACAGTCCTGGCCGACTTAATGCCTTCCGCTCGACGTGCAAACTTCATGTACTGCACGTAGGCCAGGGTGGGGTCGATGTCCTCTACGTCCAAATACCGTGTGTATACTTGATGCACCTACATCATCAACATTGTATTATATATATGTATATATATATTTTAGTTGTATCCTGGACTAGTCTATACCTGGAGATATATGTTTCAGTATGTACAAAGAATTGTTGTGTTGTAATTTACTATGCAGGCATTGCAAATAGAACTGCCGAACTGAATATTGCTAGGAAAGTTATACGGTGTTTGTGTTTTAAGATGGTTAGGCACAGTTTATGAAATCATGGCATAAATTTATTGCCCACTGACACTTCACATTTGTGGATTATATATATATTTTAGTTGTATCCTGGACTAGTCTATACCTGGAGATATATGTTTCAGTATGTACAAAGAATTGTTGTGTTGTAATTTACTATGCAGGCATTGCAAATAGAACTGCCGAACTGAATATTGCTAGGAAAGTTATACGGTGTTTGTGTTTTAAGATGGTTAGGCACAGTTTATGAAATCATGGCATAAATTTATTGCCCACTGACACTTCACATTTGTGGATTATATATATATATTGTATTTATATATGTAATTATTCTTTATTTGTATTACTTATTTTTAGTCTTTTCTTTTTATTAATTAGTTTATTGCTACACCCATCACAATATCTCATCACCCATTGGGCTGACTCGTAGAGAATGCCTTTGGCATTAAGTCTGCCCTTTGTGAAGCCTTAACTTTGTTAAGGTTTATGCAATAAAGAATAAATAAATAAATAAATCAATATTCATTATTACACAATTATTTAATTATATATATATTTTAGTTGTATCCTGGACTAGTCTATACCTGGAGATATATGTTTCAGTATGTACAAAGAATTGTTGTGTTGTAATTTACTATGCAGGCATTGCAAATAGAACTGCCGAACTGAATATTGCTAGGAAAGTTATACGGTGTTTGTGTTTTAAGATGGTTAGGCACAGTTTATGAAATCATGGCATAAATTTATTGCCCACTGACACTTCACATTTGTGGATTATATATATATATATATATATAACGGCATACGAATCGAAGGTTGAGCTTATCTATCTGTTCTTTACAGATCTTCTAAGTAAGTTCGGTTTATTGGGTCTTTTGGGTGATAGGTGGCACATTTAACTTTCGACCTTGAGGAGTCATCACCTCTGAAAACGTGAATACCTGTCCAGTGGCAATGACTGCTACGGTTGCTACGGGCGCTACGTGTGCATGTAACGGAACGATTGGTTAACGTAACATGCAGAGCATACCTTGTTGTAGTGCAGTCGACTCTCCTCGTAGTCGGCGTGGGCGAAGTGCAGCAACGTAGAATGTTTTAGGGGGCCGCTTGTCGCGCGCTCGTACACCGCCGCCGCCTCGTCCGAGAAAAGGCGCGCCGCGTTCGAATCCTGATGGGTGTCAAAGTTTGAAAAATGTAATATAAGCTAGAGTGATGAACAAATGTTGCGATTTTTTTATGTTTATAATTGTTTATATATTTTTTTTAATTTAAATAAGATGATACATTGCACGATCTCACTTATAATAAGATATTTGTGTTAAGCATTACACTGCCGTACTAAATTAAAGATACGCTACTAATGTTGCCATCCTGCCTGTCAAATGGTGGACGTTCATAAATAAATCTATATTTATTAATTACCTAATAATCCTTAATGTTCATTGCTATACGCGGTCAAAGATCAACTGAATCAGATACAATAATAATGGTCATCATTAATCAGTACATCAGCAATTAGCGTTTTCACATGAGACCGTGTGAGGGCTTGATCATAGAGTCCTAAAAGCCTACAGATAGAAGCCTTCTGACACAATAACAAAAAAGAAAATGTCGCAACGAGAACTACAAGAACGCAAGAAGTACCACGCCGGGCAAGGGCTGGGTCGTTTAACGTAGCGATCTTTATCATAGTCTTTGAGATTTCGGGTCAATTCCACCATTAGTCGGGTTTTTTTTTCACTACAAAAAATGTTTATTTGCAAAAACATTAAGACATCCATTTTTGAGACATCCTTATAAGTAAATATTTATTGTGTGTGCACACAATATGAGATAATTATTAGTAAGAATTTTGTTTCTGTATATTAAAATTAAGTTTTGTATTTAATTGGCTCACTCCTTTCTCCTGTAGCAACTTTGAGGAATGGTCAAGAAACTGAGCAGCCTGATGCCACACGTCCGGATGGTGTGCGAGGCACAATAGGCACTGTTCGATCGCAAACATAACACGTCGCGCCACTAGCGCGGTGTCCTCTGAACGTAGCGGATTGCTTCTCTCCCATGTTATGTACTTCTTCCAAAGCTCCACCTGATAACGAATTGTTAATGAAAATATTATTAATATAACTAATTACTTTCAACTAATAAATCAAGGATACGGATCCGGAGCCCTTTATTAGTTGTGATGAGGCACATTCCATATCAGTCCACAAGGGTGACAACGCATCTGTATTACGATTCCTTCTCAAGGGTGTATGTAGGTGTCATGGGCCGCAGGAATCACTTACCGTTTGTTACTTTTAATGTCATAAAAAATATATATATTGTCATCTTTTCTACCAAAGATCCGCATCGGGGGCGGTATCGCCAGTACTTGGGGGACAACAATATTTAAATATTTTGTATCATGAACGATTGCAGAAGAAGTGTTGCATTACTTTTCATGTAAAGGTTGCGGTGGTTCAGAAAATGTTGTGAATCTATACTCTAAAATATAGAAAAAGATAACACTCCATTTAGGTGTATAGTAGTAGTAGTAACTTGTGGTGTAAGATGATAATTATTATACTTTCCAATATATACACTGCAGGCCAAAAGTTTAAGACCGCACATAAACAACATAATTATCCATCAATTGTAATAAAATCCCATAGGATAAATATAAGTTTTTAGCTTTTGTTTACGTTCAAGTTATTGGACATTAAACATCTACACAAACACTTGTGACAAACGCTGCGCTAAAGCCAGGTGGTAGAGACGTAATAATATTTTTATAATGTCCTCACTATTAATTACTTTGCTTTTGTTACGTATTGGTCAATAATTAGGATTATTTAGCTCCTGAAAACATGTGTTTTAATGTAATTAGATGATTAAACATTTAATATTTTGTATCATGAACGATTGCAGAAGAAGTGTTGCATTACTTTTCATGTAAAGGTTGCGGTGGTTCAGAAAATGTTGTGAATCTATTCTCTAAAATATAGAAAAAGATAACACTCCATTTAGGTGTATAGTAGTAGTAGTAACTTGTGGTGTAAGATGATAATTATTATACTTTCCAATATATACACTGCAGGCCAAAAGTTTAAGACCGCACATAAACAACATAATTATCCATCAATTGTAATAAAATCCCATAGGATAAATATAAGTTTTTAGCTTTTGTTTACGTTCAAGTTATTGGACATTAAACATCTACACAAACACTTGTGACAAACGCTGCGCTAAAGCCAGGTGGTAGAGACGTAATAATATTTTTATAATGTCCTCACTATTAATTACTTTGCTTTTGTTACGTATTGGTCAATAATTAGGATTATTTAGCTCCTGAAAACATGTGTTTTAATGTAATTAGATGATTAAACATTTAATATTTTATTGGAGTTTTACTTTAATTAAGGTGGTCTTAAACTTTGGCCTGCAGTATATAAGACAGTTTTTTATTGGTGATATAACCCATAGACAGCACACCGGGAAGACTAAAGTGTGACTAAAGGTGATTACTATCAAGTAATTAGGTTTTAATTATTTGATAGTAATAAACAATAATTTACGTTCAAATCTAAGATGCATGTTACACAATTAGTTTGAAAGGCAATTATGGCAAATCATAAAAAGCTGCATTTAATGTAACCCAATCGCGAAAATAATAAAAGAGTTTCACATGATATTATAGTGTACCTAGAACACTTGGTTGTGTGAATGACCTCCTATTCACTACTAGCCCATGCTTCACGAACACCCAACTTGTTGTACAATGTCTAAATATACTGACATAGCTTATGGGATATTAATAAGGGGTAAATTAGGTACCTAGGATAATTTTGGCCCTAGTTACACATAAAAATTGACGATTCTATATCCGAAAGATAAGCTACTAGCAGGTCAAAACACTCAATTGATAGAGAACTCCGTTATACCTGTTTCATTTCTTCCCTGTCTACAGTGGGCGGCGTGGCCGGCATGTTTCTGTTGAGACCTCGCGTAACAGTTTCCAACTCTTTAGCCACGCGGCGTGCGTTCATGTATTCCCGGGATCTCTCCATCGCCATACGCTCAGCTGTTGATTAATTTTATTTTTTTTAGGACCGCTATATAGGATGTTTTTGTAATTAATGTTATTGAGTTAAAGAAGAGAATGCTACTTATGGCCAAGGTATTATTAGCGTGATCGCTACTACGGTTGCCAAGCGTTGTAAATATAAGAATTGCTACAAGTCAGGAGTGACCAATAAATATTTTAAAGTCTGCTGCTGATAAAAAGGATACAGTAATAGTTTTATTAAATCTCAATGAGACATCTCATATATTGCCTGTCTCCGCGTCCTTCCGCTTCGTTAGGGAGCGCCATAAGCGCCCGGTCACCTCTCAACCAGGGGAAACTGTAAAAGCCCTCGCGGTAACAGCAGCCATCAGCCCGAAAAAAAAGCTTCGTTGCGAATACTCACCTATTATTATATTAATCCCTTGCTCGAATGCTATGTAGTCCTTCCACAATGTTTCTATACCTATAATCGGGGTGATTACTGCTCTTTGGTATACCTGAAAAGGCATTTAATGCTATGTATTTCATATTTCATATATTAATTATTTCATCATCACTACGTAGTATAAAATAAAATCCTTTCCACTTCTTCATTCTCGTTCATTCGTACACTCTTATTTCTTCTATCATTCTATTTCCATCTAGTCTTCAGGGGAGACAATTCATGTGGATCTTTGTTGAGGATAGATATAGGTGTTTATGGGTTTTAGCATTTACCATTAGGTGAACTGTGTGCTTGCTTGTTTGTCAACCTTAAATGTTAGGTAAATAAAATTGTTTTATGTTTTCATCTTTGTTTAGACCGATACGACCAGATTTGTCTCTTTCCCCACACGAATGTGGCGGTCTTTATTAAACATACGTAGTAGTAACTCTACTTAAACGTGTAATATGTAACTGTGATATAAAATTGTTGTCGATGTTTACTTTCCTTATCTCATTATCTTATTTCGGATTGTTAAAATAATAGCAATTTATTTTTAGGTCATTACAAGTGAAAAATTGTAACCAGGAGTAGTACCTTTCTCACAGCAGAAATCTTTTGATTCTCTGCATAGGAACCAACTGCGTCGACTGCCTTTAGAAATGTTACGTAGTCATTCCATATTGGGTAAGCGTGGATATCCAGTCCTATTTTATCCAGTGCAAAGTCATACGCTTGCGCCATTTTCTCTCTAAGGTATAAAAAAAGACTATGTTTATGATATAGCTTAAATTAGAGAAGGAAATTGAGTTCTAAAAAAGTGGATGAACGTTTGTGGTCATCCCTGAGGGATAAGACGATCGACTGGGCCATCAGACCTTCGATTGAATTTAGATTAATAGTGATTACATATTATTCTTACAACCTCTATTTCTTCTTAGATGGTATGAAGAAATAAAAGGTGCTGGTACGGTATAAACTATATTCAGACATCGGTTAGAGTACGTTAGGTTGCAGTGTTTAAGATGTGTCTTCTTCTTCGGCGATAAAAAATGTAATGAATTATACAGGTACTTATATTACCTATATTCGTCCCTTTTGAATATATGTTCGTTTTTTGTTGTATTGGTAACAACCCCACATGCGGTCATATAGAAAATAAAACCTGGTAATGTGATGTCCCTGTGATGAATGTGAATTCAAAATTTCATCCTCACCATCTTGATAGTTGGCAAATGTGAACTGCAAAGTGAGTTTGCTTATTCCGAAATTTTATTACACGTAAAACGGCAACTGCCCATGTTCCATTTCATGGCACGTCATTGAGATTATCATTGTGGTCGCTTTACTGCTGAATTAATATCCGGTAAGTACTACTATGTACTCGTAATGGTCTTTATTTTTATAAATATATTATACTTACTTGTATGTAGGCAGCATACATTTAGTTTCTTTGACGTAGTTGAGATAAAGGCGCCAGAGTTCAATGTTAAGGATCTTCATTAAACAGCGCTGGAACAGCTGAATCCATGCGAACATGAGATCAGAATAGATTTAAAATAATAAAAATGTGTCTTTATTTAAAGAAAAAGGTGTTTTATAAACTTACTAGTGAATTTAAACAATATTAATAAATAAGCATAACATTTTCATTATACCAAAAAAATAAACGCTGCCTTTATGACGGTATTGTTGTTTTATATAATCCATTTTAAAAATACTTTCCCATGCCAACGTCCAAAACGAGGAACATAAAATAAAGTTAATGGAATTAAAATACATTTATTTTTATGATAATTGATAAAATTATCAACTCTGAATCACTCATCACAAAATTTTAATTAACGTTTTAGGGTATGGTCAGCAAAAATATCAATCGTAGGTTCGAATTTACTTTTTAAATATTATAGTGGACTATCACCTTGCACATTGATGATTGATTTGATGTTTTTAAAACTATTAGATGAACATAGGATGCTAATACAGGTGGGTGCAATATTGCTTTAAACAAGAGTTGTTGGTAAACTATCTCTATCCTGGCTAATCTAATTTTATATGATTATGATACATTTCAGAATGGGAGTTTGATTTTAAAGGGACGTGAGAAATGGTTTTTTTTAAATTATATAATATAATATTACACATATTATTGATTACTAAATCCATCTTCGAAAAGAAATCATAAGGCAGATGCTTCATCGCCCACGAGGACTAAAATAGAACGCTTCGTCACCAGTAATAAGGTCTTCGATGTCGCTTACCCACCAGCACTTAGCTAATACTTTACGCAGGTAATCTGTAAGATCTTAGCCCTTCCTTGATCGAGTCACCGGATTCGATGCTATTGGCGATAAGTAGATTTTACTAAATCAAAACTACTTAAGACTTACCAAATATACACGTTATAATAAAGGTTTTTTTTAAATTGAAACAAGTACTATTCATAAGTATTAATTGGATACTATATTTATTGCTAATTATGTATAAACCTACGTTATGTATATATCATACGCATTTGTACCGGAACTACGATAAGTGTTAGTCACAGGTTACCGACTAAATCCTTAGTTCCCAAAGTGGTCCAGGTGGACTCCCAGAGGTCCACGGGAGACTTGAAGGGGATCTTCGTTGGCGTGACAAACAAAAGGGGTTCACAATTCGTAAGCGGGGGTCCACGAAAATTTATTTGCTTTCGATAGTGAAGAACTTAAATGTTGGCTTGGCTTCACCTATCAATGTAGGCTAGATAATATTTTAAGAAGCTCAGCGACTGTTACTTGAAAAAACTTGCATATTACACATTCTTTGTCGAGTTTTGGGAATATGGTAGAAATTAAGCTGTCCACCGGAACCAGCAAAATTTTGAAAGTGAGAAAAAAGGTCTGGACTACACGATTAACCGGGGAAGGACCACGCTCTCACAGAATATCGACAAGAAGTATATTATGAGTTTCCGTTTGCACTGTCATCCGGAGTCGTAGTTACACGAAGCGATGCATTTACATCACAATCCGCATTTACATCACAATCCGCATTTACATCACAATCCTGTGGGGAGAAGGAGCGTATGACTCTTTGTTGAAAATGAAGGCTGGTGGTGTTTACCCAGTTATACAGTACATAGTTCACAATGATAAGTGATTCTTGCACACATATTTAAGATCGATAAGGAATCAGGAATCAGGCCACCACTGCTGAGGGTTAAGATTAAGATGGGGAGATTTTGTTGCGAGTAACAAAGTCTCGAGATGAAGTAATGGTCACAATTATGATATATATGACGGGAATTAAATAAGTTCATGATATGGAATACAATATAATTATTTTTAAAATTATTTCTCCTTTTCAATATATAAACATTTTTCAGATCGGTTTAATTAATATATGTTTATTCCGTTTGACTTGCCAAGACGATAAAATATTCAAAATGGTTACATCTGATACTTCATCTAATTCTGTAAGTTGTTGTTTTTTCTTTCCTTTTTTTTTTTTGAGCTTTTACAGTTTCGCCGGGTTGAGAGGTGACAGAGCGCTTATGGCGCTCAGTCGAGACCTCTATTAGTGGGTAACCAGCGCAAGGGCTCCCAAGTGGGAGCCTCGGCTTGTACCGTTAGCCTGTTTCGCGAGAGCGCCTGACTCGAGGGTGCCCGAGAGGGTCGAACCTCGGCTCGGTCAGTTGCTTCTGACTAAGAATTATCTACATTAATATCTCTATTATTGTTATTGGCTATCTGTACCACCACTTCGGAGTGCGTGGGCGCTGGAGAAGAATGGCGCAGGAAACTCCAGCGACGCTTCTATCTGTATTGACTGGAGAGAACCGGCCTGTGACATGGCGGTATCGCGAATAACCTTGTTTGCGACGCCCTCGCCGTGGGCGGGGGCGGGTTTTGTTGCTATTTTAAATCTCCTAATATAGACTTTTCCATACTTTTATCATTCATTGCCTCGATCGGCCATCCCCACCTGGGTTTACCTTCAAGCGGGTTCTGCGGTTTTGCTAGAGGATTTGTAAATCTTGGTTTTCACAGGGCAAGAGTACTCGCGCAGACCTATTTTTTTATATATTTCTGGGGTGGCAAGAAGCAAAAGAATATAGTTTACCTGATTGTACGAGATGTTTGTGGTCTGAGGACTGAGATGGAATGGCTCGTTACCAGTAAATTGGTCCCCGGATCCATAACACTCACGATACGAAACACAGCAGCATAATGCTACTACTTCACGCTTGCATTCTCTGAAGCGTAGTCCTTTGTTGAGCCGATTCCTTTCATATCTTAGCTATCTTGCGTTGCTGTAACACTGTTAAAGAGTACTTTATTAATAATGATGCGAGTGTTTGTAAATTTTGTTTTTACACTATTAAAGAAATTCTTAATTAGATATAATAGAGATTAAGGAAGAAGGGGTTAAGAGAGAGCAAGCTATTCCGCCATTCCGCGAACTTATGGATTCGAATCTCTAACTATAACTCGTCAACTATAATACCAAATATAATACTCTGAAGGCTGATTATATCAATTGTTTTTAATAATTTCGATAGGGTTTATGACAATAGTTAGTTATACAGATGCGTCCCGCATAGTTTTCTGGCGTTTACTATTATATAAGATACATAAGTTCATAAGGCATACATTATAGTTCAGCAAAAAATAATGGGTTTCGGGTATTTTCAAATTTTGAAATTTCCGTGTTTAAACCGTTGATTTCGTAATATTTACTATTCAATCACCAAATTTTTCATTATTATTGCATTAAAGTCAGCCTAGTGACTTAAATCTAAATTAACTAGTATTTTTAACAACGTTATTAAATATAACTCGACCATAAAGTTAATATGGGGTATTTTTTCTAGAAAAAAAATTGAAAAACTTGTCTTATTCAATAGCTTTATAACGAGATATACCATTTATCGAAAAATCCATTGACACAAAAAGTAATTTTTGTATTATGATCAATGTTTTATTATAGTATAGTATGTTTTATTATAGTATAGCATGTTTTATTATAGTATAGCATGTTTTATTATAGTATAGCATGTTTTATTATATCAAGTATTAACTTGCTATGAGTAAGTTCTATTTCATTATGACTAATCTACGAGTACAAATTCATTGCCGCAAATCAAAGTAACATTGAATTGCGGCAATTTTGGTTTTATTTAAGTTTTATTTTACGTTGCGAAAAAATTAACGAATTGATTGAGGAATCGTTGCATTTATAACATTTTAATTTCTTTGAAAATACACTCGTGAAAAAAAAAACGACGCAAGCATCATGCACTAGATTGAGTATCTTTAAAAATATAACTGAACCTTGAATTATAATTTTCCTTTTGGATTATTAAAGCTGTATGTTTTGGCTTCTAAATTATGTAAACAAATGTTATCTTTTCCAAGAATACAACCAAAAACATGTTGTTCTTGATATAATCACCATTTTTGCGCCTGTTTGCAATAGCGGTAATTAGGTATTATCATGCCCTATAAAAGATCATTCATTTACCCGACCTACCCTTATCAGTTAGTCGTCAAACGTCAACCGGTACCCTTATACCTTATTATTAAACACAATTATTGCCTAAAAACATCTATTGAAGAATTGGCTCGAGCGGTTGTCCTATCGGAACAAGGCCAGAGTCAGCAAGAAGTGGCTCGTGTGTTAAACATGAACCAGTTTGTGGTGTCCAGAGTTTACCAGCGATACCTGGAGACTATTAGATTTAACCGAAGAAGCGGATCCGAGAGGAAAAGGTGCATGCATGGATGATCGATTCAGTACTCCGCTCAGAAATCGGTCCCTTTCTGGCGTTAAGTCCAACAGGAGTTCAGAGAAACACGAGGAGTGGCTGTTAGTGGCAGCGACAGTCAGAAGAAGACTAAAGGCGGCTAATGTCACTCGAAAAAGGCCGGGTACTGGCCCGAAGTTGACCCCAGCTCATCGAGCAGCTACACTACGTTTTGCGAGAGAACACGTGAACTGTACGGACGAACAGTGGAGCTCTGTTCTCTTCTCAGATGAAAGCAGAGTATGACTCCATGGCAGCGATAGATGACGAGTCTACAGAAGACCTGAAGAACGATTCGCCCAGTGCTGCGTAAGTGAAAATGTGGCATTGGGAAGAGGTTCCTGCATGGTGTGGGCGGGCATTTCAATGGAGGCAAAAAAAGGAGTTCGTTTTCATCGAAACCATAGGCAGATTTTGAGGTATGATGGCGAATCGATATATTCAAGGGATATTAGGGGACCATGTCATTCCTTACGCAGGATTTATCGGTGAAAACTTTGTGTCAATGCAGGACAATGCCCGTCGACACTGCAGCATCTATTCGATGGTACTTACAGGAGGTCGAAATAGAGTGCATGTAGTGGCACTGTAGTCCGGACTTTAATTCTTTTGAGCATTTATGGGAATAACTTAAAAGAAAAGTTCGCGCTAGAAATCCTACACCAGCTAAGATATCGGAGCTTTATACCGTACTCGCTGAAGATTGGGATGGCGTTTCTTAAGAATCAGTGTAAAATCTTATTCGATCTATGAAGAACCGATTAGGATCTGTAATTAGAGCTGGGGGGGAGGGGCGGCTGGCGGGGTGACACTAAATATTGTTTTTTTTTATTACTTAATTTATGAGTGTTTTGTCTTTTGTTTCTATTTTCTTTAGAGTGAATGTATCTGACTTGACTTAGTTTTAGACGAATTTTGTATAAATATTTACTTTATTAATAAAAAAGAATTTATTAATACGAATGTCATCTCATTTTGAAGCTAAAACCTTCACCTTTGATTTACTATAGTCAAAAGATAAATCTGAGCAACAGATTTTTTATGACAATAATTTGCGTAACAAGCGTACGGCGTGTCAGTTTTTTTGCTCACGACTGTATTTAGTTTTGTGTACCATTATGAATGATTTCAATAAAGAAATACGCGGATATTAATTTGTTCGGAAAGAATATGGATGTCGCACATTTGTATGTTACAATCGTTTATGTGAAACGTCATCAGTGCATTCCAGAAGAAGGTAACCTGATAGTAAGCATATTAATGAAGAAGCAATACTTTGGCTATTTCTTGGGGATTCAACTATGTTTACGAGACAAGAGTTTTTGGTATTCCACAGTGGAGTGTCTGGTCTACAATACATAAGGCGCGGCAACACTCATATAAACACCTATATAAGTCTTGTAAAAGGGTGACCCTTCACTATCAGAATTTTAGTGCCTTATGCTCTTTAATGAAAGTTTTCTCAAAAATATCTTGTGGATGGATCTTAGCTTGATCATGCAAAATTTTAACCAGCATTACTAAGCAATCCAAAATGTAAACGTGGCCGAAACATTCAACATTTCTCAATGAACGTTACAAATACATCGAAAGATTATGTTGGTTATTTTGGGATCCCAACTGAAAATTAGGAGACGTTTATAATGATAGAACTATATTATATTTATTATTATCTTAGAAGACGTTCTCCATACAAACAAATAACTACACGATGGCTGTATTCTACGGGGAGTCTATCTGTGATTTCCTCGATGACAGTTTTTCGAACAGTTGGATTAGGGTAGAAACGATTTCGTGACCAGCCCCAGAAGTCCCGATTTGACACCATTTGATTTTACGCCTGTGGCCATTTGAAAGACACTATAAAACTCCCGTAGTATTAGTTGAGTAACTCCGGGAAAGAATTGTAGAAACCGCTGCTATAATGCAAAGTTTACAAAGGCTGACCATAAGGCCCAAGAGAATGTTACGTAAATTAATCATAATAACGCTAAAAGTGATTGTTTGAAAAAAAAATAAAGTAGAAGGTAAAATTACATTTTAAATAAAAAGAGAAGGTTGAAATAGGTGAGAGGAGAGTCGTAATGTGTTTTGCGGTAGTAGTTGTTCAATATGCCAGAGAAGAGATGAGAAATGTATTATTTAAACAAATGACAGATGCCTATATTTCTCATATCATATCTATCATTGCAGGTTCATTAAAGCAGCGTCGGTAGCGGAGTATAGGTATATATATTGACTTGATTGACGTCATACAGAAGGACCATGTTATATGTGAAACAGCCGAGTACATAGGCGTATAAATGTGGAAGAGGAGAAAAACAGCGAAGGAGCTCAGAAAATGAAAAATATCCGCCTATGCTTCTAGGTGAGTGTGAATTTCAATTTGGATTCACAAATACTAACTCTAAATCTTGATTATCACCCCAATCGATTTTGGACTTAAAATGGATGAAATGTTTGTTAACGCTATCGTCAAATACTCTGAAAGAGATGCCAACAATCTTTTCTGAAAATCGTATCAACAATCTATAGCATAACTTGGATTTTTATATATATCAAAAAAAAATTACACACAATATAGGTTATTCGAAGATTTCGAATAACATAATTTAATTTCAAAGCTAGCAATATATTTTTTTTTAATTAACTGACGCGATGTGTCATGGAATATATTTTATCAAAGATACAACTTCCCAAAATGTTCCATCCCGCATAATTCCCCTGTCTACGTGTCTTTGTTACAATACGACGTATTGAAAACGTGTACGAATATCTTAAGATTGAGTTTGTAGTTGTACGGATCATGTTATTTATATTTATAGTTATTCATAATTTTAAAAGAAACAACCCAATACATTGCCTATTATTTTTATAATGGAAAGGAAATGGTTTAAAGGATTTCAGAATAACTAAGATATTGGTATTATAATATTGATTGTATGTATCTTAAGATTATTATATTGACTAAAAGGGATAATACATGTCAAAAGTGACCTTCTGTAGCTTAAAAATGTTTTGTTATTAAATGTGATAAAATAATTATTGACAGTCATAATATATTAGTCAAATGGCTTAAAAAAACCAAAATATTTTCTTACTTCTCATTTTTGCCATAGAATATCACCTCCAACATGTCTGAACACAGATACCCTAGCCGAAAAAAAAGATAGCAATTTTATTATCTGGTTTCTTTATTTGAACTTAAGACTATTAAATTACATATTTCTTTGTCATAGACTTTTTTTTTGCTGTTTTGAGAAAAAATATATTTTATTCAGTCTTTATTAGTCACTAATATCACAGACAATTTAATACTGTTTTAACCAACTTACACTGTATCAATACTAACCTTTTCTACTTTTTCAAAATTTCTCGCCTTCATCTGTAAATAAAGAATACAAACGTAAAAATCTCGAAACTTTAGAAAATAGTGGCTTCATTTGGATATAAACTAGACTTATATCAAACATAGTTGAGCCTTCATGTATAAATTGTTAAGGTTAAAATGGTCACTAAACATAATTATCCATATGAAATTTCTACTGTAAGAGTATTACCTAGATGTCATAACGAGACTAATAAAATAAATAGTATGAATATCTTGATGTTTCAGGTGGACGAGAAAGACCTATGTTTAACCTAACTTTAACACCAATTTTAGCACCATAATTTGAAGTAAGACAGCAGCTAGTTGCTTATTGTACAGAATTGCCTACAAGATGATAATGACATTTGGTCAATCTGCCTGCCGAATAAAGGGATTTCAGTAAAGCCTTGGACTATTTACATTCTAAAATTGTATGATGGTTAACTTACTTATTATTACAGACCAGCAAATGGCTCGATAATATTGATAAATTATTTTATTCATATAATAGAGGAGAACTAACAATTTATTTGAGTACCATTAGTTTATAATAAACTAAGATTTTATACTGAGGAATAAATGACTTGTTTTAAATTTATAAAAAAATGAAAAGAATTCTATATCTATTTCCAATTTTTAATCAAATAATAATTATAGTACACTGCGGGACATAGGCTTGGTAAAAGATAATATTGTGTAAGGATGTTGTTATAATTTTGGTGTTATTTCCCACATACACAAAAAGATGGGATGTCCATCTTCTAGTATATTCTTATCCCTAGTTTACTTTAAATACACTCATTGTCTGTAATGGAGGAACTGTTACCTCTCCTACCTTGAGTAGTAAGTTTTTATATATATTCAATTTATCTCAAGTTAAATTTCCCAGATCCCCCAGACCAATGTTAATCATTATCTCGACTTTAATATACCAGATCACCCAGACGGATGTTACGATATATTAATAATAAAAGTTTCTTGCCTTCAAAAAAAAATACAATATCATATATCAATATTAATAAATAAAATCTATTCAAAAAAAAGATACACATAAAAGATATACATAAGGAGATGCAACAAATTAAGGTAGCTAGAGGTAACTAGCTGTATGATGATAATCTATGATGGTCACACAGTGTTGATTTTGAGTTTACTCCATTCTCAGTCACACACCACATCAGGAGTGTGAACAAAAAACTAAAACTATGTATGTACTTAAAAATATTTATTTATAGTTAACATTAAAAATAATGATGCGTGTATTTTAAGGACCAAAGGTTTACAATTTGCATTTATGAGATGTTATGGTAGGTTTGCATTTATTGATTTTGTTTAAACAATTTAATAGTGCTCAATATATATTAATACACTTATCTCGGATTATCAATAATTAATTTTTAATTCTGTACATGGAGATATCAAGGTATTTACTATATTTTTACTATGTTATCCAGTTCTACCTCTACAAAATTTTTACTTAAATAAAATAAAAAAAAAGTCGTCTAACCTCTTGTTCAATATAAATTTTCCAGTACCGGCCAGTAGTTGGAAATGCTGCTATTAGTTTCTCGTACATAGTCCGTAAATCATTAATACACCTTGTTTGCGCTTCCCTGATAAGTAAAGACCACGAATCGACATCGTAAGTGTTGGCTTCGACAGCTTTCTGGGCTCGAGTTAATCTCTCATTTCCCCAATCCTTCAAAATAATTATAAGGTTTAATAAACATAAGGCATTTATCTAATTTCTATAATTTATGTATAATAAATACCGACTATTTCTGTATTTTCTTCTGCCAATATAGCGGTCATTGCGAAATGTTCAATATACTACTCAAATAAACACGATGTTTGATGTATTATCACAAGAAACAGGGTAATGAAAAGAAATTTAGGACTTTTCCTAATATAACGTATATGTTAATATGTATTTTATTTATATAGAATTTATTTATTACTACAAATGATAATGAGGAATCCCAAAAACCGAAGCAAGCGTTTAAATAAAATTATAAAACACATCCACGCATCTTCTACGTCTCAGTGTGACCAGATATTTTTTTTGGGAACACCACAGATTGTAGTTTTTTATTCTCATTCACATTCTCATCATTATAATATATTCATTAACAAATTATTTACATATTAAAGTATTCACAATATCATCATAATTTCTTTTCCAAGCGTCATACTTTTTAATATAATATTTATTTAGTCAATTATTGTAAACGTAAAAATATAGGCTTATTTGTAGTGTGTACGAGTAGCCTCGCTACATTTGTTTATAGGGATAAAATGATGGCATAATCTGGAGGCAAGTCCAAAAATAACCAAAAAGCGAGTTATGACTTTTTGATTATTTTTGAAACTTTCCTGCATTATGTTATGTAATTATGATATAATTATCATTATGTAATATATCGCTATTTACTGCTATATTTATTACAAATTTTTATTTAAAACTGGTGTAATAAATAATATAATAAAATAATATAACAAATACTGAATATATTTTTATGATATCATTCTATGATGACATCATATTTCTGTTATTCAAAAGTGTTCTTAAATTAATCAAATAAATAAATAAAGTCTAACTATTTATTTTAAATATTTATATTATTTATGAAAATTATACAATTATATTATTGTTTAGGACGACACCTACAGGAATTCATTCTTAAAATTCATGCAAAATAATTTTTAATCATTATTACGTACATATGCGCCCACGAACACGTTTTTCTGAAACTCTATTATTTATTATTGATATATCCATGAGAGTCTCGATAATTTCTAAATTTTTAGACTTTTTTTCTGATATTAGAATAGTTTTACTTTTTATATCTATATCAATATATCTAATTTTGTTACATATCTAAAACTTAACAATTCTAGTCTTGTGTCTTATAACTAAACGTCACTAACGCTTATTTTATTTTATGGCACAAAATGCAAATATAATTTAAATTTAATGTTTTTTTTAAATTATCATTAGTATTGTGCGAATGAACTACTAGTTGTAATCAACAAATCATTAACGAAGCAAATACAGAGTATAAATTAGCCGAAGACCCCTGAGCAGAGAGCCCTAAATAACTGTAAATAAACAAGTTATAGTCATCTAAACTATATCAATTATCATATGCAATTGTAAGAAAGTGAACCGAGTGTCAAAAATCATTTTCTACCAATCTCATTTTTTTAACTTTACCTTTAGATGGTACTCATAAATATATAATTTATATATCTATTAACGACGATAAAAAATTCTTACCAAAAAGGTAGATTAATTTAATCGATTGAAATTTTAAGCACATCCCTAGGCGAAAGAGGTAGCCGGCGCTATGGAAATTGAAATTGCTTTGCGTTCTGTCACCTATGTTTACTGTATAATTTACCAATTAAAAATTTAAACTCAACATAGGATAAAATGTTATTTTACTCATTCTTTAAATCTCTTGTTGGTAAAGATGTTGTGGTGGAATTAAAAAACGACCTTAGCATATGTGGAACATTGCATTCCGTAGATCAATATCTGAATATTAAATTATCCGATATAAGCGTCATAGATCCAGACAAATACCCTCACATGTTATCAGTGAAAAATTGTTTTATTCGAGGTTCCGTGGTTCGCTATGTTCAATTACCGGCAGATGAAGTTGACACGCAATTACTCCAAGATGCAGCCAGGAAAGAAGCAACGGTATCAACAAGATAGTCACTTGAACATAACCTAACATTTAAGTGCAACAAACATTGGACTAAAATATTTGTGAATATATTTAAGTGTATCTACATTTTAATAAATATAAAACCTTTATGATATATTCAGTTTTTCTTTGCACAAGAATAACTTATTATTTCTATACATATTAAATAATACATACATAATTCCATAATATTTTAAAATCAATAGATTATAATAAGAAAACAGAGTCTTTCAATTTAGAGTGGTAATCTTAAATTGATACAAGGACATTACTTATTAGATAAATACATTTTTTTTACTATTTTTAATATTTTTGATTATTGAAAATTATTTTATAATTCTGTACTATAAAAAAAGTATATAGTATTATTTTTTGAATTTATTTTACTGCCAGTTGTTAACTTTTAAGTTATAATGGTTTGCCTCTGTGAACTTAGACCTTGACCTTGTGACTTGACCAAAGGGTATTGTAAAAGGAAGTAGCCTATTACACCTGGATTAAGTGCATGGCATCCTAAGTAAGTAAGATATCCTCTGCAGTTGGTGTTTGTGTTGGTCAGATACATGTTACAATTATCTAGAGGTGAGTTTAAACCTCTAAGTTTTAAACTCACCAAGGCTCTGTTGATGTTCTTGGGACAGACTGTCTGTAGCTGATGCTAATTGTCCAATGTGTATTGTATACAGGTATAATTACAGACCTCTTCTTCTTCTCTCTTACATTTTCTTTATGAAATTAAGGGTGACATGAGCACACATTAATTTGATGGCAAGCAATAACCACATTTGTCCTCAACACGGGTTCACAATGCAAATGTTGTAGTCACCACTGAGGCTTGAGATGTAATGTCTTTTCTGAGTTCCAGTCCTCTACTTTCCTCTGGTATTGTGTGTATCCCTGGTCGGTCTGGTGCATTTCTGTTAGAGTTAGAAACCAGCTACAGCAGGTTTCTAGCAATGTTAAATTGAGTAGTAAACAAAAGTGGGAATAACCTAACAGGGCATTAGCTGCTGCTTATGAGTCTTGGCTTGGGTCTTTGTCATCCGTGGCATATCTTATTACCTATTATGGCCTGTTATTTTTGCAAAATTGTTATTTGAGCAACTTTTAGTTTGATTTAAATTAATATTATAACTGATCATTGCAACAGACATGGGAAGGGAGCCAATGATTACCCATTTGATCTTTTAAGTCTATAACTTTTTTGGCTATGGGTCAGTTTGGCCTTATACAGTACTTGGACTTAGGTGGTCAAGAAAGTGTGGCAGTACCTACAGTTTGCACGCTTTGGACTTTATCATATATTAAAATATATCTGTAAGAATGTGCATAGAAATTACCTGATCTATATAATTGTAATATTTTTACTTCTATTCTACATTTTGTACCTGTCATGTTCTTTTATCGCTTTCATTTGAAATTATATAAATCGGCTAGCATAGTAATTGCTAAATTGCTCTATGTTAAGAATCATGCATAATTTTTGATTCTACAGAGGCATGCACAATAGAAATGTCATTCTAGAATTCTTAATACTTATTCATCCACTATTCATTAGTGAAATGCTTAAATCCACAGTAGAAATGGACTAGAAGACATCTATCTCTTAGTCCATCACAATAAAACAAAGATAGAAAACTACATAATGCTTTTATATATATGGTTTAGTTACATTACTCAGCACAATTTTTAAATTATTTCATATCCATATTCTGAGTAGCAAGATTGTTTACATTTTTTTGGAAGGCATATTTTCGCTTCATATTTCGGAAGAGATATTTTTATCTGTAAAATAAAAGTATATGCAAGGTTATAATTTTGCATTTTGGTGTGACACAAAACTAGATTAGAGATCGTTAAAGCTATTGCATATATATCCATCTCGGGCTAATAAAGTTATGCTATATATATTTATATATTTATATTATATATTTACGTTTATCATAGCGTAATGTCATAAAAAAGAAACAACTTCATAATTAATATCACAGCCTATGATCTCTATCATTACCACCAGCAGACTAATGGAACAGTGAGAATCTGAGAAATATCTGCAATCATGTAGGTTTTTCCCACAGATCGTAACAAAGCTCAGTTCTATGGCCTCTGCAATCATGGAGTCTGAGTAAAACTTGGTTGGAATGTCGTTTCATCTTGTTCTTAAACTTGGAACTTTCAATAAATATTTTGAGCAATACTTAGAAAGTAGGAGGTTGGTAAGTATAACAAATAAATTGATAACAATATTTGAGTTATATTTATTATACTAACTTTTACTCACGATATTCGCGACATAGTCAGGGGAAATTAGTCTTTTCATTTTTGCACGGAGCACGGATAGTCTAGAAAAAAAATAATTATAGTGTTATCTAAAACTTCGTATAGTGCTACTCAAATGTGAATTGGGAGATTGAATTATAGGGTAAAGATGTTCTGTCTAAATTCATTGTTGATATTGGACGTATTAGTATGTAGGCATACATCAACCTAATAACTTCAATATCAACTTGAACCCTTTTAAGATATAGTAGAGAATTAAATTCAATATTTATGTGGATTTACTTGTCTATTAAATTTAAGAAGTGTTTTTACCTTTTATAGTTTAATCAGAGATCTCAAACAAATCGTTCTTGAGATTTGAGTAACTTTTCAAGGAAAGTGCTATGGTTCGTGAATAAAGCACTAATCATAGCACTTTCGCATTATTTTCGCATAGAGGATGGTATGAATTCGTTACATATGTATTCTGGTGTTAATTTTTATGTGTCAGCTCCGGTGAAAGGTTAATTCGACCGGCCAAGAGCTGTACCATGTGAATATTTCATGTTAGATCAAACATGTAGGTATTTTTTGTTCAAACAATGAGTCACCATGAAGTCAATTTTACAAGTACATAATAAGAATAATAAAATTTTGCAAGCCGAAATTATGAAATCCATATTTATTATAAGTAGAAGAGACCTTTGGTGAAAAGATGTTATAAAAGTTTGCACGACTCAGGACTCGATGCGGTCCTGCTCTATTAAATATTCAAACATTAAAATTTTCTCGCATATTACTAGGCAGCAGGAATTGCTTTATTAACCTATTTTATTTTTAATTAAGAAGTACTTTTCTGGGCTTGTTATTTCCCTTATACATTCAACTTGAGCATAAAATACAAAACTCTTCCAAATTCCTGAAAGACAGGTGTGGTATGATCGGTATATAAAAAAATACTTCTTACTAAACTGAAAATTATAGATTACTCCTGCACTTAATGCCATCTTATTTTTTTTAAAAAAATAGAGATTCTAAAAGATAGCTTCTAAAGAGAAATTATTGGTTCGCTTTCAAATTACTAAAAGAAAATATACATAATAGAGAAAAATACCCAACACTGATTAATTAAAAAATAATAATATAATATTATACGTTAATACATTCTAATAACGAAAACAGTTTAAAACCATATTACATAAAATAACAATGATAGATGTTGAATTGTGCAAAAAAAATAATACAGCGTGTTTTCACTATAATATTTTATGTTTTATTTCTAATTAGCCGACGTCAATGATTACGTCCTAAAATGGCAAATTCCCGGAGATTACGTCAGATTTCTCTACGGTGACAGTAAAATTTGAGCTTGAGAATAGGACTACTCTGCGATCCTAAAATATTTTTATACATGTGTGTCCTTTATTCTTGTTATTAGCTAAGATTTGTTTTTGTGAACTTACTCGCTCTTTGTAGGTCCGGCTATCCTCATGACGTGTGCTCGCATGCACCGGTAACTATGTGAAGTTGTGGCGTGCTTGCAACTAGTGGAAAGTAATAATAAAATATATTCCTTAGTCAATCCTTATTTTTTTTTTTTGAGCCGTTTTATAATTGTTCTACTTTTTAGTATCTTGACGCTTGACTGCGATCCAATCTGTTTAATTATTTAATTTTTTTGAGATCAAATTATTTTATTGGTGATGTAGACAATATAGTATATAGCTTTCTATATATATATATATATATATATATAGTATATATATATTTCTATATATACATATAATATGAATAAGTTCCAAGTGATTTTGATTTTCACATTTTCACAGCAATATTTTCTTATGGTTAACACAACATTGACGCAGTATTTTTGAAAACTCAGAGGTATTCACGACGTCCTCTCCCTTGATCAGATTTCATGCATTGTAAAAAGACAGCTAGAAGCTAGCTGCGTTTCGTATGGTGGCAGGGTAGGCATTCCATTTCATTTCTCAGGGCTGATAATTGTTGAACATCCTGAATATTTGTTGAAGACGCATGAGGATGTCATGGGCCGTAGTCGTCACCAGCAGGTGAACTGTTTCCTCATTTGTCACCCCTAATATTATAAAAGTAAAATAAGAACTAAGCTTGCCTGAATTCCTCCTGCATTTTTTTCATCAAATGTAACCTGAAATTGTTTTAGTTAAATTAGAGTTCCTACCAAAAATACGTATTATGTACATGTGTAAATACGGAATATTTGATTTTGTTATTAAGAGTTGCTATGTGTGTTTATAAATAAGTTAGTAAAGATACCGATAAAGAAATAAAATGGGGCATATACTCATTAAATTAATAAAAAAGTTATTACATTAAAAAGTAATTTCAAAAGGCAAGTTTGTAGCGAATCTTGACTCGTTCTTCATAATGAACTATGCTATGGAGGCAGCGTGTCTTTTGACGGAATTTAAATAAATTATTACCATCCTAATTTTTGCGGAGAACTTCGTCGGTTAATTGTTGAATACAGCTTCTTCAATCCGCGACCTATTATTTAAAAATTGAAATGATATATAAATGCGTAATTAGGCAATAACCAAACCACAATATAAGCTATATATGTATAATCAAAACTATATATATTTATATGTAATATTAATATTTATATTCATATTAGCATTGTAATTATATAACAAACGAATAGTTATCCTGAGTTTCTTTCAGAAATTTTTTATCGGGTTCTCGTCACTTAGGTAGTATGTGAAAACAATAATGATGTTAAAATGGTAGAACCATGTTAGTTCTAATTGAAACATGAACGGGTTGTATAGACGAACCACGTCCTCACAGAATACTATCGAATTATAACAGTATAACGCCGGTGTTTTGTATGAGTATGATCCGGGTACCTAATTACAGTTATTGAGACATTCCACCTATAACCACGTGCTTGTTGTTACCCCTAATATTATATAAAACAAAATATCAACTGAACGCGACATATGTATAGGTGCGCTCCTTTATCTAATGCAACGCGTGTGTTCAATTATGTAGGTTGATGATTTAAATACCATGGATCATGGGAACATGAAGAGCATGCTGATACAAAAGTACCAAAAAAATATGTGGTCACAAATGGGCTGGGAATGGTGGCACAAGCATCAGTAAAAAAAATCTAATTGACTCCGTCCATTAGACTATGGTATCGTTTATCAACAGCGCCTTCTACATATGTACGTATGTACATATGTAGAAGTATTAACAGTGATAATCATCGTGTAAGCCACATAGCCATTAACACTACATCTGTACTGGAAGATATTTGAATTATAAATCACTAGAAAATTACACTTACGCTGATGCTCAGTGATTTCTTGAGTGCGGAATAACAAATTTATTTTCTGTAAATTGGTTCTGGAAATTTTTAAATAAAAAGTAAATGATTTGTTTAAAAGAATGTGAAGCTGTGATATTAATTATAAATATAATAAATAATTGAATATTTTAAGTTCACGGTGTATTAAAAAAAAACCTTGGAAGCAATTACCAATGGGACTGGACGACAGTTTTTATTTGACGGCCCATGACATCTCATCATTCATCCTTGACAAGGAATCATAATGCAGATGCGTGGAATGGAATGCCTCATCACTTGTAATAAAGGTTTCCGGATCTCTACACTCACCAGACGAAACACAGCAGCATTATGCTGCTATTTTACGCTAGTCTTCGGTGAGAGCGTGGTCCTACTCCGGTCGAGCTGACCCATTCATTCTGCATCTAGAAACAAACAACAGCATAGCTCTACCACTGTTGAGTAGGTTTGTGTTGTTTGTTGGAGTTGGTATGCAGGGTTCGGGAGTATCATTGCACATGCATTGCGTTGTGAGCTTGGTGTATTGGAACTAATATGTGTGTGGGTAAGTAAAGTATCATAATGTCTTTAAACTCACTCCGGCTCCTCTTTGACGCTCATCAATGCACTTACAATGGAACTTCTTCGTATAATGTTCTTCTTGACTGTAATTATAAAAAATATTGTTGTAGATTGTTCCATATAGTGTATTTTCTTAACTACTTTTTACTTTTTATTCAAAAAGGTTTTTCATCAAATAAAAATGTGTTCGGAACTTTAAGAGTGTGTTAGACGGGTCTAATTATTTAAAGACTAATAATACATCCTTGTACATTCATTTGGCGATAACCGTAAAAGAAGGCATAACTTCATTTTATTCTTGAAACTTCGTAGAGTAGACGGAATAAATATCAACAAAGGGGAATGTTATATGTTCTTAATATTTTAATTTGTATACTCAGAACCACGCAATAAACGCCAAAGATCACATCGTCTTCTAGTTAACATTAAAACAACAGCAATTTCTTGTGTAATGAAAAAATCTTTCGAAACAATCCATACTAGCCTAAATTCGATGGATTTTCTAACACCCAATTTATATGGTCCTAACATTTATAGTGTACGGACGCCCGTTTATTATTTCAATGATGGCGAGTTTCAGTTCGAGTGTTAGGTTTCCATTGCTGGGGTAAAATAATAAAACACTTCAAATGGTTGATGTAGGCTTATGTCGCTGCTAAATTTAATATTTTAAATCTTTGTGGAGAATAACTATTTAGGCAGATAAGACACAAGAAAAGTTATTAGTAATTCTTCTATTCTACTTTAAGAATACTTACAGTTCTTGTAGGGAAGTGATAACATGCTTCTGATCTTTCTGTTCATCCAATGTCTGAGAAATATTAATATGTTTAGAAGGAATTGTTACATTCTTTTAGTCGATTTCGACCACGGAAATACCTTTTTTATTAATAGATGTTACCAGTTGACATCAACAATGCAGGATATATTATAGATATTATATTGCTCTAAGAGTGCCCGCAAACACAGAGGCATTCGTTGTCCCCTTCTCTACACCGATGTGATGATACACATGGCAATACGATCCCCTCCGGAAGGTCCAGATGCAGTGTTAAGGACACGGGACATAGTACATAGGAGTATAACACACCCAGACATTAAAACCACTAATTTGTTTTGCATTTATTCACCGCCTGAGAATCTAATGCAGGACCCGGGACACTGCAGCCAGGTATTGTGTATACTAATTTAGTATCGTATTATACATAGATAAATAAGGCATATTATTTTGTATTTTTTGATAAAATGCAATGATAGAGTACTTTAAAGTAGATAGAACAGTGCTTTCAGATATTTATTTTTGATTGCTAAGTTATTAGTTCCATATATTATGGCAAAATATATGGAGTTAATGTTATGGAGCAAGGAGACAGCCACGTATATTGAGTCCCTACGACCTTGCTCGATTCCTAGCCAAGGCCAACGTGCAACATGCAGACATTTAATATTTTAGAGCCTGGAAGTGACCATGACAATGTAACTGTATTTTATTTCACAATAATTATATCGGTCTACGTTAGTGGACGTGAGAATGCCATTGTATTTGCGCGTAACTTTAGCAATATTTTCTCAGCTTACATTATCAATAAGATGGTGGATGTAGGGCTCTAAGAGTACGACGACTAAGACGACCATGATCCAAAGGTATCTGCTTTAATCGCCTTCCCCAAACTTTCAAAGTTCTTCACTCATCTCGAGAGGGTTCGTCTTACACTGTGTCGGCCTATATGGACTGACCTTAGATTACATTGATAACGTAATTCGCTTTGATATTCTGTGAGGGCATGGTACCAGCCCTGATCGAGCCGAACCCATTCACATTGCAGTTACCAAAAGTTGGAAAACTTCCGAAACTTGGCAAGCGTGTCGGTGAGCAGAATGCCAGTGCCCTCGTGCTTTGTAAGTGCTCGTAATTATGGAGTAAGATTTAGGTTTGATATATTCCGATGGATTTTCTGGTCGTCGTAAATCACCTTCTCCATAAGCCAACACCAACAAACCACCAACAAAGGGACACCGCCTGCCAGTGAGATTGACTATTAGAGAAAAGGTTATGTTCCCTTATATCCATATAATTTTATTTTATAATTATTAGAACAAATTTATTTTTTGTGTTATTGAATGATTAAAATAAAAATAAAAATAAATGGGGTTATTAAAAAAGAAAATACTTTTTCTTCGACTTGGATATAGTGGAGTATGTGGTCTCGGTCCAGCAATTTCCATCGCCGGAAATATCTGTGAATAAATTTATAAATATTTAAGATTTTTCAAAATCCTCGTAATAACATTGCGGTGATAGCCCGATCATTCGGTCGGACTCGCTATAAATCGGTCTTGGTGCGATCTTGTAACATAATTAATTGATTTCCATATAGTATACATACGCACAAAAAAAAAACTGCTTCACTTATAATAACGCTCAACTAGCATGTGTGTCCAGTCTATGGCGATAGTTTATATCCCTGTCACTTTCAGGACCTAATAGACACAAGATGAAATGTATATAGCAGCATAATATAACAAGTTCAATCGTCTCTTCTTCTGTCTTTGTTAACTTTTCGAGCTTAAAAAACGTGAATTTAATAATAAAAATTCAATTCGCTTACACATAATGGCATAAGCTCATCACACTACTCACTAACTCTTGATTTAGCGATCACACCTAAGGCGCTACAGTGTCGACAGAAACATAACATACTAGACGCGTTGTTGTGTTGCATAGAAAATATCGTCGCACTGCCGTCGCAGAATCATTTTATATGAAAATTTATGAAGCCTATTTGCGAATTGGAAAATACGAATAATAAATAACTAGTAGTAAATAAATAGTGAGCCCTGCGTTTTGTGGTGTGAGATTGCTTAAGCATTTCATCACAGGTGAAACTAAAAATCATTTACACATCAGTAATTTTTTGTAGGTGTGAGGTTGTAGCATGTTTCTTACACTGAATTTGTTTCAAGAGTATATTTTACCAAAATAAATATGACCGTAAGTACTTCCCTATAATTAATAATTAAATATATTCGCCTCGGCCGAACCTTAGTCGTAAAGCTTTTCAAAGACCAATTTGGCCTTTATAACTACCTATATCATTATCATATTGAAGGAATGCGGTTCTAACCTGTAGTTGTTGCAGATAGCATAGACGTGGGTGTCCTCTTCAAGTGTGTTCTAAAAAAATTTTAAGTATATATTTCATAAAGTCTAGTTTTAATAGTAAATTATTTTTAATTTGTTAACAAATTCAATAATAATTGTGTTGAGTTTTGCTTATTATTTGATTATATTTTACGTGTTAGTGATTTGTTAGCAAAGTAGATGAAGCACGAAAAAGTTGGTTCGATAACACCAATGCAAAATGGTTGTTTAGCTAAGTTGTGTTTGGTCTGGTCAGTGAAAGAAACCGTAGAGCGTATTACTATAATAGTGACGAAGTATTCTATATTAGTCCGTAAGGGCAACTATGAATCTCCTTTATGATTCCTTATCGAGATTGAATGTCGGTACCATAAGTTGCAGGAATCGCTTACCATTTGGTGAACTATGTGTTCGTTTGTTGGTCTGTTGAACCAAAAAAGAAATAAAGAAAAAAATATAAATGAAAAGAGTAACAAAAATAAAATGTTGATAATAAAAATACATACACTTCAGTAATGAAAACATTATAAAGGCAAATTAAAAAAAAATACAAAGTAAATTCTACATCCGTTACAGTAATTCTCAGTGGCACACGATTATATTTTAGTGAAAACACTTCATTTTAGTATTGGATTGCATCAGTAGATGGCGTTATTGTAACTTAGTTTAGGTATGCACGGTTAAATAATTAAAAATTTCATGAGATTAAAGTACTAATTTCAAGGTCCTGGATACCACTCCCAGCCGAAGCCATTGCAACATAATGTGACGGTTCTCGGGTTTGGGCGTGTTTAAATATGTCCCGTGTCCTATATTCTACATCTGATCCATCGATCTTATCCGATCTCTGTAAGGGGACAATGAGTGAGTGTCGGCATTCTTTTTGTGCTGCAGCTGTGTGTTGCTGAAAATTTACTGATCGAACATCATCATTATTATTAAATGTAGAAAGAAATAGTAACGTTTACTCAGTTTTCGTTACAAAATTAAAAAACGAACATATGAACGAAAAACGTTTCGTTTTTGATTTTTTTTTATTGTGTGAGGATGTATTTAATTATAGTTGTCACTTGCGACAACGCGTCTACATTATGATTCATGTCACACACATTTAACGGCCACAGGAATCACTGATTATCAGGAGCCTTGTTATATTATATCATATTATATTTCTTCTTTCTTTTTTAAGATAGAGACTTAAAAACTTACATTGAATTGATAATCACAGGCCCCTCCTCCGATTTTTTCCTTAATCCCATGTTGGCAATTTCTGTCGATGTCCCAAGTTCTAAAACACATTAAAATATCCATATAAATAGTTATAACATGTATATTTGCTGTATACAAATATTTTCTTTACCTTTACCTGCAATTCTCATATCGCTGACATGGTTACTTTTCTAAAATTTAAAAAGAACATTTTATTAAATTGCGATTTTGAAAATAATTGTCAAAAACATGTATTCTTATTACCTTACATGTATTACTAATATTTATTTCAATTGAATACTAATAATATCGAGAAAAGAAATTGATATGTAGCCATATTTTAATTTTTTATATAAAATTTATGATGACATAATGTCTCCTTTGGTGTAGTGTAAATTCATACACTGGTTTACAAGGTAGCCTTTTATTGATTTTAGGGCAGTTTGCCAGTTTATATAAGGTATATTTCAAAACAGATATTACTAGTCAAACCTTCAATAAAAGTAAAAAATAAGAAGGAGGAAAGAAAAATTCATAAAACAGATAAGTACTTACCGTTTTTCTATATTTAGTGTACTTAGGCGGCAATTGAGGCTTTTCGAGTTTCTGACTGCAAGTTGAAGAAATCCATGAACGATATGGAGAAGTATAGGGTGCGAAGGTTAATTAATAGTACCAGCTTTTTATAGAAAATAGTTCTATTATGTATCTCAATGCTTAAGCATATTACCCATATATTTCACCCATCAGTTCCAAGAGTAAGATTCTTCACAGATAACTTTTATTATATTATAGAGCCATGCTGTAGTTAAGAACTAGTTGTAGTACAAATGGGTCGGGGTCTAATGGGTTGGATAAAGAAGTAATGGCTTAACTTTAGCGGTGTTTGTTGTTGTGCCCTCGGCCATCTTCTATCATCAGGTGAATTCTATATTTGTTTGCCATCATAATTTTACTAACTAATGATTTATAATCGATTTTATATTAATTCGCCTCTTTTTAACATTGTTGAAATCCATAATTAAAAAAGTAAATATTATCTGTATAAAATAGAATAGTTGATTTGATATATAATGCCTCGTTTCCTTTAATCCGATTCTGTACATTCACCATAAGAAATGCTTGATACCCAGATATTCTGTGAGAGCTAAAAATTAGCTGTAGCATGACTTTACCACAGTTAAAATGTTCTAGTGATGATTTCCGGCTGTGACTAAAGCCCCCATACGCACACTGTTTGTAAGGGAGTAGCTGTCCGTAGTCCGTAGGTGTATTACGTAAATACAACTGTTCTATTTTATAAGGAATTAAAAATATTTATTTAACTTTTTACTTATATCTCACATACGCCAGTACTATATACTAAACATTATATTTTTTATTCAATTAATTTCTATTACTTGCCTCCAATGGCGTTCTTATTTAAGCTGACGAAGTAGCTTAAGAATTAATACTTGCTGTAATGTGCTGTCCAAGAGTCCTCGCTTCATCTTATCGATCATGAAAATAGCCAGTAATAGTCACTGTATCTTGTCTATATGGCATATATAGACAAGTCTATAACAGGCCGTATAGAGAAGGATAACCTTTAGTGGATAATTTGGTATAAACACCTAACCAGAGGCATTCGTACTCCCCTTCCCTAAAGGTCTTCTTGATGGGATTGTAGGCATGTTTGAGGCAGGTAATGTCGTTCTACTTTTACTGTCGCAAGGGGGTGCACTATTCACTAAGATAGTACGTAGTATACTCACATCCATGACGTTGTTTGTTGTTTCGGCTGCTTGAATAAGTACTGCGTGCGTTCCGTTGAGATTTTGATGTCTGAAAATTTGCCTGCTATATTATTTACGTTCTGTATTAAAAATATCAATGTTATAAAAAGAATCGTCTCACCTGCAATGCATTTCTTTAGTGTTAATACCTGAAAATAAATATAACGTATACTTAAAAAGTACAACGCGACCATAGTTTAAAACTTAATAATAATAGTAAATAAGGAAAGAAAATACTTAGAGAATATGTTTTGCTTTTTAGTAAATTCTTACTTACATTTTGTCAAAATTCTGCTTAGAATATAATATACTTTGAACTCCACCTCGGACGTATGCCGATATTTTACTCTATAATCTACACTAATTTCCAGCTTTTATCATTTCCACTCATTTTATACAACACTAACATAAGGATTTTTTATTTTTAGATCAGGAATTGGGGACGGAGTCTCTTGACGGTATCTTTTTCTTTTTTTTTTTGTCGGGCTGATGGCCGCTGTTAGCCCCAGGGCTTTTACAGTTTCACCGGGCTGAGAGGTGACCGAGCGCTTATGGCTCTCAGTCGAGACCTCTATATATGGGTAAGCAGCGCAAAGGGCTCCCGAGAGGGAGCCTCGGCTTAGACCGTTACCCTGTTTCGCGAGAGCGTCTGACTCAAGGCTGCCCGAGAGTGCTGAACCTCGGCTCGGTCAGTTGCTTCTGACAGAGGATTATCTTAATTAATATCACTATTATTATTAACTAGCTGTACCACCACTTCAGAATGCTTGGTCGCTGGAGAAGTGGCGTAAGAAACTCCAGCAACGCTTCTATCTGTATGGACTGGAGAGAACCGGCCAGTGGCGATATCGCGAATAACTTTGTTTGCGACGTGTCTCGGTCTCCTACGGACGCGGGTAAATCTGTGATTCGCGATGGGATTGTAAGTGGCGGCACTTACAATCAAAGGGTTTCAGTGTGTGACGGCAGAGTCGAAATATCGGCGAGAAGCCTGAGAGTACCTGAGTACTGAGCTATGGTCGGCAGCTCAAGATCTATGTGTAGATTTTCGTTACGCAAGAACCACGGCGCACCGGTGGCCTTGCGCATGAAACGATTTTGTATTACCTGATCGGTGAATGTGACGCGGGGAGGCATGCGCAAAGATGGGGCTTGCGTATGTCATTATGGGTCGGATGCACGCTTTGTATAGTGTAATTTTATTCGCAGGGACATTTTGCTATTTTTATTGAGTAACGGGTGCAAACGACCTAGGACGAACGCTGCTCGATTCCGTACGCGGTTGATATGCGGACCGAAGGTGAGTCTTTCATCTAATGTGACGCCTAAGTATTTGACTGTCTTTTCCCAGGGGATTGGACGATCAAATAACTCTATAGTTTGGATATGCGGCGTTTTGTTGCGTCGAGAGAAGTACATGGCTGCACTTTTAGTGCGGGTAACCTCGATCCTTCATTTCCGGAACGCGTTCCCTCGACGCAGTAACGAAAGGTTCGATTTCGGAGAAAATCTCGTATGATAAGTACGAGTACCGAGCTCATATAGTTTGTTTATGAGCCCGTTGTGCCAGACCTTGTCGAAAGCTTTCGCCACGTCGAGAAAAAGTGCCCCAGTTTGGTAGCCCTGAAGAAATTTACTGAGAATGTGTTCCGTCATGCGGTGCACTTGATGTGTGCATGAGTGTTGGGTGCGAAACCCGAACTGCTCATTGATTGGCAGCCCTCGGGACAGCATGAAGTCCTTGAGGCGGGCGAGGATGAGCATTTCATATACCTTACCCAAGACTTTGATTAGGCTTATGGGTCGATAGGCTGATGGATCGATTGGATGTTTTGAGGGCTTGAGAAACCCTATGACATCGGCTTCCTTCCAGTTGTTCAGGAAGGTGCCTTTAGATATGACCGCAGTGTAGATTATCACCAGTAGGTGTAAAATGGACATGGGTAGGAGTTTCATCACCTTGTTGGTGATGCCGTCGGGGCCGGGAGCCTTGCGTGGTCGCAGGTTTTTAATTATGGACTCAACTTCGGTGCATGTAACTTTAGTGACGGAATCGCGAGGTGGTTCCTTACTCCTCCGATCGACCTCGCTGTTAACCATTGCAAGGTGAGCGGCGTCGATCGGTAAGACGACGGTATCTAAACATCTTGTTCTTGCTACGGTTTTCCATTCTAATATAACAATACCTTTGATCTTTTAAAGGATTTACTAGCATAGTAATTCTCTAGCCGTAGTTTCCTGACGGAAAATTGTATATTAAACAACAAGTGGTAAGATATAGCAGTGGTAGAGCTACACTGCAGTTTGTTTCTAGCTGCAGAATGAATGGGTCAGCCCACCCTCACAAAATACTAGCGTGAAATAGCAGCATAATGCAGCTGTTCATCTGGTGAGTGTAAGGATCTGGAGACCTTGATCTCTTTACAGACAATTTTAATTGAGTTTTCAATATATAAACGACGCTTATTACAGATTATTAAATAGACATTTCTACAACTTACTTCATCATATTCACTTTTTCTACGGATATATTTAAGCTCGGTAGTTTGATTATTGGGCGGTAATGGGATCGGCTTGCTGAGGGAGGTGAAAGAATATTTAAACTAAATTGATTGTTGCGGGTTATAATTTTATACTAATACTACGGTCTACGGTTTTTGCAGTAGCGTGTTTTTGTAGTAATGATTGACTTTCACGCATGAATTGAATGACGTTGCACGCTTCTGCACTAAACAATCTTCTTATGACGAAAGGTACAGTATTAAAAAAATAAGTCATTACATTGTGTCACCTTGTGTAAAAAGGAAATTCTTAAAAATACATCCGTTATTGATAATAACAAACTTCGGTAGTTATATAGTATTTATGCTTCTTACACAAAACAAAAGCCGACTTTGTTGGTGAGCAACTGTTTTTTTACTCTCAATTTGGTTTAGGAAAGCGCAAACACGGAGGGAACACCTCCATGTTTGCGCCTTCGTTCGTATCGTTCTATGGAAGTGGCAACCTACACTACATGTTCATAACTATATCCACCTTGAAGATCTTATAGCAATACGCCAGCTATATGTCCAGTTCTAGTCCTTTACTTAAGACCGCAAGTGGAAGATCTATATATTATAATAGTCCACTTCTGAGAAACCCCCTAAGAATGCCACGAAACACATTGCTAAGCATCCATTACTTTCACACTTATACATTTTCTTACCTTTTAGTACTTTTATAATGGTCTAATGAAGTGTTGCTAGAACTTAAAGCGACTTTTGCGTTTTTTACGAAGCCATGTTTATGGTTTGCTTCAGACGCTAGCTCATGGAGGTTTTTATTACTTGTCTTTGTATTCTTCGGTGGGTTTTTGAATTTACAATCTGCAGTAAACAAGTCAAATATTCTATGGGAACAGGTTGAGCAAAATATAATGCCTTTAAAAATGTCTGCATCTTTCAAATTCGTTTCATTGCATATGACTGTAAAAAAAATAGAGAATGAACATTACCCGTATATTTCTTTTCTTTGTTTTAATACTACACAAGACTAGATATGTTTCATAAGTTCATATATTTTTTAGTCGAATTTGACAGTTTAATTTAGTGCTTATCTTGCTTTGTAATTAAATGTTATTCTTCGGTAATCATTAGAAGATATGTAATTTTGTTATTTAATTTTTTGTTATTCAAGGGCAATAGGCACGAATGGTAAAGCCAGCGATAGAGATATTGCGTTTCCTATGGTGAGCGAATGAAACAGGATTAATGTAGCATTCTATCGTAGCAACTTATCTTTGACACGAGTCCTCATCTAGGATGCGTGTAGGTTTCATCACCCGCAGTAATCACGTCCGATGCGGTGATGCTTGTGTTTTATTCTTACATAAAAATTATGATTCAATATTAAACAAACTGTTGGTACCTACAGCACTTCTGACATCCTCTATGGTAATTGTAACCTTTGCATACGACTCGTTCGTCAGCGTCTACGGGGCCCGAGCAATATTCGCAAACCTCGCACCTACCAAGGAACATAAATATAAACAATAAACTGTTAAAGAATATTTAATTCATGGAAGTTAGGGGTATGAGCGTACGATTCACCTGGTGTAACCCCGGTAGTCAAATTAGCACCAACATCTAGCCGTGACACACGACTCAAAATAAACATTTGCCCTTAAACAACAGTTTAGGTTCCCTATTTCTTAATCGTCTATTTGACCCTCGTATGTGAAAGCCTGGCCTCAGCTCCGTCAATATATTTTCTTTACATTACAGTCAATTATTAGCTACTACTTAACTCTACCATGTAGTAATACCTACTCTGATATAAGATTGGAATTCTTTAAATACACCCAAAGGGCCTTTGTAGGTTATTAATCCTATTTTCATATTACATTAATGGAGAAGCGACCACATAACGAGCATGAATATATCAGATAGAATCAGTACAAACAATAAACATTAGATAAGTAGATACGTCCACTGTTTAGATGGAAACTACTTGTGACTTATTTTCGCTATGATTGTTTAAGTGGGAGCCTTGAGATTAGGTAATTGGATTATTGCCCAGCTGAATTTTCATCACCGTTTGCAGTGATCCGTCTAAGCATCCGTAGCAACAGGTGCATTGCTCCGTGTACACTTAAGATATAACTATAATATGGGCTCATTCTTTCATGCATCCAAGCTGATTATAGATATACTTTAAGTCAATGTCTTTGCACTTTCTATCTAAAGTAAGAAAAGTAGAAGTAGTATGGTAAGGAATCCCTTTAGTACTTACGTCATTTTGAAATTTATCAATTTATTTATTGCTTTACATTTTTAATACAAAAAGTAAATTTAGTTTACTATTTTAAACTTTCATTTGTTACGTATGTGTCATATATTCGCCTGACACATTGTTATAAATTCTCTTTGATTGTCGCTCTGAAAATAGTAATTCCCACGTTTACCTGAAATACGAACAGAAAGAGATACCCAACTTAATATCTTGGTCCGTTTTTAAAAGGCAGGCCAGATATATAATGCAATACTATATTTACGGAATATAGAATAGAACTTACTTTATTTTGCTCATTACCAATTAATAGCGATCCGATTATACAGTTAAAAGTCGAGAGTAAAATTTACAAAATTATAATTAATTCAACCGTTAATACTGTATAATTCGGAATGCTGTAGATGTGTGAAATGAGAATGTTACTAAAAAGGACAAGATAAAGAATGAATTGCTGAATAAAAACGGCTAAATGGAGAAGTCGTCACAGGTCGGCATGGTTAGTACATTAATTTGCTGGGATGAAATTACATATTACTTGGGGTGTGATTAACATAAATGTGAAGGTATACAATACGGGAGGAAGATCGAGGAAAAGTTAGATGGACTATGTGAAGAGCGAGATAAAAGAAGCGCTAGTGGATGTTCAGTTAAGGGAAAAAAGAAATGACATACAGTCACGATCCTAGATATTAACGGGACCTGATAAAGCTAATGAACCCTAACAACATTATAACCTATGGTTGGATGAAAGTACTTAAGTAATTGTATGAGAAAAATAATTTTAAATCATTAATATAATTGAAAGAATATAAATTATATATCTTTTCTTGTCTAAGATGATTTTGCATTAATACGTTTATATATATACATTCTACGTCCGTCTTTCCGTTTTGATTGGGCAAACGAGGATTCAGTTCACCTGATGATGTCTTCATACATCTTTAATATAATTAACAGTGGTAGAGCTACGCTGCATTTGTTTCTACCTGTAGAATGAATGGGTCAGCTCGACCGGGGTAGGACGACGATAATAGCCTGCATTATGCTGTTAATTCAGGCCCCCACAGAATTCCGGCGTGAAATAGCAGCATAATGCAGCAGCATTATTAAGATTTCGTCTGGTGAGTGCAGGGATCCGGAGACCTTTATTACTGGTGACGAGGCATTCCGTCTCAGTCCTCAAGGGTGGCGACGCATCTGAATTACGATTCCTTATCAAGGATGTAGATGTCATGGGCCATAGGAAATGCTGGTCAATGCAATAAAAAAAAATATAAACATATTATAACCGGCGCGGTGTTGCCCCTTTACCACTTCCGCTTACCGATCCTTCGATCTATAGGTCGGATGCACGCTTTGTTTGGTGAATTTTTATTACGCGAAAAGGGACATTTTGCTATTTTATTGAGTAACGGAGTGCAAACGACCTAGGACGAACGCTGCTCGATTCCGTACGCGGTTGATATGCGGACCGAAGGTGAGTCTTTCATCTAATGTGAAGCCTAAGTATTTGACTGTCTTTTCCCAGGGGATTGGACGATCAAATAACTCTATAGTTTGGATATGCGGCGTTTTGTTGCGCCGAGAGAAGTACATGGCTGCACTTTTGGTGCGGGTAACCTCGATCCTCCATTTCCGAAACCATTTCCCTAAGGTGTTGGCTGCAGATTGGAGGCGTTTACAAATAGCGTCTGGTTTAAATCCAGACACGTAGAGGCCGGTGTCATCAGCGAAAAGGGCTCTACACCGCCAGTGCGCGGTATGTCGTTGGTGTATAAAGTATAAAGTAGGACCTAGGACGGAGCCTTGTGTTACTCCGGCACAAATGGGGTGAACCTCGGAACGCGTTCCCTCGACGCGGTAACGAAAGGTTCGATTTCGGAGAAAATCTCGTATGATAAGTACGAGTACCGAGCTCATATAGTTTGTTTATGAGCCCGTTGTGCCAGACCTTGTCGAAAGTTTTCGCCACGTCGAGAAAAAGTGCCCCAGTTTGGTAGCCCTGAAGAAATTTACTGAGAATGTGTTCCGTCATGCGGTGCACTTGATGTGTGCATGAGTGTTGGGTGCGAAACCCGAACTGCTCATTGATTGGTAGCCCTCGGGACAGCATGAAGTCCTTAAGGCGGGCGAGGATGAGCCTTTCATATACCTTACCCAAGACTTTGATTAGGCTTATGGGTCGATAGGCTGATGGATCGGTTGGATGTTTTGAGGGCTTGAGAATCCCTATGACGTCGGCTTCCTTCCAGGTGTTCGGGAAGGTGCCTTTGGATATGGCCGCGTTGTAGATTATTACCAGTAGGTGTAAAGTGGACATGGGTAGGAGTTTCATCGCCTTGTTGGTGATGCCGTCGGGGCCGGGAGCCTTGCGTGGTCGCAGGTTTTTAATTATGGACTCAACTTCGGTGCATGTAACTTTAGTGACGGAATCGCGAGGTGGTTCCTTACTCCTCCGATCGACCTCGCTGTTAACCATTGCAAGGTGAGCGGCGTCGATCGGTAAGACGACGGTATCTAAACATCTTGTTCTTGCTACGGTTTTCCATTCTAATATAACAATACCTTTGATCTTTTAAAGGATTTAATAGCATAGTAATTCTCTAGCCGTAGTTTCCTGACGGAAAATTGTATATTAAACAACAAGTGGTAAGATATAGCAATGGTAGAGCTACACTGCACTTTGTTTCTAGCTGTAGAATGAATGGGTCAGCCCACCCTCACAAAATACCAGCGTGAAATAGCAGCATAATGCAGCTGTTCATCTGGCGAGTGTAAGGATCCGGAGACCTTGATCTCTTTACAGACAATTTTAATTGAGTTTTCAATATATAAACGACGCTTATTACAGATTATTAAATAGACATTTCTACAACTTACTTCATCATATTCACTTTTTCTACGGATATATTTAAGCTCGGTAGTTTGATTATTGGGCGGTAATGGGATCGGCTTGCTGAGGGAGGTGAAAGAATATTTAAACTAAATTGATTGTTGCGGGTTATAATTTTATACTAATACTACGGTCTACGGTTTTTGCAGTAGCGTGTTTTTGTAGTAATGATTGACTTTCACGCATGAATTGAATGACGTTGCACGCTTCTGCACTAAACAATCTTCTTATGACGAAAGGTACAGTATTAAAAAAATAAGTCATTACATTGTGTCACCTTGTGTAAAAAATAAATTCTTAAAAATACATTCGTTATTGATAATAACAAACTTCGGTAGTTATATAGTATTTATGCTTCTTACACAAAACAAAAGCCGACTTTGTTGGTGAGCGACTGTTTTTTTACTCTCAATTTGGTTTAGGAAAGCGCAAACACGGAGGGAACACCTCCATGTTTGCGCCTTCGTTCGTATCGTTCTATGGAAGTGGCAACCTACACTACATGTTCATAACTATATCCACCTTGAAGATCTTATAGCAATACGCCAGCTATATGTCCAGTTCTAGTCCTTTACTTAAGACCGCAAGTGGAACATCTATATATTATAATAGTCCACTTCTGAGAAACCCCCTAAAAATGCCACGAAACACATTGCTAAGCATCCATTACTTTCACACTTATACATTTTCTTACCTTTTAGTACTTTTATAATGGTCTAATGAAGTGTTGCTAGAACTTAAAGCGACTTTTGCGTTTTTTACGAAGCCATGTTTATGGTTTGCTTCAGACGCTAGCTCATGGAGGTTTTTATTACTTGTCTTTGTATTCTTCGGTGGGTTTTTGAATTTACAATCTGCAGTAAACAAGTCAAATATTCTATGGGAACAGGTTGAGCAAAATATAATGCCTTTAAAAATGTCTGCATCTTCCAAATTCGTTTCATTGCATATGACTGTAAAAAAAATAGAGATTGAACAATACCCGTATATTTCTTTTCTTTGTTTTAATACTACACAAGACTAGATATGTTTCATAAGTTCATATATTTTTTAGTCGAATTTGACAGTTTAATTTAGCGATTATCTTGCTTTGCAATTAAATGTTATTCTTCGTTAATAATTAACATATAAAAAATAATTATGGATATGTAATTTTGTTATTTAATTTTTTGTTATTCAAGGGTAATAAGCACGAATGGTAAAGCCAGCATATAGATATTGCGTTTCCTATGGTGAGCGAATGAAACAGGATTAATGTAGCATTCTGTCGTAGCAACTTATCTTTAACACGAGTCCTCATCTAGGATGCGTGTAGGTGTCATCACCCGCAGTAATCACGTCCGATGCTTGTGTTTTATTCTTACATAAAAATTATGATTCAATATTAAATAAACTGTTGGTACCTACAGCACTTCTGACATCCTCTATGGTAATTGTAACCTTTGCATACGACTCGTTCGTCAGCGTCTACGGGGCCCGAGCAATATTCGCAAACCTCGCACCTACCAAGGAACATAAATATAAACAATAAACTGTTAAAGAATATTTAATTCATGGAAGTTAGGGGTATGAGCGTACGATTCACCTGGTGTAACCCCGGTAGTCAAATTAGCACCAACATCTAGCCGTGACACACGACTCAAAATAAACATTTGCCCTTAAACAACAGTTTTGGTTCCCTATTTCTTAATCGTCTATTTGACCCTCGTATGTGAAAGCCTGGCCTCAGCTCCGTCAATATATTTTCTTTACATTACAGTCAATTATTAGCTACTACTTAACTCTACCATGTAGTAATACCTACTCTGATATAAGATTGGAGTTCTTTAAATACACCCAAAGGGCCTTTGTAGGTTATTAATCCTATTTTCATATTACAATAATGGAGAAGCGGCCACATAACGAGCATGAATATATCACATAGAATCAGTACAAACAGTAAACATTAGATAAGTAGATACGTCCACCGTTTAGATGGAAACGACTTGCAGTTTATAGATATACTTTAAGTCAATGTCTTTGCACTTTCTATCTAAAGTAAGAAAAGTAGAAGTAGTATGGTAAGGAATCCCTTTAGTACTTACGCCATTTTGAAATATATCAATTTATTTATTGCTTTACATTTTTAATACAAAAAGTAAATTTAGTTTACTATTTTAAACTTTCATTTGTTACGTATGTGTCATATATTCGCCTGACACATTGTTATAAATTCTCTTTGATTGTCGCTCTGAAAATAGTAATTCCCACGTAAACCTGAAATACGAACAGAAAGAGATACCCAACTTAATATCTTGGTCCGTTTTTAAAAGGCAGGCCAGATATATAATGCAATACTATATTTACGGAATATAGAATAGAACTTACTTTATTTTGCTCATTACCAATTAATAGCGATCCGATTATACAGTTAAAAGTCGAGAGTAAAATTTACAAAATTATAATTAATTCAACCGTTAATGCTGTATAATTCGGAATGCTATCCGTATTACTAAAAAGGACAAGATAAAGAATGAATTGCTGAATAAAAGCGGCTAAATGGAGAAGTCGTCACAGGTCGGCATGGTTAGTACATTAATTTGCTGGGATGAAATTACATATTACTTGGGGTGTGATTAACATAAATGTGAAGGTATACAATACGGGAGGAAGTTCGAGGAAAAGTTAGATGGACTATGTGAAGAGCGAGATAAAAGAAGCGCTAGTGGATGTACAGTTAAGGGAAAAAGAAATGACATACAGCCACGATCCTAGATATTAACGGGACCTGATAAAGCTAATGAACCCTAACAACATTATAACCTATGGTTGGATGAAAGTACTTAAGTAATTGTATGAGAAAAATAATTTTAAATCATTAATATAATTGAAAAACATCTGCCATGCTTCTGTTAAAAACACGCCATAATATAAATGGGACCGCCGAGCGGGAGATTAGCAGTTTCAACTAGTACGTGTACAATATATTGTGGAATAAATTAATGTCCAACACATTGCATACCACATGTAGAGTAATGTATTTATAGAATATAAATTATATATCTTTTCTTGTTTAAGATGATTTTGCATTAATACGTTTATATATATACATTCTACGTCCGTCTTTCCGTTTTGATTGGGCAAACGAGGATTCAGTTCACCTGATGATGTCTTCATACATCTTTCATATAATTAACAGTGGTAGAGCTACGCTGCATTTGTTTCTACCTGTAGAATGAATGGGTCAGCTCGACCGGGGTAGGACGACGATAATAGCCTGCATTATGCTGTTAATTCAGGCCCCCACAGAATTCCGGCGTGAAATAGCAGCATAATGCAGCAGCATTATTAAGATTTCGTCTGGTGAGTGTAGGGATCCGGAGACCTTTATTACTGGTGACGAGGCATTCCGTCTCAGTCCTCAAGGGTGGCGACGCATCTGAATTACGATTCCTTATCATAGGAAATGCTGGTCAATGCAATAAAAAAAAATATAAACATATTATAGCCGGCGCGGGGTTGCCCCTTTACCACTTCCGCTTGCCGATCCTTTGATCTATGTCGTTCACAGTTGTTGTAATACGGATATCCGTACGAGATACTTAGCGAGTTTTTTCGGATAAAACTTGTGAAGGACAAACAATGAAACAATAATTAATAATTCGAAATTTATTACAAATAAAGTTCACAATCGTGTTCTAATATTTCTGTTCGTGAAACGTTCCAATAATTATAAAATGCAGCCAAAAGTGTGTTAGGACTCTATATAAATATATAACAGTTATTATGTAATGACGGCAACGAACGTAAACATATGATCATTGCCGTCTTTTCTATTGCAGGTAGATTTTTATATTTTTTGAGTTTATCCTATTGTAAATATAGCAAAAGAGATTAAAATTACAGTTATACTATAAAATATCACTGAGCAAGTAATGAATTTAAAACGTAATAAAGTGTAAAACCACAGTCCAGCACCAAAGTTTTCAAAGTACGCAATACCTATTTACAAATATTACAAACATTCTAAAAAGCCACCTTATATTTGAGATTGATGAAAAGATCTTAAATACATATTTTAGTTAATTGAAAATACTTTTTACTTCTTTGAATATTGATTTTTTTTATACAAACATAGATTATATTATAATCAGGACATTTAGAAAATACAAAAAGTAATGAATAAAAACGAAAAAGTGTCTATGAGTTTAGTAATAAAGTAACTGATGAACAGGTGTCGTTAATAAGTAAATAATGATTTATTAAAAAGAATAATACATTGTATTGAATTGAGATCAAAACACACGATTATAATAATAGAGAGAAAGGTATACCCAATTTGAGATCAATACATTTTTTATAAATTTTAATTACGTTTGCTTGCGTGAATCTTTAAAAAGTTGCCACCTCGAACAGATGTCACGGGAGATCACCTGCTATTGTGCAAATATTGTTTTTTTTTTCAAGTTTTATTTTTTCTACTATTCTAGATAATTTCAAAAATACTGGCCCCGAAATTACTAATTAAAATTAATATCTTATTTCTAACTTAACTAGATTAAAACTATTTTAATTTTAATCTGTTCTTTGAGCATCATTAATAATTTAATTGTTAATGATGCTCAAAGAACCTACATACTAAGGTAAAAGTCACAATGATAATCAAAATAATCCGATAATAGGACATTGGTTGACATATTTATATCGAATTAAAGTGGAAACAGACTTGCGAAAACGGGACTAGTATTTACTTATGAGAGACGTGACGAGACAAGCACTTGGGGTATACACACCTATATAGGGTACATAAAACATTAGGTAAAGTACATTAGATATGTAGTGTCTACTTATTACCCAACCAAAAATAAGCTCCTGTTACGAGATGGTCGGATAATTAAATATGAGACGATTTAATATAAATTGATTTCTAAATTTTGTTGGCTATTGACCTATCAGTGAAGCATGGCGTCAGAATCGCATTCGTAAAACGTAGAATAGGATACAAAATATTATCCGTGTCTCGTTCTTCCTTGAGAGGTCATTTATTTAATTCAGTCTGTGTTATTATAACCTTGTAAGGACGATTTTTAATTCTATTTTTATACTAAAATAGCGTGCCATCCTGACATCCAGTCGATCCAGGTATTTATACTGACACGATCGATGCTAATCACTGGTACGAAAACTTCAAGTTAGGGTTATGACGTGTCATTTAATACCGTAGCATTTTACAAGTCTGTGTGCACTTTTAAAGACAAAGATGTTAAGGAAATGTGTACAACATATTATAATTCTTTTTTTTTTGAGATGTTTACAAAAATGTGCATTTAATATTAAATACTTTTCTATAAATTGGTTCATTTATAAACATTTGAAACAAAACAATATAAACATGTTTACATTCATAAATTTTAAAGTTAAGTAAATATATTAAAATAGGATTTTTCCGTAATACTAATATTGCCACAATTGCCCTGTACGTTTTATTTTGTGGAACTTAAGATTTTGAGCATTGGAGTATAAAAGCCTAATATATTTAAACTAAATTATTTATCTACGTCGATATTAATATTGTATTTAGTCTATTTATTACTTATGAGGAAATCTTTATTGTCTTGAGATTGTAAAATCTAAAACATTTATGTTGCGATAAAGGCAACAACTTTTCCGAAAACATGGACATGGTAAATAAATGAATACAATATTTTTTTAATGAATCATACAAATACTAAATGTAATTAAGTTCGCTTAAAATGATATATAGATTATATATAACCAATTCATAATAAAGAAAACAATATGAATTGACAAAAAATAAACCATAAAATAGCAAATATATAACATATTCATAAATAATATAAAATGTAATGAAACATGATTTTTAATTTCAGTTCTCATCTTTTACACTAACTCTGAACGCATCCTCTTTCAAAGACAAGAAAATTATACGTGGGACGCGAATCAATCAAATTATTAAGTGTGTGTAATTCGAATTGTCGATAGGGAGTCTTATCCAAAATGGCCAACGCTGACGGAGAACGACAGAGGTCGCTGATTGACATAACTGTTTAATATTGTCAATAATAAATAAAAGTAAACTACTGCAACTCTAAAAATAGTATGTCATTGTATAATATTTTTGTTTATAACTGTATCTATTGCAAACAATAATAAACCCTAACATGAGATAAATATATTAAGATTAACTTTTAACATTTATAACAGAAAATGCAAACAAATAACACAATATTAATTGCATTCATTATAATTTTCAACTTATCTTGGTCTAATTTAGAATGTTTCAAATTTACTGCAACTGTTGTTTTTTTAAGTTTTTCTAAATTATGTTTTATAGTTTTAGGTTAATTATTACATATAAAGTAGCATATACCTTCATTTATTCTGTGGGGTGACATTTTCACTTTGTATAAAGGCTTATTTTTTTATAGAGAGAAGGAAAGATGAAGCGAACATTTAACGAAACATGAAAATATTAAATTAACCGTCATATTACTCTACTGTGTCAATAAAAAAACATCTTGATACATCCGCAAATATGTCATTACATTTACTTAACCTATAAACACTTAACCGATAAAAATGTAGGAAGTGTAGACCAAACATCAATAGATGCATGTACGTATATAAATATCACACTAAATACTTATATCAATCTAAATTAATAAATGTATAAACTTTACTGGCCTAAGTTTACAATAATGCCACGCGATATAAAGATTCTCAATGCAGATTTTTTTTTTTTCACTGCAACATGTGAAAATTCATACGACATAAATTCGTGTATACTTAAAATCGATCTTCCTCAAGTTGTAAATATATTTTAATTTTAAACATACTTTATAATTAATAAAGTTGTAACGTCATTATTACATCCCTAAAAGCGTCAATTCCACAACCACGTGGACTGTGTAACTTATGTATTCATGCTTTATTAGGTGTCATTTATACTCAAATTGAACTGATTGTTGAAGTTATACTTCTTTAGGCACGTTGCGGCTAAATTTTACGAGATTATGGAAGTTGCGCTCTGCATGCAACGGAATCCCGAAATCTTGAAGTTATTTAAAAAAAAGTTACAATATTAATGTTTTATCGGTTACCAAAAAATTGCTTTGCTTATAAATAAATCTATAAACAATTTGATAAATACTTCATTAAATGAAATCCTGTTAAGATTTACACTTTGCAAAAGAAGTATAACTTATATCCTGCGTTCAAGCAATGTTGCCAAGTTTAAAATATATAAATAAAGACGGCTATTTTGTTTTTTTTTAGTAAAAAGCGTACTTTTTTGGGCATACAAAGGTAAAACATTAAATATTTTTTAAAGTAGCGTTACTAATACTTTTTCAATTATTACTGACACTATTACATTTATATATAAAAAACTAAGATACACATTCAGCACCTCCTAAAATGAAGGGACATTTTAAAAGGGCAGAAAAATAAAAATTGTGCTATCAATGCAATGGCTGTGGCTATATCAACGCATCAATGCCTTTTTTTAAGTCCACAGTTCGCAGTAGTTAAGTTGCAGTCAACAAGGCGTATTTTTACGCTTTGCATTTAAGTCCATTTGACGAACACAATACTACGCACACATATACATGTGGCCATTTAAGTTTTATTTTGATTTATATAACACTTATATGCAAAAGACTTTGTATCTTGGTGTTTTCATATATTAATAAACTAACAATGGTTTTGCTTATTTTTAATGCTTTTCACTTATTTCGGTGTTATACTGGCATCATTACAATTCGAGAGGTCAAAATGAAACCTTTAAAGGATATATTCAAAAAGTCGAAAAAACTAACCAAAAAGGTTAAGGAGTTTAAAAACAAGCTTTGAGATCATGTGTCAATGTCGTCTCATATGCAATCCCAGGTGGTCTGACCTGGCGAAGGAGCGTCGACAGAGGGGACAGGTAAAGGGGCGATGCCCAGTGTGCTTGCGCGTGTGCCGGGTCAGCTCGTCGGAGCGTGCAAAACGCCACTCGCAGCCTGCCCAGCCGCAAGAATATGGCTTCTCCCCTAAGAAATTAATCTATTAAAAATAGCAAATACAGGAGCCTGGTAACACACATATATTTTCCAAAATATATTTCATGTGGTAGTTTTAAGTAGGTTCATGGGGTAAGTACTAGAGTAGTTGCTCGTAAAATCAATCGAACTGATTCACTGCTGGAAGGGAATAAGAAATTCCACGTAGATAGAAACGCGTAAATAACATAGCCCTTATAGACAGTCGTCATTTCTTCTAAGGGTGTAAGGGTGTATGTCTCACATGTAAATTAACTAGGTAACGGACGAGGCTTTGATAAACGTCTGATGATGGAAAATTGATCTGGATATACCGAAAACAAATCTCTCCGTTTTCTCCAATTCCGATTCGTATTAAAAGAATCGCTAGCTCGTGGATACTCCCACTGATCTCTACAACACATCTATCTACCATTTATGACAAGTATAAACCAATTTTGTACTGCTGCTTTGTGCGATATGCGCATATCCTGCAAAGAACTTTAATCAAGTATAAAAACTATGGCGTGAAATATAATTAATATTTACCTGTATGGGTACGTTTATGCGCTTTCAAATGCGAGCTTTTCGTATATACTTTATGACAACCGGCCACATCGCATTTATGTAGTCTCTTCCTGCTATGGGCCTCTTCGTTATTATTATTCGCAAATTCGTTATCGATACATGGTTTCTTTATATCGATTGGGGGTTTCGTATATGGTTTTCTTTGCGTCAGCTGATTTAGTGAACCGGTTAAAGCGTTCTGTAGTGCTGTGTTGAGCAAAAAATTCTTAATTTCAACGTCAGATGTTATGTTTGATTGATTTGGGTGCGGGATAGGGAAAGTTAACATAGGCGTCATAAATGGCGTCTTGTTCGTTGACAGTTCGAGTGTCGTTTGTAGGTGGGATCGCGGGGTTAGTTGCGGCGGTGATATCTGCGGGATTGATGGCTTTAATCTGAAAATAAAAGTAATATCCTTTATATAAAACTAATATTGCTATAAATTAACTAAATTAGTTGTTCCTCTTGTCATTCCTTGACTTTAAACTAGGAAATTTTCATTTTTATTTCGTCAAAACAAAAAAAACAACTTTAGTCAATTGCGTGTGTGTAAGTTTATTCCCTTACTGTTTTAGATTACTAAAATTTTGAAATCTATCTCGGTTACATTTTACAAAAGTTACACACAGCACACAGTTCAACACGTAATCGGTGCGACCCACGCCACGTTCATCCATCCTTATCCATGATAAATTTATATGAAAATGCTGTGCTAAATGCATGTAAGTTATGAAAGAAAGTATAGTAATCAGATGTTCAAATTATTTCAGTCATAATGTGTAATTGCATTTTCAATGAAACTGTGTAGTTCTTTTAATTACTGGGGCCCATGATACCCGCGTCTAAGGATAACGAATAATAGTGCAGATACAGTAATACAACCGCGTTGCGTGTGCTCTACTGGAAAAAGTGCACGCCACCACAGAATACCAGCATAACGCTGCTTTGTTTCGTATGGTGAGTATAGCGATCCGAGGTCTTAATAGCAGATAAAGAGGCATTACATCTCAGTTCTCACAGCTAACAGTGCATGTACATATTGAATCTTTGTTGGGGATGGATGTGCATTATATGGACCGTAATTATCATTTACCATCAGGTGAATTGTGTGCCCGTTAAATTGTGTTGTGTCTTAATATTAAAAAAATCATCAGAATACCAACATATTCATACAATAACCAATGTGGTGTGTTGGTTAAACATGCTTTTTACGAATTAACTTATAACCATTTTTGATACAGCTTGTAAATAAATAAATGACTAACTTGCTGAAATGATGCCTATACTTCCTTGTGCTTCGGAGGTCTGGTCCCACTTTTATTTTAGGCACTTGATGACTCGTCCTGGAATGGAATTTGAAATTGAAATTTATTAAGAAGATATCTTTTATTCAAGTTATTTTTTTTCTGGCTGTTGGCCACTGTTAGTACGAAGGTTTTACAGCTTCACTGGGTTGATCTTTATTCAACATCGGTTATTAACATAATGCGAAAAAATACCCCAGAAGCACTAACAAGAAATCCCGTGAGGCACTTTTTTTTAAAGATGTAAAACTTATGCATGAAAATATTTAAGTAGTAATACTCTTCGTTCTATCCTGCTCCCGACATCAATAGTGGTGTCAAGCGACTATGACCTTGACTATGATCTAACCTGCTAGAGAATATATGCCTTTCTTAAAGCTGGTGTTTGACTGTTGCCACTTGATGGTGAGAGAAGATGCAGTCTTATGCTCGCTATCACGTTAATAGCCTATTCACTCTTCGCTTCACTCAATTCTCAAATTATACCGGGCAGGAAATACACAGGGAGGAAGTTTGTTCCTCTCCTTGACCGTGCGCATTACGAGATAAACAAAACGTTTGTGAAAATATATGTATGTAAGTAAAAATAGTGTTTACACTTACGGAAACGGTAGTTGTGTGAAGGTTACTTCATCATGTCTGATCGCTTTCGACGATGTTGGACAAGCGCTTTCTGAAACAACATTTACGGTTTGAACTTTCAACATATTTACATAGGGTATTGCGGTACAGTCCGTTACGGGCCTTCCTACGGATTAGAAGTTTTTTTACAAATACGATTGGTTATTTATTCTTAGGGTGAAGGGAAACAATATAATAATACCTGCGTACAGCGTAAAGATTTTCCTTTATCAGCGAGATCATGGAGGAAAATCAGCTTTTAAAATTACACTTAGCAGTTCAATTCGTACCGGTTCAGGTTGCTTACGTACAACGAATATAAAACCGAGTTCAAATGCTCAGCTACCAAAGCTTTACACCAGTATATATCCCAATAAAACCATTAGGACCTTGTATTGGATTTTAGATTTCATTTCCCCCATACGTCCCCGTTTATATTTAATAGCTCTCAATTGACTTTTATTTTATTTCTTTTTCTTGCTCGTTTCTTCTTATGTGAGTGTCGCGAAAACGAGTCTAGGTCGTAATTGTGTTATTAATTGCATATGTAATAATTATGACATGATTAATAACTGATGTAAATATTATGACAAATTACTTTTAAAACTTAACCGAAAAAGTATAGAAAACCAATGCAATATAAAGTTTTCTTTTTATTATTTACTTTTCTTGTATTATATAACTACATCACTATATCGTGGTAAATGGCGTCTTGTCAAAATTTGGTATCAATTTATAAAAATAAAATATCATGAACATCATCTCTTCATCATGATTCTTCATTCACCATTCGTCCATGATTGTTAGGAGCCCGGAAGATGGAGACGCAACCACTTGAAACTTATAACGCGCTTGTTGATTCTCTTTCTGGACAGGGTTCACAGAACCATCAGATACGGAATGCGGATTTTGGTATTAGTTTTAAGCTGTCACTAATCGCCTAATATGTACCAAAATTATTACAAGATTATTAGCGAATATTAAAAGCGTAAAGAAATATTAACCGTCCATGCAAAAAAGGCTATAGTTAGCTAAACTGATATTTCATCATAAAATCCTCCTTTACATTTTATGACCTTTTTAAAAGTCATAAATGCATACGGGCAATAATTTTGTTAATGGTGTCTTGTAATGTGTTGTTCCAAATTTTGCATAAAGCATTCCACAATTCTTCTCATGAGAATGGGCCACGATTACGGACGTTCTTATCAAGCTCTTCTCACCAAGGTTCAATGGGATTGAGATCCGGGCTCTGAGGAGGCCAAACCATGTTTTTTAACACCCCTTGTGCCTCTTTCTGTTCAAAATAGAGGATATTTACATAATTTTGAGCTATGCTTTGGCTGATCTTGTTGGAAAATGACTCCATCTCCAATTAATCACAACCCGCAAGAAACGGCATTTTGTTCTAAAATGTTTTTGTACTGTTCCTTTTTCAAAATTCCTTCAATTTTAATCAAATTGCTATTTCCTTGGATAGAGAAGCAACCTCAAACTATAATTGAGCCACCACCATGCTTGATTGTTGGGACTACACAATTTGACATCACCTTTTCTTGGGCACTGCGTCGAACGTAAATTCTACGATTTGAACCGACTAGTTCATACTTGGATTCAACAGTCCAAAGCACTTTTTTAAAATCTTCTTCAGTCCAATCTCGATGGGCAAGAGCCCACTGCATCCGTTTTTCTTGTTTTGAGGCCTTAGCAGAGAACGGCAACGCGACCATACAACTTCGCATCTCTCAGTCGCCGTTTTACTGTAGTCAATGATAAAGGTTTAACTCGGGTTTTGTTTACTTCAACGCGGATTTCTGGTGCCGTTAAGCGTCTATTTCGCTTGCTGGTAACAACAAAATTATCTTCACTAGACGTGGTAGCTCTCGGCCTTTCCGAGCGTGGACTATCTTGAAAACTGCCTGTCTCCCTGATGGCAGAACGCACTTATTTGCTAATTTCTCGAGCTTTCCCATTTTATGACGTCTTCACTGTAGAAACCACAAGTTTAGACAACTAAACTCTGGTAATAAAATAATAAGTCAGAAACACGTGTTTTCAGGAGCTAAATAGTCCTAATTATTGACCAATACGTAACAAAAGCAAAGTAATTAGTAATGAGGACATTATAAAAATATTATTACGACTCTACCACCTGCAGCACCCGCAGCGTTTGTCGGTATTTGAAAACAATAGATGTTTATTGTCCAATATCTTAAAGTAAACAAAAGAATGACTTCTTTATATATTCGATACTAACAATAGAATGTGAAGATGTGCATTTCTTTTATTTATCCTATGGGATTTTATTACAATTGATGGATAATTATGTTGTTTATGTGCGGTCTTAAACTTTTGGCCGGCAGTGCATATAGGTATATATACATATATATATAAACAAGGTGTTGTCTGCAGCTTCGCTAGCGCAGATATATGTATATTAAAATAAGGCTCGTAGTTTGAGTACGAAAAAAGCTAACAGCCTAGTAATAGTAATGAACCTATACCGCGATTCAGAAATAATGCACAACGCCGTCTATCGAGCTTCGATGTAAACTTATTTATAAGTTTCTTCCTAAAGCTTTCATATTGAATTTCATGGTTCTTCCTCCAAAAGTGACGAACTTCCCATATAAAATTTCAGCCCCCAATTCACACCCTTAGGGATAAAATTTTGAAAATGCAATTATAATTATTTCTAAACAGAAGCAGGTATACGAAATTTCGTGTTTCTTATTTCGAAAATGACAGACTTCCATACTACCGGTCATCCCCTATTTTACCCCCTTGGGGGCGACATTTCCATAATCCTTTTGATTGTGGGTGCTTATAGCATAAAAGGCATCAAATACCAAAATTTCAAGTTTGTAGCCCCAACCAGCGGCTTAGACTCGGCGTTGATAAATCATATATATATAAATTCATTTACAAATTCCATTTTCGTTGCATTATAAGAAATGATTAGTTAGGAAACGATGCTACATACATAGAATTTGATCACGTATAACGATGTATGCCATTACGGGTAGATTCCGCAAAGCTGCTGCCTCCGGGCAGTTGGCACGAACCGTAAATTGGCAATTAGTAATGATTACCGCTTATACGGCGAAATAAACCACGGTGAACGACATTGCATCATTGCTGCTTCTAGCGTTTTATGTGTTTCCCATAAAGGTACACAAAGAAAATACAGAAACGAAACTAAAATTTTAGAGTGGTAGAGCTACACTGCAGTTTGTTTCTAGCTGCAGAATGAATGGGTCAGCTCGACCGGGGTAGGACCACGCCCTCACAGAATACCAGCGTAAAATAGCAGCTTAACGCTGCTGTGTTTCGTCTGGTGAGTGCAGGGATCCGGAGACCTTTATTACTGGAGACGAGGCATTCCATCTCAGTCCTCAAGGGTGACAACGCATCTGCATTATGATTTCTTGTCAAGTATGAATGTAGATGTCATGGGCCGCAGGAATCACTTACCATCAGGTGAACTGTGTGCTCGTTTGTTACTCTTAATGCTATAAAAAAAAAAAATCATCAATCCATGATTGGATTTTAAGTAACTACTCCAATTTTAAAACAACGGCGTCAGTATTCTTTAATTGCGGACTCCTCTGGGTGTTTTATTTATAATAGTTTCGAAATGTACATAACACAGTAAATTAAGCCAAATTGTATTTTGAATTTTATATAGCGTTAGACTCAAGACTTAGGACTTTGAGCTTCGGACCATAGTTTAGTTCTTGAAGATAGCAAATATCTTTAATAATAATGATATTTATTTAGTTAATTCGTTCAGAGCAACTGACCGAGCCGAGGCTCGGCCGTCTTGGGCACCCTAGAGTCATGCTGCGTTTACGAGCAGGGTAACGGAAAAGTCGAAGCTTCCTCTCGGGAGCCCTTGTGCAGGTTACCCATAAATAAAGTTCTCGGCCACATTTCAACCCGGTGAATCTGTAAAGGCTAACAGTGGACATAAAAAAAAATAAAAAAGAGAAAATTTGTATTCATAAAATTGACGTTTTTATATAGAAATAACAAGAACATCGCTAAGTATTGTGTGAAATCTCAACGTATTGAGATTTCTACCATAACTTCCGATTCTTTCTGGAGGATGTAATGGGCCGAAGGGAATACACAAAACACACTTATTTGCAACAGGATATTCCATTTTATTCATAAGGGATAACAACGCCTTTTTATTACATATTCATCATATATGTATCTGTAATAAAAAGGCTAAATAAATGCTTATTAAAGGCTAAGGCTAATGGAGAACTGTGTTCTTGAATTCCGGAAAAAATTACACCAAATTTATATCTTTGGCAGCACTGATATCGGAAGTAAAATCATTTTTAGTTAGGGATCAAAACTCCACACTAATATGCAAATGAGCATTGTTATTCAAGAAACGCGGTTGTCGTTTAAATCATGTCACTTAAACTCATTGGACAACGTCGATCTTGTACAACAATCGAAAATTTACATATAGGGCAATTAAAATTCCTTGTTCCGAGTGCGGAGTAGGGCGAATTAGTACAACCGGGGTATCGAAGGGCAGGCGGACGGCGCATTATTGAACGCAACGACGTCCTTTCTAATGATTGTATGTAAAGTTACAGATATATTCCGCTTACTGGATATGGCATATGTAAAACTATTCTAATTTAGTTCTTGAATATTGATTCTTGGCCACTCTTTTTTTTATGAGGTATGTTCGAAAGGGTAGAATAGTCTAGATTAAAACTTAGAGGTTGGAAAACTAATGTAATAGTTTTTGTTTTGGAAAGAATAATTCAAATGTTATGTTAATTAAGTAGGTGTTTTTAAAAAAATATTCTTTAAATCTTCCAGATGGTCGCGACGTAAGAGAATCTGCTATCACATCTTATTTCGTTCCAACGTAGAAGGAGACAGTTATAATTTATAACAGAACTCAAAAAAGTAAAAAACAGTAATTTGGAAGCTGCAAATCTATTTGTGATATGTCTTTATAAAATTAAATAGATTTATTTTAAAGAAATTTTGATGATAACAAAAGCAAGTTGCATCATTTCATATCATCAAAATCGATTAAATGATATTATAGATACGGACTTTGTTTTACTAAGAATAGGTTGTAATGTATTCAGCAAAAAAAACAATATATGTATATCATATATATCCTGTTTTTTTTAGTCGATTTGTTTTATAAGTCTTTGATCTCCGAAAACTATATTACGGATGAAACGCTGAAAGGATCTATTGTCGAATAGGGATCCGAAAAATACTTTATTTTCTAAAAATGATTAATGAACTGTGACCAATCACCAAACGTGGATAATAACACGCCAGCTTTTCAACATACTAAGATATCTTCAAATTTGTGGAGTCATAAAGGCGTTCAGGAGAAATTTTTAACATTGCAGTGATAGATTTTGTGATACATATCTGAATATAAAAATACTTAATTAAAACTCGAACCCAGTCTCTCGTTAGTAAGCATTAATAAACGAACTTTTGCAACGTTTGCGTTAATAGGAATCGCATATTGTCTTTTTTAATATAGGTTTAAGCGCAGCTGGTACAAAATTATTTTAAACATTCACAAGTTTGTTTTTCTTTTTTAACTTTTACTATTAGTGACAGCAAACTAAAATTTTTCCCTAAATCACATCCAATATTGAATAAAACTAACTTATATTAAGTATAATTATCCTTATCATTTATGACGAGACATTCCATTTTGTCACCAGGAGCCGTGACGCATCATCATTATGATTCCTTATCAAGGTTAAAGGTATCACGGGCTGCAGTCTGCATGTCACCACATAAATTCTTGGAGAAAAATAATGCCGCATCGCATGGGTATTAGATTACTGAAAGAGTTATTTGGTTTGTGAATTTAGATTTTTTCCTGAAGACTTTACCAGCTATTAAATATACGTCCTAATATTTTCAGGGATTGTAAGGCATGAATACAAGGTATTTATTTTATCTCGTGTAAATTTTACGGTTCAAGTTCGATATATTAATTTGCTTCATTATGTCGATTGTATAATATAAACCAACGAACAAAACCGTTAGTAGCTGATATGCAATTTAGCATTCTGTACCTCTGTCTCCGTTTTCACGTACGTTCTATGTGTAATTTATTTTATGCTTTCTTCTCCTATTCGTACACATATTAATTTCACATAGTCAATCTCAATCACCCAGCCTTGTAAAAACAGTTAAAAGAACAAAAAAATATATATATATATGCCTCACCATAATGCGCGGTAATTTTCGTTGATGACACATGTAAGAAGGGTGCAGGGGCAACAAGATTATTTTCTCTTCACAAACGGATGTTTTTTTTAACAACAATGAAGTAAAATTAAAAACAAAGTCTTCAATACCAGGCCTGACGGAAGAGATTTTTTTTGATACTATCACTTTGCACCTTTGTCCATAATCTAATATTTTAGTTTCCCCCTATATTTACTGTGTGTACATAAAACTTATATAAATAAATAAAATAAAATAATAAAAAAATAAGTCAAAGTAGCAAACGCTCACTAAAGTGAAATATAGCACGATGGTTTACGCTGCTGCGATGAGAAACACCGTCAATTAATTCCAAAAAAATATGTGTTATTTTAAACATCCCTTAATAAATTAATATATATATATATTTGGGTTTAATTCATTTCCGTAACTAAAATGTGAAGCTTAGTGTATATTGAAATACGCTGCGAATACTTGTTACGCATGATTGATCCATAACGAACGGTCATACATAAATCATGTGTATACTTCATAAATCGGAAATGTAATATCAAATGGAATAGTTCTCTTAGAAAAAAAAAGAGATATTTCATTTATTTCGTACACACACACAATGTTAATGCCGATTTATATACGTACTGACTTGATAGAATCGTTTTAAAAGTGGTAGAGTAACGCTGCAATTTGGGTTGGCGTGACCAAGAAAGAGCTACGCCGATACAGTGTACTAGTAAAAAAATGTATTGTGTAGTAGTAGAAAATGTATTTCTTTTTAATGAAGAAATGTAATAAATATGTAGATATAAATTATTAAAATTTATATCTACATATTTATTAGTCTCAGCAAAAAAAAAAAAAATTCTATTCGAAATGGCCACCTTTGGCTTTTACACAGGCCTTTAACCTGTTTGGCCACGAATCTATGTATTTACGCACTGTTTCCAAGGGAAATTTCGCCACTGCTTGCTCCACAAATTTTATAAGAGACTCAATGTCGCCGTGTAATTTAGAGCAGGCCCTGTCCTCTAAAACTGACCATAATTTAAAGTCTAATGGGTTGAGGTCTGGACTAGATGAGGGCCAGTCTTCCTACGTTCCGGACTTTATGAGAATGAAGTCCGGAACGTAGGTTTCAAAACAGGCTGGGGTAGTTCGTGCCTTGTGACCAGGTGCGGATTCCTGCTGGAAAGTCCACGGTATATTTTTAAAAAGTGTAGCTGAGAGGTTTCACAACATGATCCAAGACTGTATCTTGATACACTTTGGCTGAAGTTTTCAGTCCTTTTTCACAATTTTGTGACTCCTTGATAAGACGCGCCCCACCAAACCATCACTCTCGCAGGATGATAACTACCTTTCCGACGACAGCAGCTTCTTTAGAACTGTGAGCGTACACTTTATCATTTTGCTTATTATAGTGTTCTTCAATAGTGAAAATTTTCTTTAACACCCCATTCCATATTGTAATTTCATAATGAACACGAAAAAATATGTGAAATGACGGAAAATCGAATGACGTTTTAAAATAATATACATGTTCCAAATTCAAAATAATTAAAAAGTTGAATTAATTAAAGATTTAAAACAGTATTTATGGCCAGATTAGTTATATATATATATATATATATATATATAATCTGAAAAAAAAATGATCACAGGAAGCAGGCGAAAATTCTTAATTACCAATAATAACCCTGTATATATCGTCTGGTGAGTGAGGGATTACTGGTGATAAGGCATTCCATCTCAGTCGTCAGCGGTGACAAAGCATACTATGTATTATGATTCTTTATCGAGGGCGAATGTGGATGTCATGTTGATATGCTCGTTTGTTACTTTCTTGTTTGCTAAATTCACCGCCGTCGTGAAGTCTATATGCTTGATAAGGTCTCGTTTAGAGGTGAAAAACGTATCGTAAGGCATCGTAAACGTTTGATAGTTCTGGTGGTGGGCAGAAATCGACTGCGCGTTCTGCTGGCAGTATTAGGTGAAATACATATTTTAATCAGAAATTAGCCTAATTATATTAAATTTGTGTTGGAAATAAATTTATGAGGCAGTTCGTTTGATGGTAAATGAATACCCGCAACGCTCTTATGTAAATAAGGTTTGTCCCTTATGGACTATGTTGCAGACTAGAATACTTCCTGGTATCCGATATAGGACCGTAACACAGAAACACAACTGAGTTATGGTGATATTTCACGCTGTTTTTCTGTGATTACGTGGATCTTCCCCGGTCGAGTGATCGAGTGATCATTTCTTGACCGTTCACACAAATGCTCTCTCATCTTCCCCTTCCCTAGACGTAAAGTTTATGTAATAATATAAGAAAATTTAGATAAAATAAAATAAAAGTCGTAGAAAACCGACAAGACACTACACTGCAGTTTGTTTCTGGTTGCAGAATGAATGGGTCAGCTCGACGGGAGTAGATCCACGCCCTCACAGAATACCAGCTTAAAATAGCATCAATAATGTTGCTGTGTTTCGTCCGATAAGTAAATGGATCCTGACACTTTAATTACTAGTGACGAGGCATTCCATCTATCCTCAAGGGTCACAATGCATTATGATTCCCTGTCTCTCTCAATGAATTAGAGGTCATGTGCTCCAGGAATCACTTACCATCAGGTGAAGGTAAAAAAGGGAAAAAAGCCGACATTTATTTATGTCAGACATCATCCAGGCCGAAAAACAAATAAAATTAATGCACAAATGTAGTTTTTCGGGCCAACTCGATTTTTATTAATGAAATTTATTATTATCCATCCATAGTTTCAATCATACCTAAAGTTATTTTGCAGACGATGACACCCGTGTGGTATGGTAGTTAAAGTACGTGGCGGCTGCGTCGCGGTTGGATTCGTATTTTAGCCGGGGGACGATATTCTGTATGGATGTGTTGTCTCTAGCACTGTATCTGACCCAGTTTTCGACTCTTGTAGAGCTACAGTGCAGCCTACAGCTGTTTCTAGCAGCAAAATGAACGGGTCAGCTTGAACGGGGTAGTACCACCCCCTCGTAGAACACCAACGTGAAATAGCAGCATAATGTTGTTGCGTTTTGTCTGGTGAGTGCAGGGATCCGGAGAACTTTATTACTGGTGACGAGGCATTCCATCTCGGTCCTCAAGGGTGACAACGCATTTGTATTATGATTCCTCTGGATAAATGGGCCGCAGGAATCACTTACCATTAGGAACTGTGTGCTCTTTTGCTTCTCTCCATGCAAAAAAAAAACCTTCCTCCGATCTTATTGCACGTGCATTGCATACGATACGATTCCAAATCGAACCCAGATCCTATGTTGTAGCAGGAAGATCCTATGTGAACAACACCAGCCGATCGGCGTGTAACATAAACAAAATACTCTAAAATGAGTATTTTTAATTTTGCACCAGTGATCTAAATCTAATCGACCAACATCAGCTTTACCTGAGGCGGCTGTGAATTATCTCTATACGTTAGGTACACGGACGGGCAGTGTTACTACACTGCGGTCGCGCTTATCGCCGTGTAAAAGCGTTTAATCTATGTTATCGAAGACGGTCGTTAAGCTGTTGGGATTGTCCTCGTTGATTGCGTGATGTGTATGGTCTAAGAAAATCTTCTTTATAAGGTTTCTTAAAAAAAATCTAGTTTTTTATATATTTCATGATACAACAAATTTAAAAGTGTGTGTAAAGGAGATTCTGGAATAATATTTATTTAATACAATCAATCACACAAATATGTTGTACCTATTAATTAAAACCTGTATTCTGTATATACTTGCTTCACCTTTTTAAACTTCACGCGTGCTTGTATTTCTAAGAAGTTGAGTAATAGATTTTTTTTTATCAGTTTATAGGTTTCTTTAATTTTATGAGACGAGGTATTTTATTAAAACTGTATAAGCATTCACGACTTTTATCCAGATTTGGACCGATATGGCACGCGCTATATATTCTATGATGATGATATTAATTTATCCCTAATGGGAAAGGCAAAGGACTTTAGTCCATACAGCCAGGTCTTGTTCGTATGATGGTTGGTCTGAAACTTCTATAAGACTTCTAGTTTAAGTTCCAACTTATTTTAAAATCCCTGTTTGAATATCTTCCAAAAGGTTTAATGCGTACCTAACCCTAAGATCTTAAGTTTAGTTCGAATACGAATTTCCGTTTGATTCTTTTGTGATCATTTGTTTTTCAGTTTCTTTGAAATAAGTACCTATTAGTTATGCATTGTTGGAGAGCTAAGAAAATGGTTATGTTTTTAAAATAAACTGCAAGCCAATATTCATAAGGTTTTTTTTTTGTTTTTAGTGGAAAAAATATTGAAATAATATCATTTACATTTATTTTTACGCATTTTTAAATTTCGACCGATAATTGTTGTTTTAATATAAATAACAGTGTATTTATAAATCGGAAGAAAAATGAGATTTTAATTGATTCAATTTTTTAATAAAATTTTGATGTTGCATTGTTGATTTATTTCGAAAAAAACCTAAAAAACATCACAACTCAAATATGGTTCACTTTTGCATAATGCATACGTGGTTTAAAATTATCACAAATAGTACCCCTATCATCTCTTAACGGGAATACGTCGAATTACCAATAACACTATAATTCTGCAGCTGATCAAGTTTCGCTAAGTGGATCACTAATATTATTATAATTTCATTTATTTTCATCATTCGAAAATATAATTTATTGTACCACACCACCAAATTGATTCTCACACTCTACTCTCAACAATTACGCGTGAATTTATACATTCGGTAGTCATTGTTGCGACATGCCGTTGCAAAACAGCTGATGCTTGTCCCACAGCGAGGAAAGCGGCCGTGCTATACCCATATTCGGCTAGTTCACTATCTAATAAATTTACCAACGGCTTTTAATGAAAGAGTTACTTTAGAACATCGACGTTAACTTATTTATGATCCACAAAATAGTTACTAAATGAGAGTTTGCTTATTTTATAATTGACTTAAATTATTATAACAAAAAGATCAATTCGTTGAGCGTTTTTTTTTATAATAAAAGTAAACTTTATCGGCAAGAATATGGTTAGCACTGACTGTTAGTTAAAATATACGATTTATATATTCTGCCGATAAGGCGTTCGCAAATATTTATGAAAGCCTTTTATAAAATGATATATGATAATGATTATTGGTCTTTTAAAATTCAAATAAATTACCAATTACCATTATATTTATTTATATAATAATATTTATTTATTTATTATATTATATAAATCTATATATGTGCGTATATGACAGAGTTTGAAATTGAACTGAATATTTTAAATATAATATACTATACCAAAACATTATATCATAACAGTTTTATTATTATTAATGCCAAGATTTTTTTTTTTGAAAAGATTAAATTTTCTTTCTTAAAACGGTTTGGAAGCTTATATTTGTACTGCTATATAATAAGCGTTATTTTTGAAAAACTAATGAGTTCATATGGTACAATAATTATTTTTTTGGGGGGTTTATTTTTTTCGACATCTGGCACAATGGCATTAAATCCGCACTATTTAACTGTTTCTTTGGTTAAACGTGAACACAAAAAAGTATATATATAATTATAAACGTAATAAAAACAATCAAATATTGATTTTTTATGTATAACTAAGGATAACAATCGAGAGTATCAACACAGTTTAGGTTCTACAGTTTCTGAGCCAAGTCAATTGTCATAGCTAATATAACAAAAGTAATTGACGAAGGCTTCATAAAGTAAGAATTATAATTATTGCACGGAATACGGTGTCAGACAAACCGAATTTAGTATAGAGAACATTGGCCGGTTGCGCGGGCGGAAATATCGCAAGTCCAATATTGTTGCATGTTTATGTTAAAAAAATTACAAATCACTAAGTTTCAATTACCAAAGGGAAGGAATATTTCCTTCTCCATTATTCATATATCACGTGACAAGATACGATATGAGGAAACAGTAATTGATATGAATATTTTATGATGCATTATCATAATGATTACATAGTACAAAATAAAATCGCCTTTTCTCGAAACTTACAGTACAAAAGCCACGCTGCAGTTTGCCTGTGATCTACCGCGAAAGGACCAGGTCCTCACAGAATAGAAAAAAGAACACCAACAAAAATAGCAGCATAACTCTGCTGTTTCGAATGGTGAGTACAGGAATGCGGAGATTTGTTATTGATGACGGGGGATTCCAACTGTCCTCAGGGTTGACAAAGAAACTGCATATCCTTATCGAGGTGTCATGGGCCACATGCATCATTTATCATCATAGTTTCTCACCTTCAATACAATAAAAAGAAAACAGATTTTGTTCAGGTTATGATACACCTATAGTTGCGACACTCTGTCTTAAGACCAACCATTCTAAAACATAAGTGGACAGAGTAGATGTATTTTCTGTAACCAACGCCCTTAAACGGTACAAAAAATTCACCGAGTTTGTGTATCTTGGATCATTGATAACCAGTGACGGTGGCTGCACTAAGGAAATTAACCGTAGAGCCGGTGTGACTAAAAGTGCTGGCTGGCGTTTGCAAGATCTGGAAGAACAGAGGTATTCGAAGTACAACTAAAGTGCGCTTGGTTCGAGTTCTGGTATTTTCTATATTATTGTATCGTGCGATGCAGCGATAGCAATGAGAAAAATGCCTTCGAAATGTGGAGTTGGTGAAGGTACTCCGAGTTCCTTGGACTAAGAGTCCATACTAAAAGAGCATAAAATCACCACACTGCTCTCCACAAGGAGAGGCCGACAGCACTCAACTTCTTTGGACACATCATGCGGTCTTCAAAACACTGTCTAGAGGAGCAAATTACTTTAGGCAAAATGGGCGACAGACATGCTCAGGGAAGGGCGCCTACGAGATGGTCCGAAATAATAAAGAAGGCGGTGGGCGGTAGTATGCACCGTGCGGTCCACTCCGCACTCAATGGAGACTGATTGCTCATGGTCGCGTTCCTCAGCAGTGAGGGAACGAAGAAGATAGTCAGATTGGCACTCAGCCATGGTTTGTTGTGTTGACCTTGATTGATGTTGATTTTTTTGATGATTTGTCTATATGTACCAGAATTTTAACGACACTTTTCAAGTAAATCACATAAATTATCCACATCGCTCCTTGACTCAATCTCATGTTCTTTGTGACGTTAGTGCTCATGTGATTGGGTATGCACTTCATTGTCCCTGTATTGGATGCTGTGGATATGTTTTGTGAATTTTAATATATATAAAATTTATAATCATAATTATCAAGAAAAAATAAATCAATGAACTGCGTTTACCAGGAATTCAATGATTTTTAATATATATTAAAATAATATATAATAGCCTTGTTAATAATATGAGTATACACCGTTCATCTTATGTATTAGGTATTACATGAACTAATTCCCCCATCCCCGTGCCACCATCGGACTTCACGACGCACTGCTCGATTTCACCCTTTTGTTGTGAACATCCCACAAACCCGAACGAAGCGCTTTGCTTCGTCTTTCATTATTCGTACAGCATAGGACTGGAATAGTTTGCCCGCGTCTGTCTTTCCCTCTGATTACAATGTGGGTGTTTACAAGATTAAAGTGAATAGACATTTACTGAGCCAGTGCGCTTTACCATCCAGGACTGCATTTCCACTTAACAACAGGTGGGATCGTGGTCAAGCACTTGCTTAAAAGTTTAAAAAAAAAATGTAAACGATGACGACATATACATACATACCTATAATATATCTAAATTTATCCTCGACGATGATTATAAATGAGGTGACAACACAATCCTTAAAATTATAGATTAAATACCCTTTTACCAGTAATTAAGCATTAGTTCTTTTTACAAAAAATAAATTTGCGCAAAATAAACGCGAATGTATTGAATCAAAATTTTATCATTAGGTATCGACGAGCAACAGCATGTCTGGCATCGGTCACCGTGGGAGCTGTTATATATATGAGAGTGTGATACTTCCTGTTTCTTATCCATTATCTCGTCATTAATTTGTTGTAAGTATTAGGCATACTAGATCTGCCTATGTGTCGGAACCTAACTAGATACCTATCGCAAACGTCGCGAGTGCACTATTTTATCGTCCCCAGTTTCGCGTCTCCGTATCGACTGAATCTGTTGCTACGTAAATTGCTTTCTAAATGCTCCATCCGATTTATGGTACGGTGTAATAGGGTGTCTCGTATACATAGATAGTCAATTTCCTTTATGACATCTTAGATCATTGCTTCAAAGTGTTAAAAGTGTGTCAGTACTTAAAGATGGAAGATAATAAAGACGACTTTAATAATACACAAAATAAAATAAATAAATATATGTTGGACTCATTATATTGCGCAGTAAATTAGAAAATACATATACAAGAATAAGGAATATAGTATAAAATAGAATTTATGGTTAGCACTTTTGGTGAAATTTATTAATACATATTGAATATGACTTATATATGAACAAATTTTAATTACAAATAAATTCAAAGATTTTTTATAATATTAGGTGTGACAAATGCTTGATGGTAAGTGAAGACTGCGCCCTCACATCTATTCTGAGAAATGAGATGGAATGTTACCTGCAACTGAGTCTCTGGATCCTTACATTTACCATACGAAACACAGCAGCTCTATGCTGCTTTTAAATTCCTGCCACGCACAACTACTCTGAGGAATCAGCTGTAGCCAGCGGTGTTTCCGAACCGATACGACTTAGGGACCTTCAAGAAAAGAGCCTACACCTTCCTTAAAGGCCAGCAACGCATTTGCGACTCCTCTGGTGTAACGTATGTACATGGCGGCGGTAATCACTTGCCATCGGGTGGGCAGCTTGCTCGATTCTTACTTATTCTTTAATAAAAAGAAAAATAATCTGTGAGAGCGAGGTCTTCCCCCGGTCGAACCACAATCTTGCTAGGAGCTAGAAACTAGCTGTTGCAAGTCGAAGTAGATACAAATGTAAAAAGTAAAGCATAAAGTTTTTAATTGTCTAAATAAGACAATTTTGGATTTTTTGATCTCAAATCTTGTATATATAAGTTTAGTTGTTACGTTCCAATGGTTTCTCGGTTGTTATAAATGTTATGTATGTATTACTACCCTTTGGAGCAAATGAGGCGAGATCTTATATTTTATGGTTTACGAATTTATATTTTGTTAAATATGGAAATAAAATCTTTATTTTGTAACTAAGAAAGTTTAGTTCATGCCCCGGCAATTTTTTGGTCGAAAGTTATTGGAAATAAATAAGAAGAAGCCAAACGTGACGGGGGTCTAAAACCGGATTCTAGCCGCATAAATCAGTTACACTTTTAATTTAAAAATCTGGAAAATGAAACTTCCCACTGTTAAACTAAAAGAGATAAAACTGTAGTGACTGAAGTGTCGAGTCTTAGTACTTCACCGCTTTTTATTGATAAGATTAGATTTTTAAAATAACGGAAGAAAATTAATAATATAAAAGTTCTATATACAAAATTAAATAGAAAACATAGTGAATTATTCAATAGGAAAAATATATATTCAGATGCTGCAACGACGAAAACGACAACAACAATTTATGAAACAACAATCATAGATCATTTATGGAATCAACTTAAAAGACACAGTAAAGATTAATCAAACGTTTTAACTAGAGTACGGAAAATGAAAGGCAAACTTTAAACATCAAATTCAATTTTAAATACAACGACACGTATTCCGTGTAATACTGGGTTATACAGAAGTCTCTTAAGATTGCTCTGCAGATAAGCAAATACTAACAGCTTGTAATGGATTTCTGAATCGGGCATATATTTGAAATAAGGAACTGCCGTTACACACGAATTCGTGACTTTCGACACAGTCAATTCAATAAAATACAAATTGCAAGAGCTATAGTACCGCTACTTGCCGGGAGATGGCATTGCTAGTACAGTTATAATTGTATTTTATAGGGTTACCATAATGATGATTCTTTTTATTTATTTTAAATTATAAAACAATGTAGTGTAAATTATAAAAGTATTAATAGAGAAAACGCTAAAGCTGTATAAAATTAATACAACAAAAACAAATATTAATTAACTCAAAAAACAGTAATGAAGGAAGAGAAATACCGACTTGAATATAACAAATAGTTGATAGTAGGAAAAATACAATCATTAAAACAAGTAGTGAATGCTATGAATGAAATAAAAATATGGTATCTAACATATGTACTGTAACTTTTGTAAAACATAATATGATAGTAGCTACACAAACTTGATAAAATAAAAATTAGCAACTCATAATCAGAACAAAATTGATTGACGTTTTGGTCAGAATTTACTAATAAAAGAGGAGACGGACTTGTCTTAGCAATGATCTCGTCTTGACAAAGCTTGTTAAGATCTAAATCTGACAAATGGAGCGAGATTGTAACCGCTTGGTATCCTTGAGAGTGTATTATTGTGACATCAAAGATAGGAGAGTGAATTAAAACTCGACATTTACTAGCGAGAGGAAGATGGACTTGTCTTAGCAATATGATTATGTTTTGACGTAGCTTGTTAAGATCTAAATCTGACAAATGGAGCGAGATTGTAACCGCTTGGTATCCTTGAGAATGTATTAATGTGACAACAAAGATAGGAGAGTGAATTAAAACTCGACATTTACTAAGAAGAGAGAAGATGGACTTGTCTTAGCAATATGATTATGTTTTGACGTAGCTTGTGAAGATCTAAATCTGACAAATGGAGCGAGATTGTAACCGCTTGGTATCATTGAGAGTGTATTAATGTGACAACAAAGATAGGAGAGTAAATTAAAACTCGACATTTACTAACAAAAGAGAAGATGGACTTTTCTTAGCAATGATTATGTTTTGACGTAGCTTGTTAAGATCTCAATCTGACAAATGGAGCTTGATTGTGTGAATGGAGCCTCAACCAATTCAGTATAAGGTTTTAAAAGTCGTACGCAATATTCGCCTTAATAGAAATTATAATGTATTAAAAACTGCCGTCTAAATACAAATCAGTAAAAACGGATAGTAAGTAAAAGTGAATGTGATAAGTTTAAAAATACAGCATTAAATAAGGCAAATCGTTAACGGTATTTTAAGATTGTATTTTCGTTTCGGTGGTTTATACTAGTATGCCTATCCATTAGTTTATTAGGTATAGGAAGGAGAAAAACATTAGATTATTATTTTCGATACAATATTACTAAAGCGTTCTCATGCATAATGTAAATTGATTTGTAAGCTTGTGCGAACTTGTCTGTAGTATAGTGTGAACCCTACCGCACGGGACTCGAGTGGACTTGTGAAATTACTCTCATTGTGTACCATTTAAGAACTTCGCTATGTGACAAACCATATTAAATTTCATTTTACGCACAGTATGATAAACATTCTTGTTAGCGGCGGAATAAGGCTTATTTATGGCTTAATCTTGAGCTAAGTCTGCTACTGTAAAGTGGTATAAAATTTGACTGTTAGCGGAATAGCTATGATATAACTATTAGTAACAAGTAATAACTAACTACATCAATTCTCCTTGGATGCCTACCACTACCAAAATTCTTATTGTGTATGAATCGTTTTAAATAAAGTCTATTTTAGAGCTCGTATTTTATTCGATCTTAAGTTTTTTAATTGAAGAAACAAGTATTGAAAAGGAGAGAAATCCTACTCTATTTATGACGCTGATATTACATTCTGAAATAAGTTTCTTCATAGATGTCATATCTAGGTTTGATCTACATTGATAAGTTTAGAGTAGATATTACTAAATTGATTTACTCCACTCAAAAACAGACCGGGCTGTAAGTAAAATATAAATTAATCGCTACCCGTTCGGAACTTAATCAGATTGTCTCTCGGGATCCATGTAGAAACCGGGCCGAACGCCTAAGTTATAGGCATTGAACTGAAAATAATTAGCAACCGTGTTAACATTTCGGTTTCACTGTCTTTGAATTGTGTTAACGATTTGCGTACAAAATTTATGGAGATTTTGGATGCGTGGGAATAACTGGATATAAATTTGTGCTTATTTATGTTGGTTTTTTGTAGACTTTTATGAATTTTCTTTTGGGTTCAGTGCTTTCTTCTTGTGGATACATTGGTCTTGTTGCCGGCCTTGCAAACGACTCCGTATTGACGGTCATATAGCTTGGTGGTCAGCGCACCTGCGTAGCTTCTGCAACCTGAGGAATAATGTTTGTGGAACACAAATTGTGTATGTACCTGACATTTCCACTGATGCTTTCAAATACTCTATGTAGATCTTATTGGATATGGACTATATAGGACTAGAGTAGGGAACGATAAGTGCTTTTGTGTTTGCTTAGATACTGACACTACTATAATAATCGCAATTGATAAGGAGGGACATCATTTATTAGTTTTACTGGTTTGTGAAATCAGGGATTTGATAACCACGGTAGAACTCTATCCTGACGACCAAGTTATTGCTATTAACGCATGTAGATCAGGAGCGAATTTATATTCTGCCAAAAGAATTAGCCAGTTCTCAAACATTTTCTTCTTTTTATCACAGTTCCTGCCCTTAATGGATGATTTTTTGTGCCGTCTTTAATGCTTTTATGTAAATAAATGTTTTTTTACTCTTTTTCGGCATATAAGTGAAAGTTCAGCAACAATATATATAAAATATAAAAAAGTATAATGCATAATGGTTCAAGGACGGCCTCCGAAACTTAAGGTTTTTGGTACGAATCCGTAATTCGACTATTGTCGAGAATAATCTATCCTGGCACCAGCATCTTAAGCTTAGTTGGAGTGGTTAACGGGAAGGTTATCATACGAAAAAAACCCAACACCAAATTAAAATGGGTAAAACGCAAAACCCTAAAAGGAGGCACTGCCCAAACAATGGCTCCCTTCGGGTGTCATTTATGTAAGCATATGAACATTCAATAATCAACTCAGGCATCCCAAGGCAGGCTTAATAAATGCAGTCATCAAGAAAAGAAAAATAAAACGTGTTAGATACACGTATTATTATGAAAGAAGAATAAGAATATTACAACTTGATCTGTCGTTTTAAAACAGGACTTTAATATTTTGTTTTTGTTTTGCAGAAGGGAAAATTAAAGGCAGTTCGTGTGAATTCATTACGTATCGAATGTTAAATGTTTTTTTATTAAATAACTTAATAACTAAGATTGCTACAAATGCTTAGATTGATATGTTGATGGTTATGCATCAATTGTGTATACAAGAGCGCTAAATATAATAATAATTGAGCACTTAACGTATCGTTACACAGTTAATTAAAAGGGTTAGTCGTGTAACACATAGCCTTAACTGTGTCTAATACTAATTATTTACGTAGCATATCTATTATACTAATTATTTTGTATTTATTCAATGTTTGTTTATACGATCGAATCCTTTGTATCCGAATTGCGCTAACCTAACGTAAGAAAAACCTAATAAACGCGTGTCATGCAGATGCTGATTCTGTATTGTACGTGGATGGCGGCGTGTACAGTTTAATGTTTTATCTCTGTGTGTTTCCTAGCGTTTTGTAAAATACTAAAAATTACGCACGCGTTCGAAAAAAATTTGGTGTTTATGTCACGAGATTGAGTTACCGAGTCCAAGAAATAAACACATCTTTTCCTTGAGTAAGGGTACTTAAGTATATATACAAGTAAATGTTTTGCAGTGCAGAACGTAGTCTTACACGTTTCTTGCTATCACAAAGCATTGTTAGTGTCTTCTGACGTCCGTAATTGGCGGCTAAAACATTTAAACCAATCTCCAGTTTTTTTTTAATAAAAGTAAGAGTGACGAACGAGCACTTGACAGTGATGGCTGTAGTCCACAAATACCTACATATATCCTCAACAAAGACTTAAGACCTTATCTATTATATAAAAAAGAAAGAAAAAGATGAGATGGAATGCCTCACAGTTACTGGGTCTCCAGATCCCTACACTCACCAAACACAACACAGCAGCGTTGAGCTGCTAGTTTCCGTTGGTATTCTGTGAGGGCACGGTCCTTCCTCGGCCGAGCTGACGCCTTCATGGTGCAACTGGAATAAGCTATCTCTATTAATGTGTAAGTGTAACTTTCCGTCTGGCACATTTGCTAGTTATTGAACGTTGGCGTCAGCGTAGAGCTTCATTGCTTCGTAGTGGCTGTCATGTCGTTAGTCCCGGCAATATTAAGACAGCAGTCGTTTACTTTCATACATAATAACAAGAGGATTATAGGGCAATGTAAATAAAATTGATAAAAATTAATTAAATTGAGAAGATGTTTTATTTCGTATTTTTTTCATTGGTCAGCATATACATCTTATAGTTTTTTTCGGGATGATGGCCGCTGTTAGTTGCTGTAAAAACTGTAAAAGCCTTTTTATAGTTTCACCAGAGGGCTTTTACAGTTTCACCAGATTGAGAGATTACCGAGCTCTTGTGGCGATAACAACAGCTTCCATCGCTTCGGTCGCATGAGGTTTGACGTCATTTTCGAGTACGTGTACCGCGAGTTCAGACATTAATTTCGAACGCCCGAACCATAAAATTAGAACATACCGAGACTTCATGGTTTTGGATTTTCATATTTTTTATTAAATATATTATTTAAATTATAGGACTTAACCTTTGGCTGTAATTGTTAAACAAGTCAAAATTAAATTCCACCCATGTAATGCTAACCCGGGATGCTTAAACGAAAAATCAAATCAATGAAACCTCAATGTTAAAATAATAAATATTTTAACATGGCTTCCGACTATAAATATGGTATTAATATAGTTTCATGTAACCTTCCATTATAACAAAAAAAAATAGATATTTTTAAACCAGCACTTAAGTAAATGCAATGTTCACGCATCCAGACATCGTTTAGAGTGTAATGATGCTGCGGATTGACCTTAGGCGCTGTCGCATTATGCTCGAGATCGTTTAGCGGCTGCTACCAGGGTTACTCACTTGGTTTTAGCCACAAGCAATAGCGAGGAATGTAGTATGTAGTTTTCTCTTAGTTTCTGGTGTGACAAGTGGTGTGCAATTTCAATCCTACTTTTACCGTGCAGAAAAATTAGTCCTAGCACCACCTTATTAACTAAATTTAATTTTTAATTTATTATCCCATTTATTAACTAAATTTATGAAACCTCCGGTCTTTCACGCTACCGCCGAGTAACAACATACCATACTGATTGCTATCTTTAGACTACAGGGACCGACGGCAGGTTAGCGTGTTTTACGAAGCACACAAAATAAATGCCAGATCTATTAAGTACAGTTTTTTATTCAGCTATAAATATGTATATTGACCATCCAATTTGTAGGTGGAGTTAAACCAATAACCAAAGCGATACCAAAAGTATTAAATTCAGAAAAAACAAGATGCCGTACATGGTACACCACCGATTTGCTGGTGAATTCTTCTTGCAGGAGTTACTCTTTACCTTTCTACTTCTCTCAGCGGGGTGGATGGCCCCTACACGTGTGATACTATTATTTGTTTTCAAGAAGTCAAAGCTACCTATTATAAATCAGACTTTATTTTTAGAAGAAAAATAAAAGAAATAAGAATGGCACGCTTATTTATGTTAGAGTTACCTTTAAAACTCGTCACTTGGACCACATTCGAAATAAGGTTAATGCATTTTTAAAGCTCATAATAATGTAACCATCATCATTATAATATTCATTACCACTTTACTTAACACTTAAAACTAAAAAAAACACATTTAAAACAATATTGTGTAAAAAAACGGTTTGGGTTTTGAAACAGGTTGTACTTCCAGGGAGTGGCCCGAGGGCACTTAATGCGATCTTCTGATAAAAATACAACAATCTTATAAACATAAGATGTGCATTCCTTCGATTTAAAATATAAATAAATTACAATCAAAAAATCATGGTGTAAAAATGCTTAAACTAAAACAAAATCACCAAAAATATATAATTAAGCATTAAGCCGAAGGTTTGGTGACTCTGTAATACCTTCCGAGAGCAGGCTTGTAACAGAAATTTGGCAGGTGGAAATTTTACATACCCATGCTATAGTTCTATTTCTTTAACTATGTATGCTCGGTTAAATGTGGTTGCTATGCCATGCAGTATTCTGGAAATCACTACGTCACGCGTTCCGTCAATATGCTCTATAATAAAGATAATACCATTTTTTTTTGTAATAAGCATTGAAAATAATCGCCAATTGACAAGAGAATTAGCACTTGCGAGTTTATTATTATGAAAAATACTTAAGTTTATTATTATTAAAGGCATTACACGATTTCCAATTCCTTCTCGTCTTCTTTAATAAAATAGTAAAATCTTTATCGATTCATTACTGTCCTTTATATAGTTAATAATAATCTTTCTTTGTTTCCATTCCCAATAACCCTTTTTTACGTACAGGCTGTACGTAAAAAAGGGTTATTGGGAATTTAATTTAATTTAATTTCCTGATTAAATACCACATCTGAAACATGGGCACAATCTCTCATTCTTTCTTTTACTCGTTGCAATTCTCGCTACATGAAGTTATTTAATTATATTTAAAAACCGTCAATTGCTAAATAATAGCAAACAGTAGTGATATAATAACATCAAATCTATAATTTTCAACACTACCGAAACGGTAGTCGTTAGAAAAAATATTTTGCAATGTTTTTTTGCTATAAGGGTGTGTCAAGACAATATTCGCTAAATAATTGAACAAGGAACTGACCATAACCGAAATCAACAGAAAATATTAAATTTTTTATTGCCTCTTTTCACCTGAAGATCTAACTAACTATCGCGGAGGATAACGGTGTGGAATATACAATGAAGTAAGTGAAGTGAAATTACATAGAAATGCAATGTTTCGTTTGGTAAGTGTTACGCTGGAGACCCAAATACTGGCTGTGGACCCAGTAAGCGAGGGATTCCATCTCCGTCCACAAGGATGTTCTTGTGTTATTTCAAGTGAATCTTGAATATTTATTAGGTAAAGATGTAAGTGTTGATTGGCTGCTGACATTACTTCCCATCTGGTGATGGACTCTCTTAATTTCAAAAAAAATAGATAGAGATAGAGAGAGGTTAATAATAATTTTTACTGCTTCAGTATCAGCGAAAGTACATGTAGGATGTAATCCGTAGTGCACACGATAAATATTTTTGAATGTTGAAACATCGACTGCAGTAGGGACTTCCTCTATCGTGGTTTGTAAATTGATACCATAGATCGGCCTCACCATTACATTAGATTTGATAAACCACAAATCCTCGCAAGAACACTGATTCCTAGCAAGGATGATTCGTGAGGCTATTGATAAAATCAAAAACATCTTAATTTCAATAGAGAAGATGACAGAGTACTATCACCGGTTTGGGATCCCGTGATTAACAAAATTAAATCCCAAACATGACATACCACTGCATGACCTCAAAAATCTGTGAGTTCCTTCGGCGTAGATTGGACAAAAAAGAAAAAATCTAAAAGCTGACGGTAGTTCAGATTAACTTTGTGACATAAGGATGTTAAATACCTCAATACGGGGAGCGTTTACGATTGTTGTAAAGCCCTTGAAATCGGATAAAATAGTTTAAAATAATGGAAATAAAATCTGTACAATTAATTTTCTTCAAGTACTGATGTAATAAGAATGTGGCACGGCTTGCAGTTTTTGCCTAAAACGAATGAAATAAGTTACCAGAGATTAGTTATTATTTAAATTTGTTTACGTACGACTCGGTATACATTTTCTTCAATTAAATGATGTGTCTTCAATGTAATGGAATTCATATGTAGAGTTTAAAACTTGTTACTTTCCTGTTAAATAGTCTTTCGATCGCGTGTTGTATTATATGCAACTTTTTATAGCCGCAGATTGAGGTGGGGAAATTACTCCATGTGATGGTACGAAGAATTCTGGTTTGATAGCGCATGACTGCTTAACGTCTAGGTGTCAAATCTTCAAGAAAACTCGAGATAAAAACGGGACAGATGAGTGAACACGCACACTACTTTTTTATATATAAAAGGTAAAAAGTAACGTTAATGAACACGCAATGGCAAATTATAAAGCTGACGACCTAAAGAAGCTTGTAGATTAAGTATGAGTTTTTTTATTGTATTTCTCGTATAAGGCTGCATGATCTCACTGCTGGGAAATGGACTCTGCGTCCTTCTATTCTGGGCCAACTGCGTCAAAACGGTAGGTGTCCCCTAGGTCATATTGCCATCTTTTTAGAGGTCAACCTCGACACCTGTCCAATGGCTAATGATTCTGACCAACCGATCGAGATACAATATACAAGCATTTTCAGTCCAGTTCAACTTCAGTTTAATGTTCTTTTTGCCAACATCTTCGACTTTGGAATGTAGCTTAGTGTTTCTTATACGAACTCGTCGTTTTACTCTGAATTATCATGTACGGAACTTTTTAAAAGGGCTAACAGTAACTAAGTAACAATGAGCATATTACACAAACGGCTTCCGTTTTAGTATAAGAGGAAGTTCTTTTTTTTATGTACGATTAAGTGAACCGGTAACTTTTTCAAGCATTATGAGTAAAACCAGTGGTAGATCCAAACTGCATAGCCCTGAGGATTTCATATGGTATGGGTAACAGGAGACCTATGAGTGAGCCTTGAGCTATTTCAACATGAATGGAATGTAGTGTTCAGGAGGCATTCCACCTCAATAGTCCTTAGGAATGAAAATGCATCAATTACGATTTCTTATCTATATAATATACAGATAAGAAATGACACTACCTTAATAAAATATCGACGTAGTGATAGCAAGAATCACTAACCGGTTGGTGTGAACTGTGTGCTATTTTGTCATCCCTATTATTTATCGAAAAGGAATCAAGGCGCAGATACGTTGTCATCCAAAAAATTAAAAAAAAAATCTTACCTGTGTGATTAAGACTAAGTTTTGAACTCGGAGGGTATATTATAATGAACCTAATTCGTATATGATATTATTTATGCCTGACGAGGGGGTAGGGATACATGTAGTTGCTTAAAGAGTTTAGCTAGTTAAGATCTCGTGACGATGTGACCATTAAATAGCAATTAATGCAAGTACCCGTAGAACAGACCCAGTAATCGCGATAACCAAGACAAGAGAGCGTAACAGGCCCTAGGAACATTGCATAAAGACGCTAGCACACTGACCAATTATTCTAATATATGCCGTATGGGTTTATTCACATGAATGATAAAATTTTGGAGAACCAAATTCTAATTCGATATCGATTTCTTGCATTCTACCTTACTCCTTTTCCACTGCGACTCATGCTGGGTACCACCACTGATGCGGCTTCCGTTGGGTTCGGAGGAAGTGAAGATACTTCTCTTCTGGGTTGGTTTGGTGTTTCGTTATCGCTTTCCCTATACTGCGATGAAACGAGGGAAATGCCTTATTCAGTTAAGTTTGCCCCACTGCAGGACAATTAGCTACTATTTATGATCTTGTTGATTTGCTGTGACAATCCTCAATTTATTTAAAAAAAAACACTAAATATACATGAAAGTTTCTGTTATATCTATATTTAAAATGGCGTTAGCTTTTATGATATGGACTATTCCGGGATATTTGTTATTCTAATGGAGTTTACAATATTTAATGAAATTCATTCACAGCCTCCTATGTTACCAGGGCATAATAAATGTAAATTTTACTAGTAACCTTATCTACGCTCTCGGGTGAACATAAAATAAAGTTGTATTAAACGTTAAAGCAAAATCAGAGCGGCTTATACAAGCCTTGTTGGTTGTAATTCGAAAGGCGAATGCGACACTAAATCTAGCTTGCACGTGTTGTCGTGTGTACTGGGGCCTTAACAAGAGCCCGCACTATACGCCGTGTTGTCGGCGTTCGTCATAGCAATGCGGAAATTTAAGAAAAGTCCGAATCGTAAATTTCATTAACGATTTGCAATTTTCCCCAATTCAATTGTTAAACAAAAGTCGTATGTTAATGCAGAAGACTAATGTTTCCTGATTAAACGTTATTTACGTTACGATATCAAAGTAAAAGGTACAGTGATGCAAAAGTCCATTACTGGTAGTAAATTAAATAGATTTTTTTACAAAATTTCAACAAATGTAAACATTTTGTAAATTTGTTATATATATATATATATATATATATATATATCTTGGGCACAGCGTCGAATATAAATTCTACGTTTTGAACCGAATACTTCAAACTTGGATTTATCGTTATAAAGCACTTTTTTTAAATCTTCTTCAGTCCAATCTCGATGGGCAAGAGCCCACTGCATCCGTTTTTTCTTGTTTTGCAGCCTGAGCAGAGGTTTTCGAACGGCAACGCGACTATACAACTTCGCATCTCTCAGTCGTCGTTTTACTGTAGTCATAATGATAAAAGTTTAACTTTAACTTAAGCGTCTATTTCGCTTCCTGGTAACAACAATGAAATTATCTTCACTAGACGTAGTAGATCGCTGCCTTCCCGAGCGTGGACGATCTTGAAAACTGCCTGTCTCCCTGTATCGAGTTATTGGGCCATGAACACAAGTCTTCGATAACTTCAGTTGTGAAACAATATCACATTCGGATTTTGCCTTCATTAGTTAAAACAAAGATGGCAGAACGCACTTCACTGCTAATTTCTCGACCTTTTTTAATTTTATGACGTCTTCACTGTAAAAACCACAAGTTTAGACTAATTGAGTTTATTTGTGAACAAACCCAAGAAAACTCGGGTAATAATAAGTCAGAAACAGTGTTTTCAGGAGTTAAATAATCCTAATTATTGACCAATACGTGACAAAAGCAAAGTAATTAGTAATTAGAAAATATTATTACGACTCTACCACCTGGCTCTGGCGCAGCGTTTGTCGGTGTTTGAAAGCAATAGATGTTTATTGTCCAATAACTTGAAAGTAAACAACAGAATGACTTCTATAAATATTCGATACTAACAATAGAATATGCAGATGTGCATTTCTTTTATTTATCCTATGAGATTTTATTACAATTGATGGAAAATTATGTTGTTTATGTGCGGTCTTAAACTTTTGGCGCGCAGGGTATATATATACACACAAACACACATTCAAGACATTTACCATATTGTTACATACCACAGGCACTCGAAAAATAACATCTATTCGGACGGAAATTAATTGATTTACTTTACAAATGATGTAATTCAAGAATCCAAGCGATATTGGATGAAATTGAATTGGTGCTGATTACATATATAATTTTGTACAGGCTAAGACTAACGTTTGTTATTGATGAGGCGTCAGTAGGTGATATAGTACCTTTATTCTCTGCCGTGTTTTATTGTTAAAGTTGTTATTGTTACAGTTAAAGTAAGTTAGACATTTTGCAAATTACCAAAGTGTACACATTAACAGTGACGAGCCTCGCGAGAGCGGACATGATCCCTTTCACCGGTGCGTCTCTGCGTTAATTAACGAGGGATAGAAGTAACTGCGGAGTAAGGAACTGTTATACAACCCGCTCGATAACCCACGCGATACTCCTGCGTGCAGTAATTGTATGATGGAATGTGAAAGGATGAATATATCGGCTTTGTAAAGCTTAAGATTTAAAAATTTAGAGTATCTGGGGACGTATGTATATCGTCCTACCTTCGGTCGTTCAATCGTGAGTCTAGGTTCAGGAGTTTAGGTCTAGAAGTCTAAGCTGTCTTTACTGTCTTAGATTTCTAGAAATGGGATAAATACCATAATTTTCTCCAGACTCTGGCAACCGACTAATGGCCTAAAATCCACACAAATATGCCGAAGTTCAAAACAGTAGTCATTATTTTTCTCAACTGTGACTGACAAACGAGCCACACGGATCATTTGATGGCAAGTAATTAAATAACTGCAGTTCATGAAAAGTTAATCTATCCTCAACAAAGATTTAAGATGACAGGTTATGTCGGCCCTAAGGATTGACTTTTCTCATCACATATAATCAAGGGAGTCAAGTTCCCTGTAAGAAACATCAACTATACTGTTTAGTATCACATTGGTATTTTGTGATCCGAGTGTTCCTTTCCCGTTCTAATCGACCCATTCTAGAAACTGGCCGCAGCATGGAACTTCCGCTGTTGAAACAGTACGAGGATGACAGTATTGTACTAGTTGACCAGTTCGGTATGAACTATTTGCTCATACTGAACTGGTATGGTAACCTAGTATGGTTTGAGAAAAAGTATGAACTGCAAGTTTTAGATATTGGAAAGCTAAGGAATCTAAGGTGAGGTAAATTAGGGTTTCTTCGTTGTTTCTAATCTAGGTAACATAACTGCCAAGCATAGTATCCATCGATTCGCGATTAAGCTTATTAAGCTATCTTTAAATTTAAACAGTCAATATGATGAGAATATGTTCCTTACTCAGCTGATCTCCCGCTCGCGAGTCTAATTAGATAAAGCTGTAGAGGTCTCTGGACCAATAGCAATACTCATACACAAAAAAAAACAAAGAGAATATGTTGACTTAAATGAAACTTTCATATGATCCATTTTCCCCTATTATTAGGTATTGCTAAAAGACAAAATGAATATGAATTATTATATAGAATTATTCGACAGTCTCACTAAACACTTTTTAAATTAATTGCAGGTGCTGACCCAAGCTGGCCCTGGACAGTCACAACACGGTTAAACCCGAAAACAAATAACCCAGAAAATATATCGTTATTAAATCCATAAGACTTATGTAAATCTACTTTATGAATATTATTGACTTAAATTAAAATTAATCAAAGTTACTGTGGACTACATGACTGGTCAACTAAAGAATATATGAATAGTAAATGACGTGATGAATGATGCTAATAAATAATTATGGAATAATTTGTATCTAGGTAATACTATAGTATTGACGCTAGCGTAACACAGTATTATTTATAAAATCCAAAACTGAAATAGCATGAAGCAAATTAATATTAGTATATTAATTATTTTGCATGTCTTGTATGAAATAAAACTTTTTTTTAAATTAGATTAAGAGTAACAAACGAACACACAGTTGATTGTAAGTGATTCCTGCGGCCCATGACATCTATATTCATCCTTGTTATGGAATCATAATGGCAATGCGTTGTTACCCCTTGAGGACTGAGATGGTGTTGCCAGTGAGAAAGGTCCCCAACACTCACCAGACGGAACACAGCAGCATTACATAACATGTGAATACGACCACACGTATACCTTAATGGTACACCGTGGTCTCCCAAATCCTCGTCGTTCGGACTAGGGTGCTTGTGCATTATCTTGATATTCTATATAAGATGCATTGTCATGTTGTAGATGTGTATGCCCAACATTGAAAACTTACCATCAAGTTATCATAACAAAGGACGATAGTTAACCATTTATTTATTTAATAAAACAATTCTATTTCACATTATGAAACTAATTCAAAAAGAAAAATCGTAATGAGATTTTTATTTACAGACCAAATAGTGGGAAAACACACGAAATTTGTTGTTTGTTTAGAATCTCACATACACTAATGTATAAACATTCCGTACTTACATTAACGTTACATACTCAGATAATAAAAATAACAGATATATACACTAATTGGGGGGCGCTCCGATATTTTCAAAATGCACATACAATGCAATAACTGGGATTTTGTCAACGCTGGTGTGCGTGGACCGCTTACAGAAGTAGAGGCGTGAAATAATTAAAAAATGCCTGTACGTTAATTGCAATTTATAAAAATATGTATAAATTTCAATATAGTAGCGGTAGTTAGATTATTTTATTAGTTGTAACTAGAGTAAAACAATATATTGAACTTTTAATTGTAAGCCTTTAAAAATAACCATACGATGCTTCTACTGTAAATTTAGCTCAAGAAGCCCCCTAACTAACAGCATACTGATAAACGCTGAATTACATTCTTTTTGTCGACTATGAGACACAACTATTATTACTGAGTAACAAATATTATTACGAAGAATAGTCTCACTTTGTCTATTGTTTCCTATCTAATTTTAATTTTTATATTTCCCAACGAAATAACATAAATGGAAAGGATAAACGGAACTAACAGATGTGATTATCGAGTTCAATATAATATATATATATATATCTACTGAAATATCCATACATCATTAAGTGGTACGTGTTAAACGTTAACCGGGTAGATCTAATTGCCTTTTAGTACAATTGTTTTACTTGTGCAAATATAGAATTAATAATAAATAGTTGGAATATCTGCAGTATCAATCTCCATGTTTCATGATCTCTCTCTCATGATTTCGATACTTTTCTGTTGTTTTTTCACTTGGCAAGCGAACTAAATCAGGGCTATGACGAATATTTAATACTATTTTGTTCTAGTATCCTATGAAAACTTCCCGGTCGAATGGAAATGTTACTAAAGTTGTTTCAATAAAACAGTAATCTAACTTCACTATAGTTTTTTATGAGTATGTGTGATGCTGTTGCTCTAGTCCCCTCTGGAGCTTTAACGGAACGCACTGGCCGACAGAAGGGCCAGTTGAGTAGGTAATTTACTGTAGGCGTCGCATGTAGGTAGATATTTGGAAGTTCGAAAGAACGTCACGCGTGAGTATTTCAGATTACACTGACGCAAAACTTAAGCTTACTGGTAACAATAGTTAATAGCAGCGATAAATGACTATTTAAGGATAAGTGTAAAACGTGTGGACAAAAAGTGGGGACAAAGCGACTGATTACTTGAACGATTTTAAAATCATATCAAAAATAATTATCACCATTATATTTGTATTTTTTTAACAACACGCCGGACAACATATACACAAAATTTAATACATTTGTTAAAACTCTTTTACACTTTTTTTTTTCTCTTAAAACATTGCTTTACAGAATCTCTCTTGTGTGGCGATTGTTATAAAAAAATGCTATGCAAGATCTGATGTTTAGTAATTTGTCTCGGGGGTTTTTAACGGTCAACGTTATGAAAAAGTAGTACCAGTCGTAGTACCGTTAAGAGATATAAGTAAAAAAACATTCAACAATCTACTAATCAACCTTTAAAATGTCGATTGAGTTGCAAGTAACTAAACAACAAAGTCTCCGGAACCTAGCGCGGAACGTGGCGTGAAAATGCTCCCAGTAATAGATCCGCATAAAATAATCGATTTTACAAGTATTAGCAATCATAAAGGCGGTCATGAAAAGTCGAGGCCGGCAAAACGATGCGGACGCGTTGCAGGATATGACCGACAGCGTAGGCCGGTCTATCGGTTGCAATCAATTTTCGATGTTTCCCATTGAGCCGTATCCGGGGGCGATCTTGCTTTGGTTTTTTGTTATTACAAAAATTGACACTAAATTGTTATAATAGACGGATACCCGCGGGTGATGGGCTAAAAGTGGTTACAAACTTGAACGTTGAACTAATCGCATTTGGGTTGCATGTTCTGCATGCGTTACATTTTATTTATTTATTTAATTTGTAATTGTTTCAAGCTGAGATACAGAAACACGGATTGTAGGTGCCAATATTGAAACTAAATTTAAAAAATAATAAATTCCATGATAAAAGACGGCGATATATAACGCATATATAAATCAAATAAAGCAATTATAAATATACTAATGATAATTAAGGCTTCATAGGAGTTTACCGGTATTTATATGGGTGTTGCGTTCAAACGTATATACAGTGTTTTAATGATATAACAAAATATTTTCCATCGAGATAAAACTCGGGGATGACGGGCCGTTATTTAGTTATTAGTGAAATTGACACCCTAAGTTGTAAAAACGGACGAATTTAGGAAAATTTAAATATTTTAATTAATGGTTTTACACTTATATATAGTAATAGTATTCAAAATGTGTTTAATTTAGGTAGGATGGTAAATCATATTAAGAATGAGTTTTACAGAATTTTTAATACCATCATGCAAGTTACTTCCGTAGTCATCAATCATTACAATTGTCAGGAAATACACGCTACAGATTGTTACTAGATGCGGTATAAAAGGGTCGACTCGCCATAAAATAGCAGCATAACGCAGCATTATGCTGCTATTTTATGGCGAGTCGTGTGTTTTATCTGGTGGAGGTAGGGATCCGAAGAACCTTATTAGTGGTAACGAGGCTTTCCATCTAAGTCCACAGGGGTAACAACGCATGATTCCTTATCGAGGATAAATGTGGGTGTCAGGGTCACAGGAATCACTTACCACCAAGCGAAATGTGTGCTCATTTGTCACCCCCAATAAAATAAAACTATCTCGTATATTATTTAGATACATAATGTTATAATATGAAGGCATCAGCGTGATACGGAAGAAATAACTATATTATATATACTACTACTATACTATAAATACTACTACTACTACATTATATAACTATACTATATTATATATTGTTTTCTAGTTGGCTACAGAACGAAGTGAGAAGATGGTGAAAAACTTCAAGCAAAATGTTGAATAATTAAAAACAATTTAATTGGTAATTAACAACAATGGTGGACGTCAGCGACTACAGATCAGATTCTTGACTTACCGAGGGTGCGAGGCCGGCGTCGAGGCGTCGGAGGTCGTTTCAAACTCAAATCCACCGGCTCCAGCTGAACGGGCGGTTTGCATGCCTAGAACAATATAATAAAGTCTTATACGAGGGCACATTGAAAAGTTTTGAGCCTAAGGTTGACATTTAAATTCCAAAGAAAAAACCGTACTGTCACGTAATAGCCATTTCTTTTTTAATTATAATCTGCTGTCTTTTTTTTTCTTTTCTTTTGTCAAAATTGCAAAATTTGTGATCGATTTAACAAACGAAGTTCGCGGTTTCCGTAGAAATGGATAAAATTGAGCACCGTTCCATCATAAAATATTTACTAAAAAAAGGATTAACGCCAAAACAAATTTATGAAGATATGTACGAGACTTTGACGGAATTTTTTTTTGACTTGTACGGAATCTGCTCCATCATATGCCACTGTCAAAAGATGGGTAGCGGATTTCAAACGTGGCAGAGAAGCAGTGCAAGATAAACCTAGGAGTGGTAGGCCACCGACGGCTACCACAGACGAAAATACCAATAAAATATTCGGCTGATTTTGAATGACAGGATATTGACGATTGCAGAGATAGCAGAAGCAATAGGCATTTCCCATGAACGAGCACAGAACCAACGATCTTGGATTTTCCAAGGTCTCTGCCAGATTTTAAGACCTAGACTGCTTTCAGCCGAAAACAAACGCATCCGCCAAACAGTATCACAGGATTGTTTGGATCTGTTCCAAAGTGATCCTCAAGATTTTCTTAGCCGTTTTGTAACTATGGACGAAATTTGGGTTCACCACAATACACCAGAGTCCGAAGTACAATCCAAGCAATGGAAAAGAGCAGGGTCACCGCCCCCTAAAAAAGCTCAGGCCGTTTTGTCAACCAAGAAATTAATGGCTTCAGTTTTTTGGGACTGTAGAGGGGTCATTATGGTTGACCTTGAAAAAGGTAAAACCATAAATGCGGACTATTATTGCACACTCTTACAACGTTTGCATGAAGAAATAAAAATAAAAAGGCCTGGTATGTTGTCTAAGAAAGTTTTGTTCCACCAAGATAACACTCGTGTCCATACTGCGGCGAAATCAATCGCACAAATACACAATTGTAGCTTTGAATTGTTGCCGCATCCACCCTATTCGCCGGACTTGGCCCCGTCTGATTACCATCTCTTCCCCAATCTAAAAAAACAAATTTTCGACGAATATCGAGGTACAAGAAGCTGTGACTTAATATTTTGATGAAATTGAAGATTCTTTTTTTTAGAAGGAATACTAAAGCTAGAGACAAGACGGCAAAAGTGTATAGATCATTCTGGAGACTATGTAGAGAAATAAAATAATGATTTAGATAAAAATCGTTTGTTTTAAAGTCGGGCTCAAAACTTTTCAAAGTGCCCTCGTAATAAGAATAATAGCGCAAAGTAAATAGGATAACAAGGCTTAACAAGATGAAGTGGTAATATGATGTTGGCGGCAGTTTATTAGAGGAATTAATATATAACAAATATAGTGAGAATTTCTATACATGCAATTTTATCTGCCACACCTAGATCTTGAGAACAATTTAAATTGAAATTATTGTATAATTAGAAAACTAACCCCGAAGGGCTACTGGTAATTTTGGTAAATTTATAAACGTTTTAACTTTTTTTTTTGTGTGTTATGAAAACATGTGATTTCGACTAGGAATCGAATGAGGAAGATCAAATTCCACCAAGTAACCTAGTTCTCTAATCTAGTCGTTAGTTTAGGTTTGCAAATATCAGCTATGCAAGTCCATCTGTCAATTACATGTTAGACAATGGGGTTAAGTTGTTTTAGGCAGCTACTACATATACAGGAAATTACGTTTGAAACTCATTAAACTTATCAATAAAGCTAAGACTTGGCGGAACTTCTTCTATGAAACCTCCGTTAAAACTGAAAATCGTACTGAATTTAATAGTCTTTGAATGTAAATGAAATGGAAGTAGGCTAAATCCCAAACGTGACTAAGGGTTAACCTATATATAGCCAGACACGATTTTTTTATGCGAAAGTAATCGGCCTTCGAAGAAAAGATCGTGAGGTCAATAGCCTAAGCAATAGACTATCAACGTTTATTTTCACCGTGTCTACTTAAATCAAATTCCTGTTTAAGGCATTATCTAAACGTTTCCTTACTATTGTCAAAGCTGCATTTTATCGAAGCTGCGCAGAGCTTTATCGTATCAATACTGGTTATCTCTTCTAAATACCTTTTATCTAAACTTTCATTCAATATTGTGTAATGCACAGCCACGCAACAGATTTTATTCCGAAATCTATTACTTATTTCGAGAACGGTAACAACGCTTCAGTCTACGTGTGAGAGCTAACACGGATGTCGTAGGTAAGTGCAATAGAATTTATAAAGGCGTGGTTCAACTGTGCGATGTATCTATGATAAATAATATATAATATCTCAAAAAATTCCATTTAGCTAAACACTGTCATTGATACAAAATAAAGAGTTACAATTTCACATGCTATTGGTCATTATCTTTTTAAAATCGTACTAACAACGCATATGCACTATGATTTCTTACTGCATGTGAACATCATCGAAGGCAGTGAACACTTACCATCAGATGAACTGAGTTCTTTTTTATGACCATCTAATTAAATAAATAGCAAAGAAAAATTTGGTCGTATTTTGCTAGACCTCCTGATATCTAGAGAGAGAGAGAGAGAGAGAGAGAGGGAGAGATTTAGTAATTTAGTAAAAATATTTTGCTAAACTTTATATCTTTTAAAGTATCAAATTTATACAAAATATCCCCAAACCCCTTGTTTAAGGTATTCTCGGTATAGGGATAATATTCTAATGAAATGGGTATATTACTAATTTTATTAAATTATCACATTATCTGACATTACAAATATATTTTTTTAACATTTTGTTCTCTAGTTATTCTCGAGCCGTTATGAGTGACATGAGAATGTTCAAAGAATCGAATACCACGCATTTAATGTCATTAAAATTCTCACAAAAGTCAAGAAAAAGGCAAAAAAAATCATGATGTGATGTGTGGCTGTTTATATTAAGAACATTGTCAACGACACTGGCAACAACATACAACCATTGTCCGATCCCGTGTTTGCCTCTACAGTAGAAAATGAGAATAAAGCAGAGAAAATTGTACTGGAGAATAGTCGAACAAAGGTTAAAATATTAGCACAGGCAAGTAATTCTCCATGATCTCTCAAAAGTCAGCGAAAACGAAAAAAACGAGTTAACAAGGAAATTTCGGAACTTTGTGGCAAAGATCCAATGCTGGACTGTACATGGGTTCACCACTACGACCTAAAAGTACCCAGAAAGTAAACACAAATCTCAGCAATGAGGAAAGAATTTAATGTCATTGCGTGTCAAGTTATGGCCGCAGTGTTTTAGATGTGTAAAGGAATTTTGTTGATAACAACAGCTTTTGTAATAAAAAAACTTTATATATTTTACGAAGGTATTTTATATTATGCCGGTTCTGCAATTTTAATTTTAACAATGGTAGAGGTACACTGCAATTTGTTTCTAGCTGCAGAATGAATGGATCAGCACGACCGGGGTAGGAACACGCCCTCACAGAATACCAGCGTAAAATAGCAGCATAGTGCTGTACTTTCGCTTGGTGATTGTAGGGATCCGGAGACCTTTTTTAGTGGTGACGAGGCATTCCATCTCAATCTTCAAATGGGACAATGCATTATGATTGCTTGTCAAGCATGAATGTAGATATGACGTATGGGCCGCAAGAATCACATGCTATCAGGTGAACTGTGTGCTCGTTTGTTATTCTCAATGTGACAAAAAAACCTCCTTTCAGTTGCAATGCAGACTGGTGATTGGAGCACCGCTTAAACATATAAAATATAGCGAGATGAATGTAAATAGCTTATATTTTCTCTCTTTAAAATCGCTTATCGCTACGCTACACTTACAGACGCACCGCACACCCGCACGTTTAATTGCAGATGAGTCGTGAGCAAGTCGTTGCGTAAACGCCGCGAATCGTGCACCGCCGCCCCGCCCATTACTGTCGCACTTGCATTAACGTCGCCAGTGATTTAACACCTACTTTATAAATGTGTTAAAAATAAAACCATATATTTCTGTGTGATAGAATCCTTAACGAGAACATGCGTACTAGAATTATAGTGTCCGAGGTATCATCTAATGTGACAATGTGCCGGCCACTTAACTCATATAACTGATAACCAAAGTTAAAAGAAAGGTTCGTGAAAGGCAACTCAGTTTAGGACAACATCCCACTAGATAGAGTGAAGACTTAAGTTTACGGGAAGGCAATGGATGTAGGTGGCTTGGGTTGTGCTTAGTGGAAATCTGTGGGGAAGGCAAGTTGAGAGTTGGGTTCATGATAAGCTAAGACAAAGAAATGAGGATGATGATAGACCTTATTAAATACTCTTAATATCTTTTTTTTGTTATCATCGCAGGGAAATGATTCGGTTTGATAAGGATTCTCAGATTTGCCAGGATATACAGTAATAAATTTTAGTCTAACGCACACGGAGATATCTAAAATAATGACTTTCAAGTTCTAAGAATTAATCCAAAAACGTTGCAAGAACGCTTGTAGAAACAGAACAGAACAGTCGTCGTATACTGTCTTGTATTTGAAAAAAAACATGGCTGGTGGCAAAATATTCTTCCCGTATTTTATTATTTGATTATCAGAATTTTCAAATATTTAAAAGGAGTCTAAAAAGTAATATTTGAATACAGATGTTACAAGTATATATTATTGTTAAGATCTTCTGACTCTGCCGAGATGTTAATTATACGAGAGGTATAAAACACAAAGCATAATAATCTTATAATATGTAAGATTCGCAAAAAAGTATTTGTAACGTTGAGTTTTAAAGCCAATAAATGCGAATAATATTTATCGTATCAATATATACTAGACCTAAAATTAAAAAAAATCCAGTTATTGTATTACTTAAACGTACCATGCCTATTTATTTAAACAGTTGTAGCTAACATGCTATTCCAAGGGGACTAATTACACTATCACGTAAGAAAGAACTTAGTTGTGTACCGTTTCCCTATTAGCCCAATTCGTGAGAGAAAGCACGACCATAAGGCGTTTTTAACGCGTTATTTACGCGTTCAATTGATATTTAATTTTTTATTCACTGTCGATAACATTAAATTGATGATACTCTATTCAAGTTCCACCTATGCACGTTATGTATATTACACAATTCTCTTTTGTAATCGGTCTAAACTACTACTACGGCTGATACCTGATTGTTAATTTGCGTATCCTGTTTATTGTCCAGAGAGTTGTGACCACATTCTCTGACGGAAAAAACAAAACTTAGCAGTGGTAGAGCTACACTGCAGTTTTTGTTTGTAACTGCAGAATAAATGGGTCAGCTCGAGGGGTACTTCCACGCCCTCACAGAATACCAGTATACAATAGCAGCATAATGCTGCTGTGTTTCGTCTGGTGAGTGCAGGGATCCGGTGACCTTTATTACTGGTGACGAGTCATTCCATCACAGGCCCCAAGTGTGACAATGCATCTGCATTATGATTCCTTGTTGAGGATGAATGTAGAGGTCATGGGACGCAGGGATCACTTGCCATCAGGTGAACTGTGTGCTCGTTTGTTACTCTCAATTAATAAAAAGAAAGCGTTTTTAATGTATTGTAATACAAGCCCTGAGGACTGAGATTGAATGCCTCTTCATGTATAAATTAAGTCCTCGGAACCCTACGGTTACCATATGAAACACAGTACTGTTCTGCTGCTCACTTGGGTAAGTGTTTTTAATACTTATTTATAAAGACAAGCTCACTGTTTCTTTATCACATTGAGAGTGACAGAGGAGCACACAGTTCACCTGATGGTAAATGATTCCTGCGGTCCATGACATCTACATTCATCCTTTACAAGGAATCATAATGCAGAAGCTTTGTCTCCGTTGAGGACTAATTGTGAGTTATAACTGCGTCACATAAAATCTAAATCAATCAAATCCGTTAACAAAGATTCGAGGTGCAGTTGCGTTGTCACTCCTGAGGATTGAGATACAATGCCTCATCGTTGTATATGGGTCCACAAATCCTCACCGTTTGAAACACAGCAGTGTTATTTTGCTATTCTGTGAAGGCGTGGAGCAGGTCGATCCGATCCAGCTGCTTAGAAACTAGCTGGTTTTAGTACGTAAAAAGTAATTGCACATACATTACATGAAACTAGGAAAGACAATAACGAGCCTCTGGGTTTTGCGCGAAAACTTACTGCGTTTAACATATCCTGTTCAGTTACTATCTACGAAAACTAACTAGAAGAATTCGCCAATTTTTTGTAAATTTTTTTTAACAGTTGTAGAGCTACACTGAAGTTTGTTTCTAGCTGCAGAATGGGTCAGTTCGACCGGGGGAGGACCACGCCCTTACAGAATACCAGCATAATGCTGCTGTGTTTCGTCTGGTGAGTGCAGGGATCCGGAGACCTTTATTACTAGTGACGTGGCATTCCATCTGCATTATGATTCCTTGTCAAGGATGAATGTAGATGTCATGGGCCGCAGGAATCACTTGCCATTGCCAGGTGACCTGAGTGCTATTTTGTTACTCACAATGTAAAAAAAAAGTAATAATAATACATTAAAGGCCGATATTTGAATTCACGAGTATTCGGTTAAAATTCGACTGATAAAAGTTTACTATAGCCTTTTTTTTTCTCCGAGTCGAGGAATCACGTACCATCAGGTGAACTGTGAGCTCGTTTGTTACTCTTAAATAAATAAAAAAATATATTATTTCTTTAAGAGTATAACAAAATTACTTGTCAGATTTGAGGCGGCGTTTACGGTTCTGTAGTTCGCGCTATACATATACCTACATATAGCATAGGCAGGCACATTATGCGGCAATGTAATTTTAATTATCTAACGCAGCCCTTATTACCTAGTTCGCAATAAATCAACGCCGCCCAGCAATAAATCATCGTATCAACATACCTACTTTATTATGTGCATTACGATACGGATTAAAAAGATAGAAAAAATGGTAATGTGCCCTGAACCACTTTATACACATTGCCATCACGGGGGAATTACCGGAAGCCATCATCAACGATACTATCGTACAAATACACAGATTCACTGTTTGGGTGTGTGTGTTTGTGATTAGATGTGTCACACACACAAGGGACCCATAATTTGCAATGTATATTTATATAATAGGTTGATTTGACAACGATTAGAGAATGTTTATATATACACGGTAATGATTATATCCTTTCCCATGATATTAAGGCTGACAAAGTACATAATTCACTTAATGGTAATAAGTGATGTCTACGACACTTAAACTCCTGCATCCCTTTCAACAATGATTTAAGAGGTATATGTGTTTATGTTGAAATAAACTGCTATGTTATCCGTACTTCGCCTATAAAACAAAAATCAACCGTACACGAGCGTTTCGTGGTACGTATCGTACGTACGATGTACGTACGTAAAACGATATTTGTTATAGCCTTATTTATTACGTCCCTCCCTACTCATTCAAGGCACGCAGCTCTAAGAGCGTTAATTATTTCGCCGAAGCTGACCCAAAACTCGGTTCGCTTGCACTGATCAAACTAATTATGATTAAACGAAGATGTTTCTTTTTTTTTCTCAATTCCAAGCAGTAGTTAGGTAGCTCTTTGAAGGTTATGCGCTTGATTTAGATATTTAATTTGCTATCAGTATAAAATTGCTTTATTGATAGTAGAATTGTGTAGGTCGTGCTGCAATTAACAACAGAAACATAACTCCTTATGTTTCTGTTGTTAATTGGTTGAAGTATGAGTGGAGTACGTATAAGCATACTTTCATCGCTTGGTTTATTGTTGTTGTCTACCATATGGGAATGTTGACGGCCACTTGAAGTGGAAGTCAATGCGCAAATACTTAGCGGGTCTTGAGTTTTATTCCTATCCGACAAAGAATATATACGTTTGCGTCAAAATCTTTTGGTTTTCGGGTCCAAGTGTGACTGCCACAACATACTGCATGTCAGGGATACGTAAATGACATATGTACCGTCTCTATCTGAACCGTATCGTTTTTTTACATTATAAGTTATTAGTTTTGTTGATTTTCGAGGCTGTTGCGTTGGTTCAGAAAGGTTTATTAAAGTAAATTATCGGGGCCCATTACAATAATATTATATATGAGTAACTTTATATAAAACCAAATTGTCCAGCAGATATAAAAAGTGCTGCTAATTTATTTAATAGATGCGAAACTTGTTCTTAGATATTGGTCATACGTTCGTTTCTCAGCTGATTAAACTAATCTAAAGAAACATTATAATAATAACTAATAAATTCTAACTAAGGGATAACAGTAAATATTAATAAATGTCAACATATTTCAAACACCAAAAAAATATTTTCTATTACACACGAGTATAAACTAAATGACATGTTAATAACTAAAACGAACTGTACGTGGTTTAGACATACTGCTAGATAAACAAGTATTTTTGATCGATGAAATAATGATGTTGCTGGAAGAGAAGAAGAAAGAAAGAAATAGAAGAAGAGAGAAATACAATCCGTATTTTACGCATACGTTCGAACTATATTAGAATATGTAATCCCTGTTTGGGTCTCTCTCTTCTTTCGTTATATAAACATCGACTTCTTTATTAATTGTATTAATTTTCGATTCCATTAGTTGTATAATGAATAATGTTATAAAAAGGTCTTATTTTTAAAATTATATTGAGCATTACAAACAAGCACACAGTTCACCTGATAGTAAGTGATTTCGGACTCTTAATTTACTTTGTAAATAGAAAAGGAACACTTATTAAGAAAATCAATCAACAAAATATATAGATGAATATTTTGTAGCAAATAAAGCTTTTCACTCTTGCAAAAAAATTTCAAGTATCTATACAAACTTTTTTGTCAATAATAAAATTGCATTAGCGAAGAATAATAACAAGCTACTACTACTTTTGTTTTGAATTAAGTACCAATAAGTTATAGTTATAGGAACGTAGAAATTATCTTTAAATCCGTTAAAGATAATTTCCACGTTCCAACTCTCGAATGTACATTTTAAAGCTGGTATCGCTGAGAGTTCGGCATATTCTTTAGAGTTAAGTAAAAGACAAGAGATCCCGTGGATTGTGGTTATATTTACATAATTTTATTATAGAGATATTTTAATTTTTCAGGGAGTAGTAAAATACCATGTTGAGAAAACCTTATAACATAGCATCACCTTCCAGTGGAAAGGAGCGATGCATGAAAATCGTTATTTGTTCTTATAACCCGGCCAAAATTGGGTGATCCTTTAGTAAAGATAAAGACTTTCTTTGAGCCCATTATATAGAACATAATTCTGATACAATGTCATAATTCAGAACTCTGTAAGAAATATGCAACAGTAATAGTACTAGTACCATTCATATAAAAAAACACTGTCACAAATAAAAATGTTATAACGATTCAATCGAGGCCAACTAGCACTTACCAACGACTTTAACTACTATAGTATAATATATTTAAAAATATCGATAAAAAATAAACAAAACTAAAAGAAACGTTTATTTGAAAAAAGATGTTACGATTGACTGACGTGAACGTGTTTTATAATAAAAATATTAGAACAGAAAGTCTAGGGTTGTCAGTTGTTCACGCAATGCAATGTATTAAATACGAACAGGGTGTAAGTTTTAATTACACGTTAAACGCGTGAAGGAACACACAATTTCACAGCGCCGGTGTTTCCACATCCACGCGCGCCACGAAACACTAGAGATGCGACATCAAATAACCGGTATATCGATATTGGAAAAATAGATAAATATTATATATTATAATATTATTAATGTAATAAAATAAAACGTAATACGATATATAAACATTATTGATAGAATTTATAATTAATGGTTTTGGATTACATTCGTAAGAAGATGGCAACAATTATCATTGATTGACATGGTTAATCGATATGATTGGAGTGTCAAGTTGAGATTCTGTGAAAACAAAGCTTGGTCTGGTGTTTTCATCGAGCCTTCATCCTTCAAAGGGTACGTGAAATTGTAAAGGCTAGTTAAAAAAAATCTGGTCACCTGGATGATCACTTGCAGTTATGATAACAAGAAGCCTAAGAAAAAAAAATAAGTATCCTAAACAATAATGGGTCAACATTTTAAAACTTATATAACATAGAAAGTTAATATCAGCCCAGTATTAAATAATACGAATAAAAATCAAAACGGGCGGTGCATATTTTATTAAATAATAAATCTATGGACTTGAATGATTTTTAATTTTAAACAAAATAATAATGTTTGCAAATGTCTGCATCTTCGTTGCGTGGTAATTATGATTAATGAGTAAATTATTGCAGCGGCACGCCATAGCATGATACCTCCTATATACGAATTATATTCGGAATGCCACGGAATGCTTCAGTGAATCTGAAAATTGAAATATGTACGAATCAAGGTTTTGGTATCAATTTTTAACACAGTTCACCTGATAGTTAGTGATCACAGTGACCTATGATGAGTCAACAGTCAACCCAAAGGCCTGAGGTGGAATGTTGCATTTCCCTAATCGGTTTCCCGCCATTTTCATTCGGTGTATGAAATACTATATTTCCGGAGATCTCAATTCTCATAACGTTCTTTATTTCGCAGTAGAGGTTGAGATGACCGCGATGGCCACCCGAGTTAACAATGTTCATTGTTATCCATAATATATTTATTTATTAATTAAAAAGTTTATGCGCGAAATTGTATCAAACATTGGCGGATTTAAGACCTTAACGTGTTCTCTATCAATCAACTAATAGGTAGACAGGGAGACTTCATGGGGTGCAAGGCAGCCGATAGTAAAAATTGGAATTATATTTTGGAAAACAGTTGTAGAGTGCTGCAATTTGTTTCAAGCTGCAGAATTAATAGGCCAGCTCGACCGGGGTAGGACGATGCCAGCATAATACTGCTGTGTTTCCTCCGATAAGTGTAGGGATCCGGAGACCTTTATTACTGGTGACGAGGCATTCCACCTCAGTCCTCAAAGGTGATAATGCATCTGCATTATATTTCCTTGTCAAGGATGAATGTAGATGTCATGGATCGCAGGTATCACTTATCATCAGGTGAACTGTGTGCTCGTTTGTTACTCTCAATGTAATAAAAAAAATGGAAAAAGCGATATCTATCTTATAGCAGATGATATCAACTGCCATGTATATATATTATAGTTCCGTAAACATTCGTGGAAACACAGCTACAATTACTCTCTCATCATCCCTTTCCCATGTAATGCATGTGCAATCAGATCGGGGGATCAAATGTCAAAGGCGCGGGCCATACAACCAGACCAGTAACAACAATTTTTTATACACAAATATCAACTGTGGAACGGTAACGCAGCAACCACTACGCCACACGGCAGTTGTATATTATGTTAATCAAAAATACTTGAAAGATATATTTAATTTTTTACAAATTTTCGCACCTACAATTTAACGAGGTGCGAATACGCGGAGTAAAACTACGCAGCCCGTGATGGTATTACATAAATAAGGAATAAGATCTAGGTACGTCATCTCCTCTGAGGACTAAGATGGACTACCTCGTTACCAGTAATAGACTCTAGGGTTATATTTGCTAAGGCAAGAATATATATAACTATCAACACATAATATAAAAGAATGTTCCATGCGATTGTCAGAGACGTGTGATTATCAGGTGGACAAATGTGAGTCCAACACCCGTTGGATGTTCTCACACGTGTGGGCTACAGGTGAGAATCGGACCAGGGAGAGCATTCAGCAGCTAGGCAGCTACTCTGCTCACGTTGACGTAATTAATAATAGAATAAGACGTAATTAAGAATAAGACAAGATCGTTATTGTTATTTTTAGTTGTTTAATAGGTAAGATTTTAATAGTTTATTATTTTCTTTTTATTGGCACACTGTCTGGTTAGTAAGACATTACTATACTGAATTGAATTGAAAGGTGTGAATTAAAACTGTTAGCTCTTTATTTGAGCCGTGGTACCTCAGCGCTTATGCGCTAGCTTTTAGCTCGAGTAAGCCGAGTTCCACCCCAATTCCGGCACAAATGAAAATGTTAATTGGAATTCTAAGTGTTGATTTGCCACTCTGTATGTCCAGGGAACCTGCATGTCCATGAAATAAATTAGTAAGAAATACATATTTGGAAGTCATGTCAAGTCCGCAAATTTGCAGCATAACAGCCCGCATGCTGGGCTCGCTATGCTGCAACATCCTTAAGAGAGGAGGACAATGCCCAATATTGGGATTTATTTATTCTTTATATTTCTTAAATAACCAGTTTACAAAGGCGGACTTAATGCCCAGTGGCATTTTCTACCAGTCAACCCTGGGAGTTCGTGAGAATATGTTGGTAAGAAAAAATAAAAAAAGGTTATTTAGATAAAAATATCAAACTATACATAGATACATAACAAAAAAGTACATAATAATTATAAATAATAATACATACTATATTAAGCCTGTTTCTTTATTACTTTTATTCTTTCTTTGTTTCTGATATATCGACAGTATATTAAGTACCACAGGGACATGTCTACGGTAACAGGCCAGCAAAGGTGAAGCGAGGGCGCGGCTGATTTGCTAACTCCTCATCGGATGTTACCAGCATTCTGATCGAGTAGAATCTTCCATAATATTAGAAACCTAACAACGCTGCGTATTACATGGCTTGAATGTCGTCTTTCACAATTTAAATAAATACGAAGAAGAAATATATATAATGTTGTTTGTATATAATAATAATTAATAAGGCTAAGCGTTGAGTCAGTTATGATGTGCCATTTGTAGATTCGCTTTAAGCACGAAAACAGATTTTTATATTTTTGGGAAGCTAATGTCTATATGCATTGGAAGATGCTTTTAATTGATGTTGTGCTGGAAAGGATACAGTATTATCGTCATTGCGAGTACATCACCTAACTTCGATTTGCCAATGACATAGTTAGTATGTGAGAATCGCTGACGGACCTGTGCAAAATGCTCAGTGACCTTAATGGTATCCCAAGATAAAGTCAAATAAGACGAAAGTCATGTCTAATGTCCATGTCACACCTAGGGCAAATAATCCGGTTACATTTTTTGTTATTACATTGAGAATAACAAACGAGCACACAAACTTCACCTGATGGTAAGTGATTCCTGCGGCCCATGACCCATTCATCCTTGACAACGAATCATAAATCAAATCCATTGTTACCCTTGAAGACTGAGAGTCTGTGCCTCGTCACCAGTAATAAAGGATTCCGAATCTCTACACTCACCGGACGAAACGCAGCAGCATTCTGCTGCTATTTACGCTTGTATTCTATGAGGGCGTGGTTCTTCCCTGTTCGAGTTGACTCATTATTTCTGCAGCTAGTAACAAACTGCAGTGTAGCTCTACAAATGTTAAAGTTTCAACGCAAAGATCGATCGACGGATACAACTTCGATCGGGAACATGGACACATCTTTACGTCCACAATCCATCAATAACTAAAGTCTTTAACCAGTGCGTGTTGTCAGCGATAACTTATGGTACAGAGACATGGTCCTTCAATGCTAGCCGTACGAGAAAGCTCAAAGTCACTCAGCGAGCTATCGAGCGGGCTATGCTCGGCGTTTCTCTGCGTGATAGAATGAGCAACGTAGAATTCCGTAGTAAATCACCCGTTTATCACTCTTAGTGTCAATAAAATAAGACCTTATGTTGTTATTTCAAACCAGCACAGTGTTAATCTGAAGGTTTAGGGCCCATTGCGACCGACATATACTAATAATCGACAAAGAATCTAATGTTACGCTGCCCGCCCGGTTAAGGCAAAATAATTAAAAAGTGAAAACTCGAAAGCGTCAATAGGCTAATGGTTTAGGGTACTCTGAAATTAAGGGCGTAAAAGCTTCGTTGCAGCGTTTAACGGGTATGATAATAACGTTAAAAGCATTGTTAGATTATTTTTAATCCACATCAGTAATGACGTCGTTCGTTCTCTCAAAATCATTGTTTTATGTAAAAACGATATGTTGTTACTGCCATAGAGATATGCTGTTATGTGGATTTCGCGGACCAATTCCTCTCAGCTATAACTGATCTAACAAAGTAAGTTATTGCATCTTGAGACATATTACGTTTTACAGGAGTATATCTTTTAAGAGATTGTTACGCAATAAAGAATTACTATGTGCACACTATGAGAGTTTTTAAGCCGTATTTAAACTGATTTAAATGTAGAGTTGTTTTCAGATCGTTGCTTTTTTAATTTGCATTCCGTTAATAAGCCAGTACTTCCCGTTGAACGCGGGCAGTTTTTGCTAATTAATTCCGGATTTTATCCATTTTACATGCCAATAAGCTAATATATGCATGCAAATACCGTGCCGCTCCCTTGTCATTTACTTCTTGGTACAAAAAGAACTGCCCAAATATATATATATTTTTTATTGCTACCACATACATAAATTGAATGTTCATTTTATATTTAAAGATCTCACTGACATCTATACTTATTCTTGTAATTTTAAGTAATATACATTCAGAAGAGGCACTTCACTCTTAATGACAGATGACAGAAATGGACCATTAGCTTTAGAAGTATTTTTACTTTTTTCACAGTTTACCCGATGTCATTCTTGCCATGACACACATATTTATCTTCAATAAGGAATCATAAACAAGACGCATTGTTACCGCTAAAAACTAAGATGGAATGCCTCGTCACAATTAATAAGGTATCAGGAGCGATGAGCTACCTATTTTATTCTCGATTGAATCGATCTATTCGTGATATATATAGTTTATGGCTCTGATACTTTGTAATACGAGGTAATGAAGTATCAGTTATGCATTATAATCTGCCGCCGAGTATCATAATATTGTAGTTTTGCAATTTAACCTCAACTACCGTTCATAACAAATATTTTCACTTACACAAACGGTACCTGGTTACCAAAGCAAATTATATCACATGCCAGCCGAGCAATAGTTGTAAAAACTTAATATGGTCTTCCAGCTGATGCAAGAGGCCCGTTTAACGGCATATCATCAAATCAGAAATGAATCGTTGGCAGCGAAATGTTGCAAAATCATTGTGGAGGTCTGAAACCGAATATCGAGAGCTTTGAAATCCGAAGGGTCTAATTTGACGTACGATTTGAATATGGAATCGGCTTCCGTGCACAGATGCATATCATTTAATTGATCTATTGATTTGTCATTATCTGATTAGAAGGGGGAAACGGGTTCTATTTTCAAATTCCTAAGCAATTTCGCGATTGATATCATCTCAATCTAGTCATCCCACACTAGTTCTAGTGCCGATCTAATTCGATTGTTGAATGCGTTTTGTAACATTTCTTGTATTAATATATGTACATTGGCTTAAGATTCTACAAATTGCTAAGTGAAATATTGATAAATACAATTGTATTTAATTCAATGATGTTATGTTTTCTATTTCACGTTTCAATAATATAATACTGAACCACTGTTTACAATTTTGCATTTTAATCATACTGAATACATACCTAGGTATATCTTATATTAGACACTTTGAGTTTGCTTATTTTGAAATTGTGTTGTATGTTTTTGTTGCGTTCCGACGTGAATTCTTTTTTATTGAAAATTATGAATTCCATTACTTTTTTCAAAAGTAAAACCTGAAGACAGCAATGGTAGCGATCGAGGGTTTGCAGTTGGGATCCAAAGAGATATGTTGATCGCGATTCCTCTTCTGTGTTGATGGGGACCACCGTGGGGTTTTAGACAGTAGGAGTTACATATCGACGCATAGTCCGATCGGCCAGATATCTATGAGGATTTCCTCACCGCAAAAAGATATCCTCGCCCGTTGATTGACACAAACAAAAATTAAAAGCCTCCAAATCAAATATAATATATTTTTAACATGCGACAAGTTAGTAGAAGTTAGCAAATAAAGCTGTTCCTTCTGTACATTAGCTTGTGTCATAAAATAGCAAAAAAACACAAGTTTTATGAACACACTTGTAAAAACATGGCAGGGGTGGCCAACTTTTTCTGTATATAAGATCTACTTTTTATTTTAAAAGTGTGTCGCAATCGACTTATTGTCATAGGCGTGGTCTAAAGCGAAAGAAAGGGTGTGAAATACATACCATGTTTATACACTGTTTAAGTATGAGGTGCATTCCAGCGAGGTATTGGTATTGAACGAGATAGATCGGTAGATCGATTTGTTGGCCACCCCTAGTATATGGGACTTGGCAATAAACATTACATGAGCTATCTGCGAGGATCTTTAGCGCTCAGCTAAGGAATGGCGAATAGATATTGTGCACCGATGGCGTAATCTACAAAATGTCTCCGTTTTGACATTTGTACGACCAACATTTTTTTTATGGTATGAGTGGTATTTTGTTTCTTCTTCTTATTTCATTGAGAGTAACAAACGAGCACACAGTTCACCTGATAAGTGATTCCTGCGGCCCATGACATCTACAATCATTCTTGACATGGAAGAAAATAATACAGATGCGTTGTCACCCTTGAGGACTGATATGGTGATAACTCTGCTGTGTTTCGTCTGGTGAGTGATTGGATAATAATAATGGGAGATAGGATTGTGACGCTGAAAAAATATTGTGATCAAAAATGATGATCTTGATAGAATGGATAAATCATTGGAACAAAAAATTAAAATAATAAAAAAGATTCTACTAGGGTTCAAAAATAATACATACAGAAATAAATCCAAATATCATAGCATCAACAAGCCAAAGCCAAAGAAAAAGCCACTAAAACACTCCTATGTTTATTAATTAATGTTACATTTGTAGACATAAATAAAACTGTGTGTAACTAAACGTATTGAAATGTTAGTTACATCTACGAAACGTTATTTTCATCTTTCTATTGGTGATTTACTAATATATTCATCCTGTTAAAGACAAATTGAATGTGACTAAATGTTGTTGTTTTGGCTTGACTCCGTAAGTGATTAGACACATTGTTATGCAATTACGATCAACACATTTAAAAATTCCTAACCTACTACAACTATTTAGAGGTCATCGAAGTTTAATCCTATAAACTAACTATACAGTCGAAAACTACTATTACTAAATAAATTTTTATGCGGTGGTTATAAGCAGTTATTGAAGCGTCTGATCGAAGGTGCCCGAGAGGGCGGGTACGCTAATACAACTACCCCAAAATCCCCACACGTAAATTTATATTTACACAGTCATTTTTATGCGGTGGTTATAAGCAATTATCGAAGCGTCTGATCGAAGGTGCCCGAGAGGTCGGGTATGCTAATACAACTACCCCAAAATCCCCACACGTAAATTTATATTTACACAGTCATTTTTATGCGGTGGTTATAAGCAGTTATTGAAACGTTGATCGAAGGTGCCCGAGAGGGCGGGTACGCTAATACAACTACCCCAAAATCCCCACACGTAAATTTATATTTACACAGTCATTTTTATGCGGTGGTTATAAGCAGTTATTGAAGCGTCTGATCGAAGGTGCCCGAGAGGGCGGGTACGCTAATACAACTACCCCAAAATCCCCACACGTAAATTTATATTTACACAGTCATTTTTATGCGGTGGTTATAAGCAGTTATTGAAACGTTGATCGAAGGTGCCCGAGAGGGCGAGTACGCTAATACAACTACCCCAAAATCCCCATACGTAAATTTATATTTACACAGTCATTTTTATGCGGTGGTTATAAGCAGTTATTGAAGCGTATGATCGAAGGTGCCCGAGAGGTCGGGTACGCTAATACAACTACCCCAAAATCCCCACACGTAAATTTATATTTACACAGTCATTTTTAACAATAACTGTAAAACTTCTCTTTACTTAAATGCTGACAACAAGACGTCTCTTTGCTATAAATAATATTGGTCAACCGTCTGTAGTACATCTGGCAAATCACAAAGATATAAAAATATTTATAGGAAGCATCAGAATCTTCAGTTCTAGCTAGTGGTTTATACAAATTTCATTAAGTTATCATATATAACTAATTAGGGTTATATAAATATTGTTACAGTAATATATGTGGTAGACATTAATATTAAAACTACTAAACACTATCTTACCTCCATTGAATTGGGCAGCATGACGCCTTCGCGGCGGCCCGCGCCCTCTCTTTCATCCTGAAAAATTAAATGCCAATAAATAATGGAATATAATAATATGGATATAATAATCTTTTGGAATTATATAATAATAAAACGCGATTACATCCGTAATCTTTCGTTTTATTGAATTTGTTAAATATAGTATATTATAACAAAACATGTTATAAAAAAAACTCATCTTTTGTTGGCGTTGTTATTCTAGAGGTTACTTGTTTCAGTTTGTGGGAAGTCGACGGATTCAGGCTTAAGATAAAATAAAGTAAGACTATGTACAATAATGGATAAAAAGTTAAGAAAAATAATATGAAAAACAAATGAATTTTAACGATGTATATTTGTAAGTATTATAAAACGCGAAGTAAGTTTATAAGCGTAAATTTGTCTTTAAAAAAAATCCCAAAAAAAAAAAAGAAAGGTATAGCGTATTAATTAAGAGTGTACGCTGTTAAAGACTTGCCGTAATCGCATCTCAACTTGTCAATTACTGCACAAGCAATGCAACAAGCACACTGACGTAAATTATAGGCCGTTAATTAACCCGAGTTTCATAGCTAAATGTTTAGTTAATAAAATGGGGAGTTAAAGATGTCAGGCTGGTTATTTAGATCACAGTTAGATTAACGGTAAGAAAATGTTATCCACATCAGTTTAATGATAGTGATTGGAATATTAAATTCTGAGCAAACGTTTTATTAGCCGAGGAACGAATATTTTAAGGACGAAAAAGAGCACTAATCAAGTTATGTATTTGGTAAATGCGTCTCCGCCGTAGGTTCCTCTTTCTTAGTCAGTCTTAGAAGGTATTTCACCCTGATCACTATTAACTAATCTTCAAATAATATCCACGATATAATTTATTGTTAAGTTTCTTTTTTGACTTTTCAGTGGTAAAGCTACACTGCAGTTTGTTTGTGTGCAGCTGCAGAAACTGTTTATTCGACTCATAAAAGTTTTCAGTTTTTCAATAGTACTTTATTCTCGGAATAACTATCTAGCCTTTTTTTCTCCGTATAAAAGCTAACTTCAGCCAGTTTATCACTAATTAATCACTAGCACTATCTGACCTGTCTGCCGACGAATAAATTTGCACCTCGGGTAGATGAGTTATTCGTCGAATAAGTGACGTCTGATGATTGAAAAACGAAAAATTTTGCTATTCGTCGAATAAGCGATATTCTTTTGCCAATCTGACTGAAATATCGGGCCTAAGATAAATTGTGTTATGAACTGAACTATACTTGCCAGAAATTAAATTGTTTTAGTTATAGGTAAGATGTATAGTCTAGACTCTAGACTGTAATACAAGACAGTCATATATTAACACTCAATAGACGAGATATGTATCAAACTAACTACAACCAAATACTAAATCCCTTTGATATCCACGATTGTTATGCCTGTTGGCAACATTTTATCTCGATGTCTCAGATTTGTTCGACAGATATTGGTCAGCTGTGTGGGTTACCTCCCACTGCTTCGACTGCGCTTACTTATCGCCTTTAATGATCTGATGATGTCTTCCTAGTCGGTTTCGACGACGTTTTTTTCATGAAAACTAAATACTTCATCAATCATATAGGCCTTATTTTCGGAAATCTATAATTAAAACATAAATTAAAAAAAAAATTGTAAAATAGTGTCTTAACATACTTTCGACGGACTTAGGTAATTTAATTTGCTTTATTTGTTGTATAAATTGTAATTTACTTAACTGTCGCATCAACGGAGAGTGAGAACTCTAAGAGATTAAAAAGAATAAAATATCGGCAGTCACGATGACATTAAATTATTATCGGTTCTATAATTGTGCTTTAAATTTTGAAATTATTCAGATATTTTTTTTGATTCTGACGTCTGGAAGTTGGTCAAAAGACATGGAGCTATATTCATTGAACAAAAATGTAAATTTATGTTATTACATTCTTGGATTAAGATGGAATGTCCTCATGACTTGATCCCTTGGTTGTGGCGAATTGGCGTGAATCATATAGGATTATAAAAGCTTTCATACTGGAATCATATGCAATGTCTGTAATTTTAGTAACAAAGGATGAACGTTCCAAAGTAATGTCAGCGACATAATGGTTTATCACACTAGATAAAGACCCGAAAATTTATAATGTAATACAAATATTGCCTCCAGCTATCTTCCGAACTCCAGGTTCAATACTTAGCAGTCAGGTACATTGAGCACTAGATCAAGTCATGATATATCACAACACTGAAGAACGAGGGGACAAGTGCGTAACGCAACATTCGCCGAATGTCCGACGGCCAGTGAAAGCAAAATGCTAAGTTCCCACGATACCATTTCGGCTAGGGATGTGCAAATGTACTAAATTGTTATTTAAATAAAATAGTACGTTCCTTGAAAAGAGCAGCTCTGCTATTAGAACTTAAATATTACAGGTATGAATAACGAATTACGAAACGCTTAAGATAGACACAACGTTTTATTATCAGTTAAATATTTAAGATCTAAAATAAAAACTCGTATACATATAGTTATGAATATTATTATACTCTTGTTAGTTTGTCTGTTTAGTTTAGTTAGCTCTAATTTAAGGATTCTTTAAATTGAAATTAAATATACAAGTTTGTATGCATTAACAACATTTGAGTGTCTGATGGGCCCCATAAGCGAAATGCTAAATTCCCACGCCACAATTTAGTATGGAGATGAAGTGATCTATACGTAATAGGTCATTTTAATGAGAGCTGGTTTGTTCTAAATAATTTTAAGCGATTTAATTGACAATTTTGCTATTGACAGGGAAATGTAACAATATCTAAGATTATTTGTATTAATTTTAAAGAACAATGATGAAAATTGTATTTATGTATAAGTAATTAACAGTTTCGATGACGTCTGTTTTGATTTAAAATATTATTTCAATTACAATATGTGAAAGTATCGTGGAGACGTCGTATTGAGTATTAGACTATTTGACAAGAGAACTATTTGTTCACAATATCCAATAACTTAAAATATATAATAAAATACACATTAATAAATATGAGACTAATAATGATAAGTTTCAAAAAAATTGGCCTCGTCTAAAGTAGTAAACGGTGATCTGTGACCAAGTACGTAACCATCTTGGTCCAGTACACAACAGAGATGATTCGTTTCATGAAGTCCATTACAAAACGAGATAGATATATAACGGATATTTTGACTAAAAATTGGGATTGTGAAGACGTAATTCGGCTGGCGGTACGGTGATGGAATTTAGCGACTGGGATATTTAATTGAAGAAACCTTCGGGTACGCTACTAGTCAAATGGATTGGGCAGATATTGTAGTGTCCCTGCTCAGAGATGAGAACAATATTCCATGTGCGACATGCGTCTTGTATAGTTAAAGGCGATGGGTCGGCGATCACCCGGCATCCCATTTTTTATACTTAGGGAAATCGCAGGCGCAAGGACCAGTTATGTCGGTCTCTCAGTGATTAAAATTTTACGATGATCTTCACCGAATACAACAGTCACGGGAATGTTTTAGCCCACATACGTGTCCTAAATAAAGCCAGCGCCAGTAGCTACAGGCTGCTAGCCTTGTCTGGGCTGCTCTTTGCTTCACCGTGGGTGACCAAGTCACGGTTACTAAGGTCCGCTGCGTAGGCCAACTTGTTGACGCCTAGTAAGACTTGATAAGTCTAATGTTAAGAGAATCGCTTACAAAACATAATTGAACAATAAAAGAGAGAACACTTGATACTGTTTAAGTGGAGGCGAAGAAGAAATCGTATATTATTTGTTTGTATTGTTAATCTTATTATGTGTATATATTGTTCATCACGTTATATTATGTAATAATATAATGTGGTGGAGCTAATAACAAAAAAAAATATATATATTATCATTATCAGCTGGAAACAGCATAGGCCAGGCTTTCGCTAAATACCAGTGTGAAAGAGCAGCATTACCTTCAAATATAAATGTTTTGGTTGCTGTTTCACTTGGTTAAAGTCGTGATTCGTAAACATAGTGGTGGCGAAGAGATACATCTCTCCGTACTCAGGGGTGACAACACATGTGGATCTTGAATCTTTGTTGTGAATGGATGCAGGTATTAATGGGCCTTTTATACCATCAGGTGAATTATGTGCACGTTTATAACCCTTAGTTTTGATAAAAAAAAGAACGAATTTGCGTAATGTTGATGCGTTTTATATTATAAGAGGAAAACGGAAACCGGTGACCTTACTGGTAATGAGGCATTAACTTTCTCGATAACTGGTGAGATGGATACATTATAACATAAGAATTTGTAAGTATAATTAAGCGAGGGTATATTATACGACTGAATTATATGACCACACGTGATATGCAATTCTAATTAAAAAGAAAGTATATTAATGTTTCATCATTAGTTTACTACATTTAAAGTATTATTATATTTTTGCAGTGGTAGAGCTATGCTGCAGTTTGTTTCTAGCTGCAGAATGAATGGATCGTCTCGACCGGACCCCGCCCTCACAGAACACCATCGTGAAATAGGAGCATAATAATGCTGCTGTGTTTCGTCTGCTGAGTGTAGGGATCAGGAGACCTTTATTACTGGTGATGAGGCATTCCATCTCAGTCCTCAAGGGTGACAACGCATCTGCTTTATGATTCCTTTTTAAGGATGAATGTAGATGTCATGGGCCGCAGGAATCACTTACCATCAGATGAACTGTGTGCTCGTTTGTTACTCTCAATTTAAATTAAAAAAAAGTTATGGTTATAAAAGTTTAAATACATCAGAACATTCCTAATTAAGATTTCTTGCATTTGCCTTTAATAAAATATGATCTTTAAAATTTACTCAAGAAAATTATTCTTAATATTGTACTTAATACATTGGAAGTGTTTTCTTAAAATATATTTACCATAACGATTTACGGTACAGTGACTTACGGTACGTGGCCCTTCGCTCACAGACACGCTGCGAGCTATGGAGCGGGCTATACTAGGTGTTTCTCTGCGTGATAGAATGAGCAATGTAGACCTCCATAGTAGAACGAGGGCATAGCTCCAAGGTTTAGCTGAAGAGACAATGGGCGGGCCCATACAGCTCGTAGAATCGATAACCGGGAAGAAAGCTTCTTAAAAGGCAATCTCGGACTGGCAGCCGAAGTGTAGAACGACCTTCCACTAGATGGAGCGTCGAATGTCTATGCAAGTTTGCTAGATTGGGATGTAATATTTGAATTTTCAATAAGTATAAAGATAGTATGGGAACCGCGTAAACAGTTAACTACTCAAAATGTATTTCGTATATTTATTTACGTATGTTACATAACAAAATGTCTTAATACACACAAATTCAACCCATCCAATTCAAGTCACACAGTCGCTGTCATCTTTTAATCGAGCTCAGGACTTCCAAGGCTTAATAAAAGTTATTCTTGCAATTAGACCCTATATCAGCTATTTCGTAGAATGAGTTCCGTCTCTAATTTACCACATTCTGTGTATCTGAAAAATGAACAATATTAAGAAGTCATGTGATATGCTACATTTATTCGAACAGGTAGTGTACCTGTAGTGAAGCTGCGTGGTATCTGTTACCTTTTCTTGACTAGAGATTTAAGGTTAGCAGTAGGATGTATATAGCCTGTTACTTTAATTTTTTTTTCAGTATTTACCAGCTGACAACCCTATTGCCCGCGCGTGAGTTCGCACGCGTCCCCGTCGCACTCACTTTGTGACAGTCGGACTGACAAGGACAGCTGTCGTCCAACTTATCGGACGATTTGTTCTGTTTAGTAGCTTCCTTTCTCTCTGGTCCGAAAACGGTACTGCTATTCTCATGATTATAAATTTGCATTAAATATTAAAGTGTTGTGTAGACTCACTAGATACATGGTTTAAACGACAAAATAATTTAAAATATGGAATTTAAAAAATGGATGACTCATAAAGTTAGACATCAATAACTAAAATATATAATATAATAAACAGACTTCAAAGTTTCACTTTAAGGATTCTAATAGAAATTAGCGAGTTAGAATAAAAATACTTACTAAAAAGAAACAATACTTAATTAAGTTTTATTGTGCAGATTAAACCTAAATCATTCTATTTGTAAAGTGAAATTTAATATTCAAAATTATAATTGATAATTATCGACAAATAAATCTCCATAATAATTTGAATATTGCAGAATTTATTTCATTTAGCAAATCAGCATTTAACTAGGCATTTTCCATAATTTTAAGAAAATAATAATTATGATTTAAAGGCTCTTTCTTCCATTTTTGCCATTCATTGTTACTTCTTTGATTCTGCAACTAACAGTTGATTCCATTTGGTTATTAACTTTAATAAACTCCGATTTTTAATTAGATAGACTAAGTTGACATTTGGTGGGTTGCCACGTTATCGTGAAGTAAAATAAGTGTTGTATCCTGAGTGTGTATTTTGGTCAAGAATCGAACATTGTGATGCATTTGTTTTGATATGCATTGATCAGTAAATGGAAAAAATGATTGAATAATCCGACCTTTTTTAAATTTCTGAATAATCATTTTCTGAATCCGAGTCTCTTACACTTATTATAAACCTTCTTTTTCTGTCACATCATCAATCAAAGGGCTCAAGGAATATTCGTACAACGAATCGTGAGCTAAGAAGGGAGACGAATGACGTACGAAATGGCGGCAGCCTAACAGTGTTACCATATTAATATAATAATTTTCTACACAGGCAATTGAACCTTTTAAAATACGTACCTATTAAAAAATAAAATTAACTTAAAATAAAACCAACAAATTTAAAGAACTAGATTACAATGTTGAAACTCAGCGGCTGGTATTAATACGAGCAACTCCTCAAAACACATAAATGCATAGAGGTGCAACATCTCTTCGTAATACCAGTGAATCAAGCCGTTCGGAAAAATGTACCTGATCATCAACGATTCAAGCCGCTCTTCGTTGAATGCGGTCAAATGGAAGGAGCTGGTACTGCGGTGCCAGCCTGCCCACAGATGAGATTAGTAACACACAGTTATAGAGCCACTAGTTTCCTACTAATACATGAATGGTTCTGCAGCTAGAAACAAACAGCAGTGTAGCTCTATCACTGGTAAAAAATTATAGCCATTACGTTTCAGACCTCGGGAGTGATAATGCTTGTGCATCATGAATCTTTGTTAAGGCTAGATGAAGGTGCTTATGGTTCATAGTCATCACATAACACCAGGTGAATCGTGTGCTTGTTTGACCATGGGATAAATAAAGAGTTCACATTTTTTTTACTTAATCTGTTTTGTATAATATTTATCTATCGCAACTTTCTCAACTAGATTGCAAGACCTCAAGTGCACCAGCCTTGGAATTATAGAATAGGGCTAAGATAAACTAGGGTACCGCCAAACAAAAAAAGTCGGTAGGAAAAATTAATTAAATTATTCAGCGGTTTCCATAGCGTTTCTGTTACGGTATGCGCTATTTACGCCAAGAGATGGCAAATAATAACACATTCATATGTATTTTTAAACGAGTATCATTTTATGAGTTATCCATCTGTGAAAATAATAAACTCCAATACAAAAAGACGTTCATTCATCCGCAAAAATTATGAAGATTGCAACTAAATATGGATTTTTTTTTCACCATCATTGAGAATAATTATGTAAACATTTATACATATCGTTTTATTTAAATATTCATTAAATTATAAAATATACAAAAGACGAAGTTGTAATTACAATTACAGAATACTTAGGTATACTAAATAATTTATAACAGTGAGTTTAATACAATTAAAAGTATTAATAGAAACAGCTACGGATAATACTTAAAAGTCACGTTGCACTTTCGCACAAAATAGCAACATCATGTAGAAGTCGGCTTATGCAGGTAAGAACCATCAAAATAAAACTCAATGCTTCTAACTTGTACAACGGCCTTACTTGTGAGAAATCCACCTAATAGTTGCTGCTTATTGAAGATATATCTTGGTACTGAAAAATTATATCGATTGATTCATGATTCCTTTTCGAGAATGTATGTAGATGTCTATACTGGATGGAACACTTGTCATCAAGTGAACTCCGTGCTTGGCTGGTTATTCTAATTTCTTTAAAAGGAAACTTGCTTTAATCACATTTTATCGTAACTGAGTATATATCTTGTCACCAGTGTGGCCTAAATCCATACATTTAATTTCATTCATACGTGCTATCTAATCCCAACGCTCACTTTAATTTTACAGTACTCAATCAAACTGAGTTCGATATCCGATGTTAGCGTCAATGAGATTGTTAATTTTGTGGTTTTGGTGGTGATTTACTTAAGGTTAAAGAAAGACATGTAGAAATTAATGAAAAAAATATTTTGAACACGTATGAAGATCAGCTGCTGCCCAGCTGACTTCATACGTTTTAAGTTAAGGCCCTTTCTAAAATCTAAGATTTACAAGGCTGTCAATAAGTTTGGTTCACCAAAAGAAAAGCATAAAAGTAATATTCGGTTAGTGATTCGGTGAAAGAGTAGCCCTTCCCGTGGCGAGTTAAGACATTCTTTTTAAAATCCATATTTTACTTTAGTATTTTAAGTTAAAATGAAAAATGCTTTAAGATAAAAATCAAGAAGTCGTATACGCGAGTAATTAAACAAACATAATGTTTAATGTAAGGTAATGTTAATAAAAAAAAAAAAAAACTCTATTTCGATATTCTAAATGCAAATGTGACGTGTTCTAGTGAAATAACTAAAAGAACAGGTAAAATTAGTAAAGTACCATCCCATACCCCAACTGACGGTTATAGACCTCCTATCAAAATGTGGTATTGACGCATAGCTCCTCTGTGAATCAGCGGATTTCATGTCTTTTAAATATTTTATTTTATCAGAGATCCAGGTTTCGATGTGCGATATTTCCCTCCATCGGTCAAGCACGTGGTAAATAAGCAAATAACAATTTCACGCAACTAAAATTTCCGGCACCAGGGAAGGGAAAGTCTAAGAACACATACTGCTTAAAATCCGAGAAACTTATCCAGTGATACAGCCACACTAAAATAAACAAAGATGACGTTGAAGAAAAGAATAGTGTTTAACGAGAGGCATTATCAGCATCCTTAGGTTAAGGAAATAAAAAAAAAGAAAAAAAAGAATTTAAAAAAAAAAGTAACTAATGGGAGGTTTTGCCGTATAAAATGATATCTTATAACTTACCACTTACTACAAATACCAGCGCTCAAAATTCTTGTGCTGCAAATTATGCTGAGCATTATTTTTTTCGTTGTTATACCGTTGTGAATGTATTTGTTTATTAGTTCCAAGAAAATTTCTGTCTAATAAATTTGTAATATTGTTTTGTTACAAGTATTACATATTTTACGATATTATATCTTTTTATATTGTTTGTAACGAAAATAACGAACATTTTCTATTTAAATGACGCAATAAATAAAGTTTTTATATTTAATATAGTATTTAATTCAATTTTCAATTACCAATCTACGTCTAGTGATGTTAACCGACGCATCGAAAGTTGCAAAAACGTCACAGTTTTAACGCAGCCAATTAAGACTTAATGAAATGATGTCGAATCAAGCTTGTGCTTAGTTAGACGAGGTAGCCTTTAATTAAACTACAAACCCCATGTTCAAGCGAAACGATTTCAAATTACGAGGCTTGGCAAATCATCGCTAGTTTTATCTAAGCACCTTATTAGATAGATAGATATATATATTTTTTTATTACACTTTATATTAAAAAGTCTAAACGGTAACAACCTAGGCCACGGACGTCATATTCAAGATTGTAGGTTCAAATCATACTGGCCTTGTATGTTTGTACTTTTGAATTCATATATTTACAATAACGTGTCGCTTCTTTTCAAATCAAATGTACGGCGATATACTACTCATACATCATATTTAAGACTTAATAAAACAGATTAGAGAGAGAGTTATATCACAGGGATTAGATCGAAAGAGGTTAGAACAAATGTTTAAATATATTGTTATAATGTTAAGTTAATAAAAAAACCAACAGCGAGAACACCTTTCAGAGCTAACCAGAAAATTGTCATCTTCTGGTGATCGGAAAAATGGAAGCACAGGATACAACTGGTTTGGTCCCAAATATTGTTGCAATTAAAAATATATATCTCGTATTCTTTTCTTAATAATATTTCAAATGCGTTTACATCGATCGATGCCGCGTAATTTCTAAATTATTTGGAATTGATGGTGAATTTAACACGTCTCTACCACTGTCCAAAGTAAGTCATTTTCATGAAGCTCTAAAGCAAGGAATACGGCTGATACCTGACAAACTAGCAACCAGTTTACCCCATAGTGATTTCTGCAGGTCGTTACAGCCAGGTTCGCCCTTGCAAGATATCATAATGTGTTTTCACCTCTGAGGTAGTGATGATCCATTTGTCACCGTCCTATCTCTACGCTATTGTATTTCGCACTATCGACAGATATACCATTCAGTACACACTTTTTCTGTTGTCTCGTGATGTCTAAAGTCCCGTCGACCTTCTACAAGATGAATAAATTCTTTGACTATAAAATATGTAAACAGTTTGAAGGAGTAGTTGTCCATTGTAATTATTAACTCAAACAGTGATTTTTAATGAGCAGGCTAGTGAATACAATAGACATCGCGCACGATCCAAATCTATGCGATTTATAAAACTAGTAAAATTTAATGTTTTATGGCAATAATCATAATTTCAAAATACCGGCTTTGTTACATTATAATAATAATATTATCGACAGTTTAAAAAAGTATAATTTTTAAATCTTTCATAAATACTACAAATGGGTAAATGCTAGACGTTAGTTTGAGGAAACACAAGAAGTAAAAAAAAAATCTAATGTCCGTATAAATTAAGAAAACCAAAATTAGTGGCATATCCTCAGCAGTGAGCGGGCAAATTTGATTGACTTTTTTTAATACTAAGAATGTAAAACAATTAATATAATTTACTGAAGCTATTACTACTCCTGGGATTGACAGCCAGGGAAAGCCACAAGATATTAAATAAGCCCTGTAACTGTACACTAACCTTGTACGTTTATAAAATTTTCGTTTATAAATGTTTCTTTATGTGAAATTAACGATCTGTCTATGTTTGTATGTGTGTTACGTATTCGTGGCACAGACAAACAATGTAGAGCTTATATAATATAATTATTACCCCCAGAACCTGATAATTTGGACATTGCATAAGTATAGCGACGGCAAGAAATCGAACACGGAAGCAGCGATTTCCGTGCAAGTCTTTTAATTGGTAAGTCGCGTGTAGTCAGTCATACAAAATAATAATAAATGTAGAAACCATAATTTGTACGACACACTAACTCATGTCCTCTCGTCTAAGTAGCGTTTGCTACGTGTCCGTCAGTCTCACGAAAGCACTGGTAATAAAACATTCGTCTATTTTTAGAGATTTCAGAATCTGAAAACGACAAACAGACAAACAGCACTCATTAATCTTTAAATGGTCAATCCCTGCTGGTTTACAAAAATATCGTTTCGGTATCTTTCTAAATACAAATTTCAGTTACAATTTATAATGGTAAAGATTGTAATAAATGATATCCCGAGTTAATTTTATATATATAATGTAGCACCCTTGGAAAGAGATAATCACGTATAATTGGGATGCTTTGATTTTGTAACGCATCATCTCTGTCTAACTTGATCAAGTTGATACTGTTGACAGAGACGACGCTCTAAAAGACCAAAGCTAACGGTCATGGGCTTGTCTCTTTCGATCGATGTGTATTATTTTCATTATGCACAATGTATGTACCATAGACTCCATCATAACTGGCCGACAATCCGTAAGAGCTGTAAGAGCCTGCTGACAGTGCAAACATCAACAGAAACTAGATGAACCATAGTTTATGAGAAGTTGATGGATTCAGATAGCTTTTTTTCAGATAGGTGAAAGAAAATGCTTATTATCGTGAACCATTCTAACAAAACTACTAATTTAGATTGGATGAAATTATTAGATAAAATATAATTAATAAAGAATAAAATAAGAACCAATGAATCAACATACGAAACAAAAGGAAACAAATACCGACCATATTGGTTGGTATTTGTTTCAAGAATAATTTAAAATGACTTTTCATTATTACTGGTTTGATCGCTTTGTAACGCGATAAACTATAGTAATTAAAATTGGAAAAACGAAATATTAAATGGAAATTGAGTAAACATTCTTAATATTAAATTCAATAAAAAAGTAAAACTAAGAACTTACATTTGTATGCTATGTGTGGTAATTAATATGATTGGTATAAATTACCACATATAGCGAGCAAACGCAGTTCAACTGTATTACAGGATTTTTTGTGACTATAAAAAATGCGCTCCTACTCAGTATTATTACATAAATAACATTCTTTGTATAGTTTAAACGTCTTGTTAACTCTAGCGTTAAGAACGTTTTTAAATGAACCATAACGTTTATTGTATTATAGAAACAGCATAAGGGTATACACACTAAAGAGACCTACATAGGTCTCTATAATAAGTATTTAAAAAAATATTATTTGATACATCGAATTTAAAAGGTTAGTTGATAAATTAATGCGCATTAAATAGACCAATAGGTCGTGTTCATTACTACAGCAGTTTATATGCAAATGAGAAATCTAATTTCGTCTACTGCATTTAATATTAGTTTCGCGAGAAAATTATATATGTTTGGTTAAATTAAATTGAAGTAATTGCCTTCTGATTTGATACGTTAAAAATAATAAAATAAATGTATGGCAATAAATCGAAATATTTAAATTATCAGCACAAATATTTAAGGGTACATTGGCGGGTGAAAATAGTGCGGTAGTGGTAATGAAACAAAGCATCTCATGTAATGAAAGCATTTTAGGTTCGTAAACTTCAATAACACTTAAATAGAATGTTCCTCATCTCCTCATCCATCTTGTAACATTTATTTTATTTTCTATGAGTGATAGGGCCACACTTCAGCTTGTTTCTAGCTGCAACACGCCTGGCTCATCTCGACCGGTGTAGGACAACGACAGACCACCAAAGACAATACCAGCAGCATAACATTGCTGTGTTTCGTACTGTGAGTGGACCAATTTCGGGTAACGGGCCATTCGATGTGTCCTGTTGAATATTGTTTTTTTTTTGTTTTTTTGGCGATGGATGTAGTATATCATAACTTAGTATATAGTCATAACTTACTTCTCGTTTTGATTTTAGTTGTAATAAAATTACTTTTATCATATACTTAAATAGTCGCAATTATTGTAAAATAATGTAATGTAAGTTTTGTCTTAGTGATATGACACAATAGTAGATTGTATGGAAGAAAAATATGCTTGAACGAATGAATATGAGTGATCGATCTGCTCACAGCCTCATTTAAATGATTAAGTAAAATCTATCTACTAATCTAGCGCATTTTACCATTAACGCCTATTTCATCATTTAACGGCAGGCCGGGTTATAATCAAGCACTGGCTTGGATATAGTAAGATAAGTGGGTTCAATGATTTAAACTAACAAATATATTATTATTCGTATTGCTTCTTCTTATTCTTAAATTGGTAAAGGTCTAACAGGATTAACGTTTACACAACTTGAATATATTTTTATTATTTTATAAAAAAAATCACGAACATGTATGAAAATAAACTTTAAATATATATTTTTATGATCTATATATTTTATTTATATATTAAAGAAACATCTGGCCTTCTTCTACATAAATATATATGTAAATAAAAAAAAATATTATTATAATATTTGAAATATAAACCTGTTCTCTGTTAGTGGGTAACCAACACAAGGGCTCCCGAGAGGAAGCCTCTGCCGTCACCCTGTTTCGCGTGAGCGTCTGACTCGAGGGAGCCCGAGGCCGAACCTCGGCTCGGTCAGTTACATCTGACTAAGGATTATCTAAATAATATCCCTATCATTATTAGCTATACGCCGTTCTTTCGTCGGGGAATGATATAAACCGGATAATTCTTGACAGTAATAACATTTTAAAATTGAGAATGCGTTGCTACGTGCATTATGATTCCTTACCGAGGATGAATTATAATGTCACGGAAATAACCAAGGATCGCTTTACATTACAACAGATGAACTTTGAGCTCGTGTTCCATTCTGAAAAATCATAAAAAAAATTGTAATTACGAGCGTGCATTGTTGATAGAATACGTTATTCTCGATATTCCTCTCCACTAATGAAACAGGCAAATCACGCTCAGCGCCCCGTTTGTGGGTGAAGGTCACTACTGAACGGCGGAGATGCGCGCAACCGACCTACCTGCCTTGCGCTACCACCTAAGGCCACCACCACACACAAGGCGGCTAAATAAAGAACTTTAAGGCTAATAACAATGCCTTTTGCGATTTGTAGCAAATCTTTGATACTGCAAAACTAAGTATACTAAAAAGTTATCAGTTTATTTATTCTTAAATAAAGTATATTAATACTTGTTCTTATTTGTTACGTCTTACGTATGAGATCTCACATCGGCATACAGCACATACGTTCTAAATTAGACAAAAATCGAATACAGACAGGGAATTAAAAAGTTTCTCTCAGCATGTCATGTCACGTTAAAAACATTTAGCTCACTTTTATTATTGTTATTACCTAGTCAGCCCTATATTTAAAATCCGTGTTAAATTCAAAAGGCCATTGCAAAAGAGATTAGAAAATCTCATATAATAATAAATTTATATTTATAATTTATGAGCAAACCAGTCTTTACGATAATATACATATAACTTGCCAACATCAAACAAATAATAAATCTTGCAAACCTTTTTCCATACACCGAGCAAGTAAGCCGGAAAATCGTTGAACAAACCCACTAGCGGATAGTAAATCCGATGACTTAGCTACTAATGCTCTTTGTATACGTTGTTAGTTTACGAGTATAGCCCTCGCTCCGCAGATGTTCCACCTTCACCGCCCGACAGAGCTACAGCCTATCTATAATCATAGTATATTACGTATCGAGGTTTCCTTAACGTTTTACTAGTACTAATTAGAGGCAAAAGTTAAAATTAAAGCTAAAAAGTGAAAAGAAAATATAATATATATATAATCAGAAAATTATAAAATTATATATATATATATATATATTGCAATATGCAGCAGCAACTCACTACTTTTTTATCACTGCTGAAGGCAAAAATTTATTAAAATAATTTATATTTTTTTAAAAAGTAATCGTTTGACGTTCTCAACTTTTTCCAAGGAAATTGATCAAAATTATATTTGAATATGATATACAGTGGTGGTGATCATTAGAAACACTACCAAGGGTCCTTGACATTATGTAAGATACTTCACCGCAATCGTTTTTATTTTGAAATTTAACAATAAATAGGTCAACAATATGTTCAACGATTTATCATTTATTAGAAATATAATATAAATCCCATTACACAAGTGCAGTTTCTAATATTACATTATGGACAAACATTTAAATCAGTTTTAAGGTATGAACAACAAAGAAAGAAACAACAACAAAAGTATAAAAAACAATATTTTTTAAAGTACTTGTATTGTTATTTACGAAATAGCTACTATCCACAGCCTACCAATAGTTATAATTAATATTTAGTGCCGTATTCCTTATTTTTAATAACAGCACTGCAACAACGTGGCAGTGCTGATTCAATTAATTTCATAAATTTTACTAGGGGGATTGAATTCCGTGCTTCAACAAATGCTTCATATAGTTCGTTTTGACTGGTGTTACGTTTGTTTGAGACTTTCTTTTTAACAATATACCAGAGATTTTTTATCAGGTTTAAATCCGGACTATTTGCTGGCCAGTCTAAAACGGATATACGCTGTTCCCTAAGGAAACATTGACGCTATTGGCCGTGTGTTTAGAGTCAAATCAGGTTACAGGCAAATGATCGTCCGAGTAGGGAATCATTGTGTGTAAGATATAAAAATATATTACAATAACAAAAGTATTATATATAGTAGTTATATCCAAACACAAAAGTATTGCCATTAATCCATTGTACCTTGTGTATTTATAATTAAAAGCATTGTTTACAGGACTTTACCATATTTACTTTTGTTCCATCTGAAAATAACACTTTTTTTCATTCATCTATGATTATTGCATGATTATTAATTATTAAATGTGCATACTTTTTACGAACATTTGTAAGTTGAAGTTACACTTTCTTTATTCATAAGAAGTGTTTCTAATTATATGACCACCACTGTATATAATCAAGATTATCTTAAAAGGTAATAACAATATTATATACCATTGTACACACAGTATCAAAGACAGGTCTAAGGAGTATTTTTAGAAAAACAAATCCCATTATCTCCAAAATGGGGACACCTTTACTATGATATTTTTTTTTCTCTGGTAGGTATCCCGTCAACCTCTCTACCCATTAAGTTTGTCGTGCTACTTACGGGACGCATTGTATATACACTGCAGGACAAAAGTTTAAGATCACCTTAATTAAAGTAGGAAAATAATGTAAAACTACAATAAAATATTAAATGTTTAATTAACCTGTTTAATCATCTAATAGAACATTGATTGACAAACAATATACTTTAAAAGCCTACAGAAATATTAACAGTCCATGCAAAAAAAGGCTATAGTTAGCTAAACTAATTTTTCAAAGAAAATGAATTCATCTCCAATTAATCGCAACCCGGAAAGCCGTTTCTTTTTGTTCTAAAATGTTTTGGTACTGTTCCTCTTTCAAAATTCCTTCAATTTTAATCAAATCGCCAGTTGCTTGGATAGAGAAGCAACCCAAGACCATAATTGAGCCACCACCATGCTTGATTGTTGGGACTACACAATCTGACTTCATCTTTTCTTGGGCACGCCGTCGAACGTAAATTCTACGTTTTGAACCGAATAGTTCAAACATAGATTCATTGGACTAGAGCACTTTTTTAAAATCTTCTTCAGTCCAATCTCGACGGATAAGAGCCCACTGCATCAGTTTTTTCTTGTTTTGCGGCCTTAGCAGAGGTTTTCGAACGGCAACGCGACCATACAACTTCGCATCTCTCAGTCGCCGTTTTTCTGTAGTCAATAATAAAGGTTTAACTCGGGTTTTGTTTTCTTCAACGCGGATTTCTGGTGTTAAGCATCTATTTCGCTTGCTGGTAACAACAATGACATTATCTTCACAAGATGTGGTAGCTCTCGGCCTTCCCGAGCGTTCACGATCATGAAAACTGCCTGTCTCCCGGTATTGAGTTATTGTGCCATGAATATACTAAACTTAAGTCTTCGATAACTTCAGTTGTGAAGCAATCTTAGGTTCGGATTTGCCTTAATTATGCAAAACAACAATGGCAGAACGCACTCCACTGCTAATTTCTCGATCTTTTTCCATTTTATGACGTCTTCACTGTAGAAACCACAAGTTTAGACTAATTGAGATTGTTTGTGAACAAACCCAAGTGAATTCGGGAAATAATAAGTCAGAAACACGTGTTTTCAGGAGCTAAATAATCCTATTTATTGACCAATACGTAACAAAAGTAAAGTAATTAGTAATGAGGACATTACAAAAATATTATCACGAGTCCACCTGGCTTTGGCACAGATTTTGTCGATGTTTGAAAACAACAGATGTTTATTGTCCAATAACTTGAAAGTAAAGAAAAGAATGACTTCTTTAAATATTCGATACTAACAATAGAATATGCAGACATGCATTTCTTTTATTTATCCTATGGGATTTTATTACAATTGATGGATAATTATGTTGTTTATGTGCGGTCTTAAACTTTTGACCGACAGGGTACGTAGTTGTATTGTGCATAGCACAAAAAAAGTAAAGCTTCGATGTTATCGTAAGATCGAAACTTTACTTTTTTGTACCAATCATTTTCGCATAGATCGTACTCATATCTCCTCGATTCTGTCTTTTCTCGAAGTCAACATATTTTTATTTTACATGCTCTAAATACAGTCTTACATTCATACCAATGAAATAAATTCAAGTAAAAACGGTAGAGCTCGCCGTAACGTCGATTAACAGTACACCTTACGTAGATATCATCTAAGACTAATTATAAAACTTTATCCTATAATTATTGAAAGCTTTTGAGTACAGTGGAATATTATTTATATATTACAGGAATATATAAGTTCGCTACAATTTTGTCTTTAGTTTTTCTTCAGATGTTTCATTTTATAACATTTGTAGAAAAAATAAACTTTAATCGTATTCAGTCTTAAGTCCTCTACAGAATACAGGCCTTTCTATAAAATCGCCAACGCAAAGTCCCGTCCTTTAACTAGAAGGATGCGCAGTGAATTGATGAAGTTAACATTTGAAATAACTAAAATAGTAATTTCACGTTCATATACATATATAAGAGGGTGTCTTGTATATTCCCTTTAATATATAAAAGTTTGTGGTAAGTGGTTATACTTTTGTGCACGATGTCGTCGGGAAGCTATATCGGTTAACATAAGATGTTAGTTTTCGGTCAGTATACCGTAAACAGGCTTAGGGGGCGTAGTGGGTTCAGTTTTTTTTACTTTTACTGTCAAAAGGAGAGGTGGGAGTATTACAAATGTTAGGTAAGATAAAGAAGAAAACATTTCTTTTTCAGTACAAAATTTGTAATTTATTAATAATACTACTTTTATTATTTTATTATGGTATAATTTCTTCAATAAAATTTCGAATTTCATTTAGAGTTTGTGATCAATGCGGTCTATATCAAACCGCACAAAGATCTGCCAATTAACATTATAAAAATGTACATAAAAAGCAGGCATGTAGAGTCGAAAAAGTACGCCCAACGCGTATAGCCGCTTGACGTGCACGAGAATTAATAAACATAATAAAAGATGCAGTTGGGAACGAAGACGCCGAACGAAGGAGACGTTAATAATTCAACCGATTTAACGAATTTAAGCCTAAATTGTTAGTGATATAGAAACTAAGATACGGAGTCATTGGACCGAAATAGAAGGAGCTATATGGAAAGCTCTTCACGTGCTGTTTGTAAATACTGTAGCCTCCCTTAACTGGCTGCTCTCCAGTGACCTTCTCGTGGAAACCGAGGATATTGCCTTTGCCATACATGATTTTATCAAGTTTTTTTAATCCAATAACTATCGGAGATACATCCCGCGGGGCGGCACTGTCGACATCTGTTGAGCTTGCCGCAGTTGGAGCATCTTTGAAGCATGTTGTTTCCGGTTGTTCGGCGCTTTCGAAATCTGAGTATGACATGTGGGGCGGGTCTAACGCAATTATCCCTATTTTCGTGTCTGCAAACAGGTTACTCCCAAATCTTCTATAATTTGCGTGTGTACGCCTGTGTATGGGCGTATATACATTATATAAATTAAATACGTCGCCGCTATACAGACATTCTACTTTCGCCTCATCCTTTCACTGGCTTCCGCATACTCTATTACGAGCACTTATAGCACACATATTTATATTATTTGTTCAGCATATTTCACACTCTATATAAGTTTTTAAATAACTCACATTTCGTGTGTAATAGCAAATTTAACAGAAATAAAGCGCTGTTGTCTATGTCCCTTGCGAGAGAAGCAAAAGGGGTCGCTAGTCGCCAATCTTGGCAAATCTGCTAAATTTAAAGGGATGAAATGTAATGCTTTCTCATTTTTCACTCTTACTTACGTATACTGTACACTATAAAATAACCATATGATTTTTCAAGTCGCGAATACAAGCACTTTAGAAGTGTTCTATAAAGTTAACGAAATTTTTTATATAGGTAAAAATACGTAACGTCAAAAAGGTCAATAATCTTATTACGCAAATTTAACATGGGCTTAAACTCGCCTTTTGGTTTAAATAATACAATGGTTTATGTTTCAGTTAATTAAGCTATCTATATTTTATCTGCATCTATTCTCCGAGTGCAACGAGAGAGTTAACCATTAAAACTATTTCCTTGGTATTATTCGAAACACCAATTACATATTAAAATCTATGTAAATCTGTCTCAAAAGTGGTTTTGTCGAAACCAAAAACTGTATACATTCTGCTGGCACTAACAAGCGTTGCGTTCGTTAGCCGGAGCCATCACGACCTTGCAATCACCGATCCGCGATTCGTACCCGATTGCTGTTAAGGTTCATACCACGCCTTCAGTTGAACATCCGGCTCTTTGTACGCCAGTTTTTACACGACTCACGTCACAATTGTTAATAGTTGAGAAGGTAATATGGCCTTATGGAACTATTATTCATTACAATGATCGTTAAATAATTTCATTATCTTTACATACTATTAAATTAAGTGCTATAGGGTGTGTCCGTCGGTCCTCACGCGTTAAACTCGAAAGTTATTAAGCAGATTTAGCACTGGTTGATGCATGAATGATGACCTTTTCGATTATAGTTATCATATAGGTATTACCTGATGATATCAAATATCGCATCGACGGACACGACACGACGCTAACACACGAGGCGAACGTAAACTACAAGCATTCATGTTTTTTTTTATACCGTACACTTTATTGCCAACAGCTTTACATCTTTAGCAGGTTGTTGAAGATTGATATATGTATTAAAGTCTGAAATACTTTTTACCAAAGGTAAAGGTTTTTCACGCGATTGTTTTTTTTAATAATCCCTTACCCTTCACCCCTTATGGTGACAAATTAGTACACAGTTCACCCGATCATAAATATTGTCTGCTGACCATGACAAACATATCCGTCCTCAAGAAAATTCAAGATGACTATGTATTATCCTTGAGTGCTGAATGAATGGCTCTAATTGGCTATATTCTATGTGGAATTCTTCATCCTTATTCTTTATCTTAATTCTTAATCCCACATAGCACCTTACCAGCCTGATAGAGTTGAATTATTGAGATATCGTGGATTTCGTCAGTGCGTACAGTCCTGTGTCAGATGACATAGGACTGTCAGACGTCAATATAAATATTCCATACTCATATGTGTTTGATTTCAAATCACAGGGGTTCTTCATCGTGAGATTTCCGTAAATATATGTTTGTATGTGTTTGATTTCAAAACACAGGGGTTCTTCATCGCGAAATTTTCAGTAAATATATATTTATTAACAGACTACAAATAAAAAATATACCATATTGTTCGTATATTAATTTAATTAATGGTTAATTAATTTATAACCTCATTCTGATATACAGAAAATATAAAGTGATTTAGTATTAAAAAATTTTAAATAAAAGTTTTACTTAAATTAAATGACAGTTTTGAATTCATATATTTCATTCATCTCATAATTCACATTTATTTCATCAGAAACCAACGATGCCTTAAGATGCGCTTACGGGTGTGACGAAATACAAGTTTTGATTAATGGACGCACGCCGTGACCTCTTTTTTGACCTTACTCCACAAAATTCTGTTACAATCGTTTAATACCATTGACTCATTCAAATATAAACCTAATAACATTGGATCATGGTATTAAAAAAACTTGATGTAAACACCACACCACATCAAGCATACATACAGTATTCATTTCAATAATTCAAGATATAAATAAGTACATCATTATGCTTATTTATGTCTGACTTATTGGCATGTACAACTGTGTGAATCAATATGATAAAAACTGACAAGCACAGTTTCCCTAATGGTAATAGTAACATTTATTGGCGTGATAAGTGATATATATACCATAGACACCCACATCGCTCGTTAGTCACATCGTTGTCATTCTTGAAGACTACGTTGGATGTCTCGATATCAGTAATTGGTTCTTGATAGATAAATAATGTATCGATATTTACCTACTTTGTTAAATGACATTGACAAAAGATCACAAGCACAGTGGTAATAGTAACATTTATTGGCGTGTGGGATCTACGTACCATAGACACCCACATCGCTCGTACGTCGTATCGTTGTCATTCTTGAAGACTACGATGGATGTCTCGATATCAGTAATTGGTTCTTGATAGATAAATAATGTATGATAGATAAATAATGTACCGATATTTACCTACTTTGTTAAATGACATTGACAAAAGATCACAAGCACAGTGGTAATAGTAACATTTATTGGCGTGTGGGATCTACGTACCATAGACACCCACATCGCTCGTACGTCGTATCGTTGTCATTCTTGAAGACTACGATGGATGTCTCGATATCAGTAATTGGTTCTTGATAGATAAATAATGTATGATAGATAAATAATGTACCGATATTTACCTACTTTGTTAAATGACATTGGCAAAAGATCACAAGCACAGTGGTAATAGTAATATTTATTGGCGTGATAAGTGATCTACATACCATAGACACCCACATCGCTCGTTCGTCGCATCGTTGTCATTACAGTGTTTAGAAAATATTTTTTGAAAATTAACGAGTTGACGAAAGTTGTAGTGCATTAAAAACCCGACACTCACAATTAATTTAGTTAAAAACTGACGCGATGACAAAATTAACAAAATAATATATTAAAAATATCGTCTTCTTTCATTTGACATTTTAACAACATTATATACCATCTCCATTTTATCTTCTTATTCTGCTTGATTCTTCCCCAAAGAAGTATGAGTTTTATCTTGTTTATATAATATACGCGGTAATAAAGGAGGACATATTTCTTCTAATGGATGTACCATTAAAATGTATGAGGAATAGGCATATACATACACCTGTCCGCAAATTTGATGTAACATGCGTTGTATCCATGAGTATTAATATACTGCACACGAAAGAACAGTACAGCATCACTAGTTACTGTTTTATGATTTTCTTCTATTTACGCTACATCTAGTTTATCGCTGTAGGATTGCAATACTACAGAAACTACTAATGTTAAATATTTCACCAAGTGCTATCCAAAAACATCATCATCCTTCATCGACAAATCGATATAAAGATACATATAAGATCTGAGGGAAAAAAATGAATATGTTTTTTCTCTATTGTAATTCTGTTTCCGGTTTCTCTTGCCTTCTCTGAGAGCGTGGCACTTATCCGGTCGAGTGAATGCGTTCTTGCCGCGGATAACTATTACTTTTTTTTTAAAGAATGCAGTGCTATTAACATTTCATTTACCACTGCAACTAAGCTTTAAAATGCTTTTGCTGGGTGATGATTCCATGTACAATAGTCGAATGGCAGATTCGACGCGAACCTTCCCAGATCGTGTTGTCGATCACTATGCTGTTATATATCTGCAGCAGGTACATATCACTAAACGTGTTATTGATTCAATATATAGCCGTATCAGGCATTAACGATAAAGTTTTTTTTGTGCCTTAAAAATCAATCAAATGAATACTCATGCATACCAATAATCACTTTTGAGCCTGGTGAAATCTACTGGATACATATGTGTGATACTTTGCAATATATTTATGTATGTTTTAAATAAAATCAACTTACCATGTAAACCATTAAGCGCCTTTTTGCTGGTCCCCACGATCATGTGCTTGTATTCGACACTGTCAAGTAAAAAATTATGTTCATGATTGGCAATTTTCTTAAAAGTTCTCACCGAATAAAAGTGTAAAGTACACGTTTTTTGTTTGTATTATACATTACAAAGTTGTATTAGGAGAAAGAGAAAGACATCCAAGTTATTTGATGATATGGTTAGAACCTAGCGACCCAATGCGACGTAAAAATCTAGTCTCTAAATGCGTAGAGTCTTATTAAATATTTAACACAACAAAAATCAATTAAGTACCCACAGATTAACAAAACATCGTGTAAACAGAAGGATGGTGGCAATTTTGTTAACGCTTATAAGTTAATCAATATATGAAAGAATCGGGCAAATTGAGGAAATTCCGTTTACTGCATTTCAACATTAATATTTAATGAAAATTAAGTAGGTTATAATCGCAAGTTCAACCTTGGTCTACGGGTACGAAACTTTCGGTGTTACCATTATCTGCACTTTTATATGCAGTGGAAATTTTGACACAGAGATGACATATGTAAAAAAATTGGAAGCATTCGAGATATACGCGTATAATGGTGACTTTTGTTAAGTTAGAAAATTCGTGTTATAGCTATTTTGGAAAGGCTAGGAAAATACTTTGCGTGGACCGTCAACATGCAAAATTTTCTATTTGGGTCACATAATGAGACATTGAGCTCCTGCAATTTACAAGCCAAAATACGGGATATGAGTTCTTTTGTATATTTGTTCTTTTGTAGTTAAGACATTTTCTCTTCCTGATCCTATACTTAATCTTATATTTTATGTGTATTGAATAATATATACGTGATAATTGAAGAAAAGCACAAACATAATAATAAGTATTTAGCATGGGACTTGTTTCATTATCTGCTAATGCATGAAAAGTTAAATAGATTACAGGAAAAGTCAAAAGTCGAATACGATTTTTATAATTAAAAATACACATAGTTTTAAAAAAGAAAAAAAATATTTTTATCGCGATCTACGGGTTCGTTGCCACACATCCGCGACTCACTAGTGCTTCAACCAAGAGGCATCTTGGAGCAGGCATCGATGATCCTCCCCATCCCTTGCCCCGAGTCCGCCACTCAGAGGCTAAGGGGGCAAGAGTCTCGACCACACTTCGGCGAGTTACACACAGACCCCATATAAGTAGCAGAAAAGGGAATGTGACGCAATACCATCACTCCTCAAGACCCAACAGTCATCTGCGTGTATATAATCTATACCAAACCAGACGCCGCACCACATTTGTTCGTTAGTTTTACTATTATAATATATCGGCCAGGGATATTGGAAATGGTAAATACAAATCTTGAATACTAGCAATTTTTTCCGGTGTATCACTGACAATTCCCATAATAACCTTTATTCTTATTTTTGTTATTATTCTGAAATTTTGGGTACAATGCAGCTAAAAACTATCTGAGACTAACTAAACTATTTGAATGGAACTAAAATTGGCCACGAGTTTTATTTTTAAAACAAAGGGTGACAAACCAGCATACATTTCACCTGATTGTTAATGAAGTGATGACAAAAGATACGCTGTCTCTCCTGAGGACTGAGAAAGAACGCATTGTTACCGGTAATTGCGTCTTTTTTTCCCTAAACTCACCAAACGAGATACAGCTGCTGCTATTTTATGCTGTTATTGTGAGGGAGTGGTCTTTTGCTTGTCGGACCGACATTGCAATTAATTGCAAGGCCTTACATATACTTTACCAATGGTAGAGTCTACTTTAGGAGATTAAAATTTAAAAATAAAAACACGGCAACAGGGGTAGAGCTACACTGCAGTTTGTTTCTTAACGAGGTATAGCTACACTACAGTTTGTTTCAACCTGCAGAATGATTGGGTCAGCTCGACCGGTTAGGACCAAAGAGGATTAAATAACAACATAACGCTGCTGTGTTTCGTCCGGTGAGAGTGTAGGGATCCGGAGACCTGTATTACTGGTGACGAGGCTTTCCATCTTTGTCCTCAATGGTAACAACGCATTTGCATTATGATTCCTTGCGAAGGATGAATGTAAATGCTTTTGTCCGCAAAAATCATTTACCATCAGGTGAACTGTGTGCACGTTTGTTTCTCTCAATGTAATAAAAAAAACAGTTCACTTATCATCGGGTGTCGCTAATGACTTCGGCACATGACACCAACATTCATCACTGCAACTTTGTTGAGGATATGAACATTATTACCTCATCAACATCCATCCTCAACAAAATTGTAGTACGCACATTCTTACCTCACCAACATTCATCCTCAACAAAGTTGTAGTATGCACAGTCTTACCTCACCAACATTCATCCTCAACAAAGTTGCAGTATGCACATTCTTACCTCACCAACATTCATCCTCAACAAAGTTGTAGTATGCACAGTCTTACCTCACCAACATTCATCCTCAACAAAGTTGCAGTATGCACATTCTTACCTCACCAACATTCATCCTCAACAAAGTTGTAGTATGCACAGTCTTACCTCACCAACATTCATCCTCAACAAAGATGCAGTATGCACATTCTTACCTCACCAACATTCATCCTCAACAAAGTTGTAGTATGCACATTATTACCTCATCAACAATCGTCCTCAACAAAGTTATAGTATGCACATTCTTACCTCATCAACATTCATCCTCAAAAAAGTTGCAGTATTCACATTCTTACTTCACCAACATACATTCTCAAAAAAGTCGCAGTATGCCCATTATTACCTCATCAATATTCAACCTCAACAAAGTTGTAGTATGCACATTCTTATCTCATCAACATTCATCCTCAACAAAGATGTAGTATGCACATTCTTATCTCATCAACATTCATCCTCAACAAAGATGCAGTATGCACATTCTTACCTCACCAACATACATTCTCATCAAAGTTGCAGTATGCATATTCTTACCTCACCAACATACATCCTCATCAAAGTTGCAGTATGCACATTCTTACCTCATCAAACTTCATCCTCAACAAAGTTGCAGTATGCACATTCTTACCGCAACAACATACATCCTCATCAAAATTGCAGTATGCACATACTTACCTCACCAACACTCATCGTCAACAAAGTTGCAGTATGCACATTCTTACCTCACCAACATTCATCCTCAACAAAGTTGCAGTATGCACATTATTACCTCAACAACAATCATCCTCAACAAAGTTATAGTATGCACATTCTTACCTCATCAACATTCATCCTCAAAAAAGTTGCAGTATTCACATTCTTACTTCACCGACATTCATCCTCAACAAAGTCGCAGTATGCCCATTATTACCTCATTAACATCCAACCTCAACAAAGTTGTAGTATGCACATTCTTACCTCATCAACATTCATCCTCAACAAAGATGCAGTATGCACATTCTTACTTCACCAACATACATCCTTTCAAAGTTGCAGTATGCATATTCTTACCTCACCAACATACATCCTCATCAAAGTTGCAGTATGCACATTCTTACCTCATCAAACTTCATCCTCAACAAAGTTTTAGTATGCACAGTCTTACCTCACCAACATTCATCCTCAACAAAGTTGCAGTATGCCCATTATTACCTCATCAATATTCAACCTCAACAAAGTTGTAGTATGCACATTTTTACCTCATCAACATTCATCCTCAACAAAGTTGCAGTATGCACATTCTTACCGCAACAACATACATCCTCATCAAAATTGCAGTATGCACATACTTACCTCACCAACACTCATCGTCAACAAAGTTGCAGTATGCACCTCATTACCGTGAATTGGGTCTCCAGTCGCATCATACAAAACAAGCATAATACTTTACTCAACTCGACCGCTACATGGCGTTTGTAAAGTAAAAATATGGAAATATATATGGAACGGTGCCAGTTTAAAATTAAATAAATATTAGTTTTATCAGATCGAACATTAAAAAAATGAGCCTATTTTATATCTAAAGTGACGTTTGTTACCCGCGAATGTATTGTATTCTAGGTGGTTATAAATTGCTTCGAATCCGATTATATTTACAACTTAAATAATTATTTAAATTTATATTATAAACAATTGAATACTTTTGCTGAGTGTAATAATAATGTAATAATAAAACAAGGCCAGAGTCAGCGAAAAGTGGCTCGTATGTGAAACATGAGCCAGTTTGCTATGTCCAGAGTTCACCGGCGATACCAGAAGAATGGTGGCATTAACCGAAAAAGCGGATCCGGCAGAAGAAGATGCACCTCAGAAGGGATGACCAATTCACCGTACTGACGATTCAGTCAATCACTCAGAAATCGGGCCCTCTCCAGCGTCCAAGTCCAACAGGAGCTTAGAGAAACGCGAGGAGTAGCTGGAAAGGTCAGAAGAAGACTAAAGGCGGCTAACATCCAAAAAGGCCGACTACCCCGGAAGAGAGAACACGTGAACTGGACGGATGAACAGCGGAGCTCTGTTCTCTTCTCAGATAAAAATGTGTTAAGAGTGTGTCTCCATGGCAGCGTTAGACGACAACGAGTCTACAGACGACCTGGAGAGCGATTCGTCTAGTGTTGCATAAGTAAAATGTGACGGTTGGAGGAGGTTCCTGGTTCCTGGGCGGGCATTTCAATGGAGGCAAAAACCGAGTTGGTTTTGACCGATTAATGTGTGTGAAGAGTGACTCCATGGCAGCGATAGCCAATAACGAGTCTACAGAAAACCTGGAGAGCGTGCGTCCAGTGGTGCATTAGTGCAAATGTGGCATTTGCAGGAGGTTCCTGGATGGTGTGGGCGGGCATTTCAATGGAGGCAAAAACAGAGTTGGTCTTGATCGAAATTAGCGGCAGATTTGGAGGATTGACGGCGAACCGATATATTCAAGGGATAACTTACGTGAACACTTTGTGCTAATGCAGGACAATGCACGTCTACATATTGCAGCTTCTGTTCTGCGGTACCTGCAGGTGGTCAAAATTGAGTGCACGGGGTGGCCAGTACGTATTCCGGACTTTAACCCTTAAAAGAAAAGTCCGGGCTAGAAATCCTGCGCCAGCTACGAGTCTTTGTCTGAATTTTATTTTCTTTGTTCTTATTTTAGAGTCTAAGACAAGTATTGTATTATAATATATTATTATCATTAATAAAAAAGAATTGAATAATATGAATACCATCTACTCATTTTAAAGCTACAATCTTCACTTTTAATCTACTATAGTCAAAAAATAAATTAGAGGAAAAGATTTTTTAGGAGAATATTTTGACCACGAGCGTAAGGCGTGAGTCGTTTGCTCACGACTGTAGTAATAATTAATAATGTAACAATATAAGAATAAGGGTTTATGTGACACACTGGTGTTAAGTTACTGATGGATTCCAAGGCTATCTCGTGGCACAATGGTTGTCACCATTTTGCAGTTTCAGTAATTAAAGTACATATCTTGGAAAGCGAAACGTCTTCGATAATTAATCAGATTTTGGCGATGCTTTAGGATATCTTAATTTACGATGGGATCAGCTATACCTACTTATGGTGATAAAATCATTTGTGTATATATATATCTGTATATATATACAGTGGTGATCATGTAATTAGAAACACTTCTTATGAATAAAGAAAGTATAACTTCAACGTTCGTAAAAAAAATATATACATTCAATAATTAATAATAAATATAAAACATATCTTACATGTAATTACAAAATTAGTCTTACACATGTAGGAGTTTATTTTCTGTTAATGGCCGCTTGGACGCCTAATTAGGAACATTTTAAAAAGCATCCATAGATCGTTCTTTTTTTGAAATTGGAGAATAACATTTCTTTCTTGGCTTTTTCTATTATTTTGGCGGCAATTCAAAATTTAATCTGAATTTTATTCCGTTCAAAATGGGCAAAAATAAAACTTGTGAGGCGTCAACTAGGCAAATAATTGTTAAATTACATATAGATCATAAGTGGGCGTACAGAAGAATAGCTGAGCAGTTAAATTGTTCTGTTAAGAAAGTTTTTAATGCAATTGATCATTATAAAACACATGGAACTGTTGAAATTGTTCTTAGAAAGGCTCGGCTAAGAAAATCCTCTACCAGAGAAGATACGCTAATCGTTCGTGTTGCTAAAAGACCAAAGTAAAGGTTTTAAAATGAAGTTTTTCGCCTGATGACCCGAGAAGCATCTCGTCAAGACTGATACGCCGAAGATTAGTTGAAGCTAAATTGTATGGTAGAATCTCTCGAAAGGTACCGCTTCTTCCCAAACAACACCGAGAGAAGCGATTATTATTCGCTAAAAAATATGTTAATTGGACGGTACGAGAATGGAAAAAAGTATTATTTTCAGATGAAACAAAAATAAATATGGTAAATTCCGATGGAAAGCGCTATGTTAGACGTCCTGTGAACAATGCTTTTAATTATAAATACACAACAAGGAGTATAGTCAAGCACGATGGCGGTAACATTAAAGTTTGGGTGTGTTTTTATGTTTGTTATCCGTAGATGAGGAGTTGGACCCGTTCGGAAGATTGTAGGTACAATGGATGAATGGCAATACAAAAATATCTTAAAGCACACAATGGTTCCCTACTCGGACGATCATTTGCCTGTAACCTGGATTTTTCGGCATTACAATGACTCTAAACACACGGCCAATAGCGTCAAATGTTTCCTTAGCGAACAGCGTATATCCGTTTTAGACTGGCCAGCAAATAGTCCGGATTTAAACCCGATAGCACATCTCTGGTATATTGTTAAAAAGAAAGTCTCAAGCAAACGTAACACCAGTCAAAACGAACTATATGAATCATTTGTTGAAGTTGAAATTCAATACCCCCTAGAAAAATGTATGAAATTGATTGAATCAATGCTACGTCGTTGCAGTGCTGTTATTGAAAATAAGGAATATGCCACTAAATATTAATTATAACTATTGGTAGGCTATGGATAGTAGCTATTTCGTAAATAATAATACTTATTATTAATACTTAAAAAAGTATTGTTTTTTATACTTTTGTTGTTGGTTTTTATACATGTTGACCATTATTGTTCATACCTTAAAAGTGATTTAAATGTTTGTCCGTAATATGATATTGAAACTGCACTTGTGTATTGGGATTAATATTGTTTTTCTAAAAAATGATAAAACGTTGAACATATTGTTGTCCTATTTATTGTTTAATTTTAAAATAAAAACGATTGCGGTGAAGTATCTTACATAATGTCAAGGACCGTTGGTAGTGTTTCTAATTACACGACCACCACTGTATATATAATAAAATTTATATACATATAAAAGAAACTTTACTTGATGCATTTTTATTATCATCGGGGAGGTGGAAGAGAGAATTCAAGGTAGGAGATACGTTGTCACCCATGAGAACTAAGATGTTTATTTTGTAATCGAGTCTCTGGTTCCATCACTCACTAGACGAAACATAGCAACTCTGTGGACCCTATTTTATGCTGACATTCTGTAACGGCGGGTTTTCTCAGCCGAGCATTCTACTGTAACTACTTCTTAGGATAAGTAACTAGTAGTAAACGTGTCATGCACCTTAAAATAATATTAATTTTTTTAAGGTGCATGACACGTTTGCTTTGATTTAGCTGTGGCCACCATCACTCATGACTGTCGGCTTCTAATTAAATTAATTATTTGTAGTAGTTTTTTGAAATATACGTTTTGTAATAACTACACTCTTTCGACATGATCTGACAATGTTCCATATCACTATAATCGTTATAAAGTAAGCAAGATTTTTTTTTATTACATTGAGAGCAATAAACGAGGGCACAGTTCACCTGATGGCAAGTGATTCCTGCGGCCCATGACATATCTTGGGATGGGACCATGAGAAGGAATCATAATGCAGATGCGGTGTCACCCTTGAGGACTGAGATGGAATGCCTCGTCAGCAATTATAAAAGTCTCCGGATCCCTACACTCACCAGACGAAACAACAGCATTACGCTGCTATTTTATGCTGGTATTCTGTGTCCTACCCAGGTCGAGCTGAGCCATTAATTCCGCAGCTAGAAATACACTGCAGTGTAGCTCTACCACTGTAAATGAACAGAAGAATTCAAATCCGAATCGATGCGTTAGCGACGATAGTAACACAATGTAATAAAATTGAATAAAACATGCATTATTCTAGGAGGTTGCCTGTTTATTGATCTGTGATTGAAAGCTAGAATCTTATAATCTGTATCTTTGAATAAACACGTATTTTGCCGTTAGATTCTGTTGGTGTTTAAGAACCATTTAAACCCATATTTATACACATATTTTAAAAAAAAAATTATGAATTGTGTTTGTTTGCTGTTTTTATACAGCCAATTTCATTTGTATCTCTTTAAACTCCACACTATTAAAATAATTAATGTTATGGAATTTAAAGTCTATAATATTATCATTTTTTATCTTTAATATAAATTGACATCTTTATTATTGATGAAATAGCGATATAGGTGTAATAGGTCTTTACCTATGAAATTGCCGTTTTGCATGAAATAAGTTAAAGTATTTTTTTTTTAACTTTTTTGTTTCTGTTAATTAAACTCTTCAAAGGGGATCTGCTTCTCGGGAATTGAATTTTTTTCCCGCTAAAAAGTTGTCCAAATTTTGGAAAAGTAATAGTTGGTGGGTGCAAGGTCTGGTGAGTACGGTGGATGAGGGAGAGCTTCCAACTCCAACTCGTGCAGCTTGGAGACTGTCTGTTGTGCAGTATGGGGTTGTCGTGTAGGGGCAGCGGGGACGACTGCTTGGCCAAAGCTGGTTGCAGATGTGCGAGCTTCTCCATCATTGTCTTTAGTTCTTCACAGTACACATCTGCAGTAATGCTCATGTCGTTTGGTAAAAATCTGTGATGAATAACACCGGCACTGGACCACCAAACAATGACCATCAGCTTTCTAGAGGTCATTTTTCCTTGCTTAGGTGTTGAACCCGGATCTAACCAACTTGCTGAGCGCTTTCGATTGTCGAACAGAATCTACTTTTCGTCGCACGTAACAATTCGGTTCAAAATTCTTTCATTTCTGTGCCTGTTGAGCAGCCCGAGGCAGGTCTCAACACGTACGTTGCGATGGCGATCGTTAAGTTGGGGCACCCATCTATCAAGCTTTTTTACCTTGCCAATTTGTCGACCAATATTGTTTTGATATTAACATCAAAAGATGCTGCTAGCGGCTGTAGATTGAGTATCATCAGCTTTACAGTCGCCTTTAATTCATCATCTTTAACCAAAGTGTCCGGAGGACCACGAGGTTCATTTTTCAAATCAAAATTTCCAGAACGGAACCGGGCAAACCAATAACGGGTTGTGCGTTCGTTTGTAAAGTTCTCTCCGTAAACGTTGTTGATGTTACGTGCCGTTTGTGCCGCGTTTATGCCAAGACGCAACTGATATTCCATAATTACACGAATTTTTAAAGTATCCTATATGACGAAAAACGTAATGAAAATACAAAGCTAATCAATAAACAAAAGACTGACTTTGTAAAAAGAATGTCATATTTTTGAAACAAAATTAATTTTAATTTAGAATTCACAGCCAATCAAAACTTGTTTTTGGTTTTTAAATGGCCAATACTGAAGAACGGCAATTTCATAGGTAAAGACCTAATACTTGTTCTAGACATTTCTCCCATTTAAAAAGTATTATACAATGAATATTTCTGTGAAAGTATTTTCTTTCATTTCTACCCAACTAAGTTTCTTTGTAAGCGAATCTTACTACATTTACGGCATAATAGATGCTGTATAGTCGTAAAGTTAACGATATCTTGGTAGCGCACTGTTGAAACATGAACACCTACAGATGAATGGGGCTCAGTAAACTCATACGAAGCTATAGTGAGGGATACAATATCTTGATTGTTAAAAGTTTAACAAACTTAAGTTTTAACGTAAAAACAAAACAATATAAATTGGCCAAGTAATTTGCATCGCGGATCACGAGCATCAATATGTAGCATGATAATAAAATTAATATGTAAAAATTTTAATAATTCATTTATATCCTGAAGTTTCTTGACTGCCAACTTCAGCAGCCAAAAGATTTAAATAAAGTTAAATTGGGCCATTTAAATAGTCATAAAATATTGTTCATAAATTATGATTTAAAACAATTATTCAACACAACAACTATCCAGCAATTTGCTGTACTTGTCTCTTTTCGGAATCTCAAACCTTTGCAGCTGGGTTCCGGTAAACGGTCGATGCATATCTGACATAATCTCGGTTATTGAATTGAATGTGCATTTTGAACGATGATTTACACCGATTTCTCTAGCCGATTTGAACGATTATTTTTTTTTGTACGTTATTGAAAATTTGAAACAAAAAATGAAAGAGTTATAATTTTCTGTTTTTGTAAAAAATGAAGGTATAATTTTTTTTTAGTTTTTTTTTTAAATAATTGAATAAATGATAAATTAAACAATTTAATTAAAACAAGTGGGTCCTACTTGATTGATACTAAAAACCTGCTATTGGCCTTTGCAGACGAAGCAATTTTCAATACGACCTACCGACAACTTCGAGTAATTTTTATAATGACAAACCAGCTAGTCGAGGACTAGCTCGCCTCTATACAAGATTGAAAATTTTGTCGTGAGAGCAAATATAATATTGCTTTTGTAAAAGAGAGGTCCTATGATATATGAGATTAGAATTTATGTGCTACCTCTGTCTGCCATGGAATAAAAAGCTATATGCCTATTTTATAAAATAAATATCTCTTCCTAGCAACATTGAGTGCGGTAGTAACACATTACAAAATGCAATAACGTGAAGCTAGCGTGAATGTCGACATTCTTTGTTTGTTAATAAATATCGTGCTACTTTGTTGTTTTACACCTTTAATTTTTAACCATATAAAAAAATGAATACTATCAATGATTTTAATAGCATTTTTTACATAAATTGTACACGGTAGTGCAATATTCAAAGAGGTTGATGTTCACATCGAATTTGTGAAAAAAAAAAAAAATAATATATATGACAGGAAAGTCTAGTCTTGTCCATTAGTTTTTGGAAGCAGTCAAGAAAAAGTTCCAACTGAGTCTTCCCCTAATAATAATTCCAAATGTAAAAATATATTTTATATATTCTCACGCTTTATACTGACGTGGCAATGCGTTTAATTGTAGCACCTAGGTGTAAACCAACAACCCATTGCTGTAGCTGTCTGTTATTGTATAATTACTTGATCTGGATATTTACAGCTGTTTTATTGGATACATATTGTTTATGTACCAACCATAGTAAGATTATTCTAAAATTTTCCTAAATCATATTGTATTAGAGCCATGGAAAAGATGGGATAGAATTTTTTTTTTTTCAGAAAAAATAGAAGACAGCATATGTGTATATAATTGGTAACCAGTGGCATAATCATTCAATATATGTAATAAGTGTAGTTAAATTACAATCTGAATCATACATATTTTTTCTAAATATATATCAAAATGATTATACTTCCTTGTGCATTTAATTTACTTAGCATCAATCAACCTTAACAAAAGAGTATACACCTTTGAGAATATCCAAAGAATTTTAAATTAACATTTTAAATATATTTAATTCTAAATTAAAGGTTAATTATATTTTTCTACTGTGAGATTATAAGATATATTGCATATTCCAGATTGCAAATTTTGTTGAAAAAATGAACAAAATGTTTGATATATAAACATATTGTTCATTTTTAAATTTGTTTAACTAAATAAAAAATCTTGTAAAATAAAAAATACTTACAATTACAAAAAAATGTAGAATCTTGAGCAGTGCAGAAGAGAAAATCACACATATTTTAATACTATGATATTAAAAAAACTATATCTAATACTGGCCTTATTTACTTAACAACAAATCTACTCTCACATTATGACTATTTGAAAACTAAACACTAATGTGACTACTGAAAGAGAATCTACAGGAAGTTATTTTAAGTCACATAATTAAGGAATCATGAACTATTACATTTGCAGTATAATTTTGAATAGTTTGTCCAAGAAGTGACTTCCATAGTCTAAACAAGCCGGGTAATCTGTAACAAACAATAGGTTTTTTAAAGCATAATGTATATATATAAAACACATGTGTAAAAATTTAAGTAACTCAATTCAAAGCTCTGCATAAAGTTGAATGGGTGCCAAAGCATGCACTATTTTCTAATATATTTCTATATATCAACAACTTCCCACTATTTCTTACATAGCAAAAAGCTGTGCATGTCAATGTTTGTGTTGGATGCATCTTATTTATCTTACTTTAATACATAGCCCTTTATTCAGTAGAAATAGGAACTAAGTCAATGTCTCTAATGTAGATTGACAGATAATGAATATGTTTATATTTATCTTATTTAATATGTTTATATTATTATATGTTTATATTCTATTTTATTTTGTAATTTATACCTTTCATATCTCATAATTTTTATTTCTTCTTTCTTAAAATATATTTAACAATTTTCTATGTGAGGCAATACAAATTAACACACTTGTACAGTTTATAAAAAGAGCTATTGTAAGTAATTTAAAAATATATGTTCATGAACATATCATAAACTTAATGTGAGTAGACCTTCATTAAGATTATCTTAAATAAAACTATTATTCAAGTTATATCCCTATAGGATATATCCTAAAGTATATGTTTTTGCTTTATATACAAGTAAGACTTTGTTTAAATAAATAAAGCAAAAGTAACAAGTCCAAGAGGAAGTTTCATTCCATACATTTATCTAATTATGTTGGTGTTTAGTAATATCACACATTGATTTTAATTGTTATTGGTAATTTAAAATAAAAGTATGTCCCAAATATGTAATTAAAATACGATAAATAAAATATAGAAATATAACGCAATACATTTAGTAGTATTAACATATATATATATATATATATATATATATATATATATATATATATATAATGATAATAGTAATATATACATTTTAAGAATGTGAGGATTGAATGAATGTTTTTGGCAAATTATGTGCAATAAATAATAACAAAAAATGCTTGATTTAGTTAATTTTACTGTATGTAAACAATACTGAAAATCATCATAAGTAAAATTTCAATTAAATTCACGGTATCGTTAAGGTTTTAGGTTCTATATATAAATGTAAACTTGTAATTTGTATATAATTATTTTCTGAGCACTTGTATGCAAATATATAAAAATTACATACCTGAATTTATATCATATTTAGCTTCCTATCTAAAACCTTCTCACTTATTTCACATGATTTAGCCAAGCCACTTCTAAAGTTATTTTTTGTAACATTTAACCACCAAAAACCAGCGTCATTCATTGAAAAAATACAGTTCCATACGTCACGTAAATATTTTCATCGAACTGTCAAACTCGCACAACCGATGCATGCATAGAAATAAAACATCTATACCAATATAAATTTGGAAAAACGGAACGTTACAACATTTTGTTGCTTAAAAATTATTATTTACATTAGCTATTTGTAATAAGAATGTAGAAAAGGTTTGTTTTCAGCGTGCAATTATGTTTAAGTGCAATTCAAGAGAAAAACACCGCTACGCCACTGGGGCGGCCTTCTAACACTGCATAGGTAATATACAGTACGATAGTATAAGATATTACGGCATTTGCAACCACTCGCCTGGCCGGTTTACGCGCGTACTAGACCACAGGCTAAGCACAATACAGATACAATGCCATAGCAATTACAATTATGGATTCAAAATGTTGTTGTTTAGTGGAAAAAAATGGTTACTATTTAGAGGTCAATGAATAATGCCTTTTTTGTACCATTAAATAATCTTTTTAATTAGAGATATTTTTAGTAATAAATAGGATAGGGAGTATGAATCATATTCTGTTTAAAGTATTGAGATCATCGTTATTGAACCTAGGTAATTTCTAAACTCAATGTCTATTTATATTTAAGCGCCATCTTTCATCGAGTAGCGTGAATGGTAAACAATTATTTTATAAATATAAAATCATACATATACATTCAATCTCATCTTTCTTTCATTCATAAAAATCTTATAATACTTGACTACAACATCATTCAAAAGCCCTAATTAATATCTTAGTTCATTTCATTACGTTATTCATACTTAATCATGTGCTCCTTGCACGTGATGATTAGGTATGAATAACGTACGTATTTTGTTTATAGTGCAACTGTTTCTACTTATTAATATATTTTTATAAGTAATGAGAATTCAAAATAATATATTTTATGATGTCCACCATTTTCTGATTCATAAAACGACAACTCACTCTTAAAACACACGTAGCGCGGCGTACAGTAAATAGACAAAGTAGTTGCGTGAAAATGTTTACAGTGACACTTTTTTAACCTAGTTATTTTCTGTGGTTTGAAAGAAGCATTTACAATACGAAGATTATTATTTTTATTATTATTGATTAATTTTTGTGATAATTGAGCCCACGACATCGTCATCTATCAATAAAAATGATAAAAAATTTGTCACCGCTCCTTGGAAACTAACTGCAATATGAGTCTACCTCTGTATCTGAATCTATATTAATATTTTATGTTTGTTTGGTTGAATGCGCTAATCTCAGGAACTACTGATTCGAATTGAAAAAATATTTTTGTGTATATGTATAGTCCATTTATCGAGGAAGGCTATCTAATAGAAAGCGTTGCTTAACATGAGACATACCACGCATCCTGTAGGATACGTGAACGAAGTCGCGGGCAAATATAGGCAAGGATACCTGTGTGAATAAGATCCTTATATTAAATATATATGCATGAATATATATATACATATATTCTCTATGTGGTATCTGAATACTGCTCGTCGAATACGGTGAACGATGAGAACCTGGGATTTAATAACCGGTAATTAGTTCTAGTTCTCAAGACCATCATGATTCTATGCAGTGGATAAAAAATTGACTAGGCGTTACAATGGTCACATACCGTCAAGCGTCAATGTTCAACGAATATCACTTTTAATTATATTAAAAACAAGTAACTGATTATCCTACGAAGGCACAAGTTTGCGCGTTTACCGCGAAAAATAATTCCTTTGTCGCAATTACTACCTTTGAAAACACTCTCCCTTGCTTCTGCAGCTAGTATCGGAATCCTTGGCGTTGACATATCGAGCGACGTTCTGGTCCGCGGTAAGTTTGTCAATGTATAAAAAACACTTGCCGTGATTAATAAAGACGGCATTTTGTGTCGGCCCACTGTGTGCAATTACAAATCCCTATCCCTAATTTCGCCTTATATAGAATACTGTTCTCATATTTGGGCCAGGGGCACCACAATACCAACTTCTTCCATTTGAACGCAACCAAGGAGAAGCGGCTCGAATCGTTGATATTCAAGTATCTTTAAGTAAAAATTAGTTATTTTTTAATGTACCGTTGAGTGTTCTGAGGAGTCGTCAATCATCTCAAATCATCCCATCATATTTTTTTAAGACTTAGGGATCTTCAAGAAACACTACTACAGGACTACACATTTCTTAAGACCCGGCGGCGCTTCTGCGACTCCTCCTGTTATAGCTAATGTTCATAGGCGGGGGTGATCACTTACCATCAGATCAGCTGCCTGCGAGATTGCCACCTATTCAATTTTTTAATTACTAAAAATATTTAAAGAACTATTCGTGAAAAGAGCTAATTATTATTGTGTCCGATTTGATCAGTGCTGTTATAGTTTCACTTGTATGTACCATGTCGCTTACACTTTTTTTTGTGGGGAAATGCCTACGCATACCCGCCCTCGCGGGGACGAGAGCGGGTTATGTCGGACTCGCACTGACTAAAACCCCACGGTGTTCCTTCTGCCCACCGAGTGCTGTGCCTACGGGTACGCTTACACATTCACGTCCGCGTAATGTCGCTTACACCTAACCTAACAATATACAACACTTACCATGCCCAACACTATGACTTAAAGCAAATGTCAATTCTCAAGTTTTGTCAATTTGCTTTATGTTGAATGTTACTATTTCATTATTGACTCTATTGCCTAAAATATATTATATATATGTATGTGTTTTGGACTTATCATAGTGTACAATGCCTTTTCTAACCAAATATATTATATATATATATATATGTGTGTGTGTGTGTATATAAACAAATGAAGGATAAAATATGAAAATTAATTATCCTGTGGAGTTCTTTGCACCACTGCTTTATTTTTATTGAAGTATACATTTCAAAGTGGTATGTAAAATTCAAAGCTCATTTTGAAAAATATTGTTTTGTACTTGATTACAAGTGTTCTTATATAACATAAATATACAGTAAGTTACTTTTATCATATTTAAAGCGACCATTAAACATCAAAAATAAGATCCTCAATCATTTTCATTCTTCTTCCTGCAAACTTACATATATTGTTACTCCATGCCATGGGTCATTTTAAAAATGCAGTGTATTTTGATAGAAGATAGGGGTTTTTAAATAAACATATAAAATTAAGAGCACATCTTGTATACAAAACTTGATGAAAGTGTAAATAACACTCATCATATTAATTTAATATATATACTAATTACTATCTGAAACTTTCGCAGCGTTTTGTTATTTAATAAATAAAAAAAGTATTGGTTTCCATATTTTTTATAAAATGACAAAATATACATACTCGCAATTATGTACATAGTGCGTGCATATGCAACATAAGAAATTCTGTTGCTTAATATCAATTTCATGTTGGTATCATTATTATTAACACAAGTTTTACTTAGCAACCTCAATAGACTTATGTTTTCGTTTCTTCTTATAGTATTCAATTTTTTCTTCTAAGCTGTCTGCAAAAAGAAATGGGCATAATTGCTAATGCCATGTCTGTCAATCTCAATCTCAAATCAATACTGATATACTTTGGGTCTGTTTCACAATGTCTAAGTAAAGTCTTGATAAGATATTTGCCACTTATCTGACGAATAAAGTCATCATTGGCGTTTCACAATATTCAAATAAGCTTAACTGGTAAAATGGCTGTATGGACTAAAGTCCTTTGCCTTTCCCATTAGGGATAAATTAATATCATCATCATCATTAACTGGTAAATAAAGTGCCAAGTAAATTATAGGTTAGATCATCTGTCAGATAAGGAATTTATTTGTTGGTTAAAGTTACTTGACAGATAATTTTCGAGAAGGAATATAGCTTTTGTATATTGAAATCGAAAAATATTAAAAATGGATATTTTTGATGTCATTGACGACGAATTAGACTATTTTTTGATCGTTTAACGGAACCACGGAGAGATCCTGTGTTTCGACAACGCTCTAATCACATAGAGACATTTGATTATGTGGAATTTAGTGCGATTTAGATTTAATAAAGATACTGTGTATTGTATCCATTCACTAGTTGAGGACAAAGTTTCTTTTACTACAGAAAGGTAATTATGTGTTTTATTTTCTAAAAATAAAATTGGTAGTGAAATAGCTTTCTTTGCTTTTTTGCTGCATTTAAAGTACATCAATACGTAACTCAAAAGAATGCATTAAAGATGTATTTTATATACTTTTATTATGAGTTATAAAATTAAAAAATGCTTTATGCTGTCATATGTTCTGTAAATTGAAACGTTAAAATGCGATTTTGCCATCTCTAACTGCCAAGTTACAAACTGACACATAAATAAAGATAAGAAACGCAAACTATTTTAACAAAAAGTTTTATGTGGAAGTCAATTTATCTGTCAGATAGTTATCCAATACTTTACTCAGACTTTGTGAAACAGACTCTTAATATTATAAATATAAATATTAATAATGAACATAATATTTTTTTAAGTTCTATACTTACAGCAGGTGTCTCGCTTCAACAGTGGAGTATACACCTTGGGCTTCACACCCTGTAATAAGCAGTCAGAGTATGCCATGATGCAATTTGTTTCATTCTTATCATCATTTCCTTTTTCTCCGTCATTAAGTTTATAATATTCAGCTTCTAAATGGCCAAGAGCATCTTGTATCATTGTTGTTCTAAAATAATTTCAGTATGAATTTTTTTTCTAGACAATCGTCTCAAAAAGATTCAAGAAGCAGATTTGCTGTCACCCCTGAGGGCTGAGATGGAATGCCTTGTTGCCAGTAATTGGGTGTCCAAACCCCTACACCCACAAAAGAGAACACAACAATGTTATGCATAAAATTTTACGCTGACATTGTGCGAGAGTGGACTTACGCAGTTGGGCACACGCATTAATGTTGCTGCCAGAGACGGGCTGAAGTGGTGGCTATACCACTGATAAATATTCAGTATTGAAACCAGCATTGCTTCATAGCTAATATTTATATACTCTTTAGCAATCTACTCTTACTTTATACTGTGAATCGTCAAATCGCCTTGTAAAGTTTCTATAACAGATTTTAATTCATCACCATCGTAAACCCACTGATTTGTCTCTTCCAAGTCATAACTACAGTGAAAAAGATTAAGTGGTACATCGAGCGCCATGTTGTACTGCGGTTTCCTGAAAAATTTTGTAAGACATGGTGAAAAAATATTACTTTTAGATAATTTATTTCATAGTAGTTACTTGCAACTTAAAATTAGCCTTTGGAACAAATTGTCTCACAATATACTAGGTGTGCTTTGGTAAAATAAAAAATTGGAGAACTTATTATTTGTGATGACGCTTTCCATTTAGTAATGACAATGCAACTGCATTATGATTCCTTATCTAGTATCAAACGTGTAATGCTGGGGTGTAAACCTATGAAGAGCGCATAGCTGAAAGATCATGTCTGCATCTTTCCATCGACAACTACTCACGCTTTACCTAGTCCGTTTTTAGTTCAGTTCACAAAATTGTAGCATTAAGTTTATCATTATGAAACAGTCCACTCTGCCCCGAACTTTGCTCAACAACTGTACATGACATATAACATGATTATTTATGTACTTATTGCACAATATGCACAATGCACACAGGTGTAAATTGCCCCCCATTAGTTATTATTCTATGGTCATATGTTAGTTAAGAGCGTTTGACAGTTTTTCGATTGTTTAACATGGATATATTTCCACTCTTAACATGTCATTTACTAAAATTGTTTGTCTACCTGATCGACACGAGTTGATAAGATCAAAATTACCAGATTATAACTTATTATTATTTTGAGTGACCAGTGATTTATCAGTATTTGGAGTGACATTCCACTATAAATTGGAAAAAAATGTTAAAACGTAGTTATTTACGAATAAACAAGTCATTATAAATAGTATAATATATAATATAGTCGCTTTTGGAACGAAATTTGAAGAATGAGCTGATAAATAGCAAACAAATATCGACATGTGCAAAAACTACATTACTTTCCAGTCCCCTATTATAATACGTTGTTCATGCTATTTCAAAATAAACAATCGCTAAAATGATGTATAACATACCTTGGATTGTTTTCAACGTCCAGCAATTCAGTTATAACATCGGGCTCTTCTTTTCCCTCACCAATGAGCAGCAGCAAGCCCATGATGCAGCGGATTTGATGCCAGAGGAATGCGTTGCCTTCAATTACCAAACAATACATGGATATCGCTGCAAATAAAATTATACAACGCAATTTAATAGTATTTGGCAATACTTTATGAATCGTACTTACAAGTGGGGCGAATTAATATGGCACTTGGCCTTCGTTCGGAAGATGTCAATACGAAAAATATTTAATGCTTAAAATTATGACTGTTTTCCTAAGTACAAGTAACATTCCTATATGTTGATAATATGTATTTTATTTTATGCTTTCGACATAAACGCTATCTTCCGAGTCAAGTGCCAAAAGTTAGAAAACATGTGGTATATTTTTCCTTACACCGTGTGAGGAAGAATATCTGGTATATTCTTCCTCACACAGGGTGTAATAAGGAATATACTAGACCACACCCTAATTTTTTTTAAATATAATATTAAAAAAAATATTGAATTAGATGGCTGAACACCATTCATCGAAATACATTTGATAAAATATGTACAATTTTTTTTTGCACAAGTAACAAAATAAACAAAATTAACTTAATTAAGAAATATTAAATAATTTATACTAACGGTCGTCTGTTTTATTGTCGTCCACAGGAAAAATGTCGGCCTTGACAATTTCTCTAAAAAACTCAGTAACTCCATTGCCGACGTCCATCTTACAAAGATTACGGAAGTCTTTCAATCCAATAATACGAGTGCAGGCTCCTCGCATTTTGTCTAAGTTAAGATTTGATCGAGGAAAGTAATACTTATACAGACGTTTTTTGCAATCAAACCTTTAACAAAACGTTACAGAATATTTAATAACATGATAATTTTATAAGAATTTCGATTATATAATGTTAACGTGTCATTTTAGACGCCCACCGCCACGAATAATTTGAACAAAATTATTCGCGATACCGCCATATCTCAGGCCGGTTTTCACCAATTATCACAGAGCATCACTGAAGTTTCTTGCGCCATTTATCCAGCGCTATAGCTTTCCGAAGTGGTGGTACAGAACGTTAATAATAATATTGATATTAATTTAGATAATCGTCGGAAGCAACTGACCGAGCCGAAGTTGGCACTCTGGGGCACCCTCGAGACAGACGCTCTCGCGGAAGTTCAAGCCCAGGCTCCCTCTCGGGAGGTAGAGAATTGGTTTAATAACAAGAAAAATGTTTTGTACCTAGCACTGTACTCTGTACTATCTCCTGGTATTGGCATCCATGCAACTGCACGAATGTCCCTAGGAAGGAGACGATTCAGGGTCTTACAGTAGAGTATTTCCGATGTTATTGAATCCGGTAGGTGCTGCTGGTCTTGAGGGTGCTTGCTTCGTAGCGAAATCGATATAACCTGAAATGATAGTTTTTTATTGATTCTCTAGCCATTTTTAATGTTTTTGTTAATGCTATATGCTATTTTATTTGCACAGTTTCTATATTCTTTAATTCTATAAACATGTCAGGTAGTGATTGAGACTGAATGAGTAGTATATAAATAGATGTAATGTTAATAAGTTCATGTTTAAAAAATGTGAATGAATGGAACATGTTTATTAGTACCTGGCCGAAGGCGCTAACACCTTTGTCAGTCCGTCCACATCTATGATACTGGGATGTTTCACGATCTTGTATTAAACAAGATTTTGTCAATGCATGAAACAAGTGATGTTCTATTGTTTGTGTAGAATCTTCTTGAACAGCTAATCCTTTGTATTCCCAACCAAAGTACATAATTTTCAAAAGTACTCTGCGGTAAGAACATCTGAAAAGCAATTCAGTTTAAACTTTTAAACACATACATTGTACATTGCATATACGATAATTTGTTGTCACTAACAATATTGCAAGACCCGCATTCATTTATTTTGCCTCCCTGTAAACTCGTGTTGGTTGTCACATCATATGTTGTTGGGCCATCTTTCACTGTTTGTCAGATAATCATAAATGCTATTTTTGGGTGTTGTTGTGTTGCATGCAATTCCCATATTCTATATAATTTGTATATTGTGTATGTACTACTAGAGAACATTGAACAGCTTCAACTCATTCAAGGCCAACTGCACACCATGAGTGCAATGCATTTCCTAGCCAAAAAGATGAGAGAAGACCCAAAAGGACCATCAGGATTGTAGAAATTGAGAGTGATTGAGTGAGCGAAAGTGACACACTATTGATAATATATATATTATGATAATTTTCTTACATTTTATTAATCAAAAATTTTACTTTTCCAAAAACATATGAATAAAAAAAATTAGACCATTTTAATTTTGAGACAAAAATTACATAACATTTCATAGATCACAGCAAAGAAATCCAATATTGTATAATACACATAATATAACAATCCCATTATAGGATGCAGTTTTATTGTGTATATGTTGACTATAAAAATTTTTTCTTTTGGCAAATCAACACAGAAATACTTTTAATATATTTTTGCCTATAAATTGAACATGCTCAGATCAGCTCTCGGATAGCATTAACATTTTTTTTATTCTCAATGTGGCAGTGTTTTACTGATATCTCATCTGAGGGAGTCTCACCTGTAAATTTCAATAATCTTAAAACAAGCTATCAAGGAATATGATAGGATTAGACTAGCTATAGTTAACTATAAAATTTGTTAAGTTTCTTTCACTCATTGAATTACAAAATACTATTTTAATTCATTTGATAACACTATCAACTTACTTATTAAAATCAAATTGGTTTTTGCTAATTTCTACCTGATCAGTAACGTTCGTTACATTTTTTGTTATAATATTTTTCAGTTGTGAATTATGTGCTTCTAATTGTATTATTTTATTCACTAAGTCCTGAAAATTTATAGTAAATAATTTAGGTTATAATATTATCATTATTAAAATTTATCTGGATTCAATGAGAAGTTACATTTTTATCTAAATTCAGAAGTTCTTCTCGAATAAGGTTATTCGGTTTCCTTCGCCTTGGAAGAAATTTATCCATTATCATATACAGTTATTTTAGAAATACAAAACAAACTAAAACCATAACTACGTAAATGGTTGATGATGACATTAATATATCCCTAATGGGAAAGGCAAAGGACTTTTATCCATACAGCCAGGTCTTGTTCGTATGATGGTTGGTCTGAAATGTAAATGGTTGTGATTTGACACTGACGAGATGATGATGATGATATTAATTTATCCCTAATGGGAAAGGCAAAGGACTTTAGTCCATACAGCCAGGTCTTGTTCGTAATATCATCAATGTAATGTGACATTAAAATTATAATACCGATATTAAATATGCATGGCATGAACAGGATTGTTGCATTATGATTTATTAAAGTCCCGTTACAGTTTCTCTAACATACACAAACTGCAAATAATGACTACTGATATTAGATCCTAACATATGAAATGAACATATAATATGGAAAAATTAAAAAAGGATTTTTTATACGAAATTATATATTTAATTTTTTTTCAATCGATGTATGTGCCATTATTATCTATGCACTTTCGCTATTTTTTAGGTAGTTCATAGATTCCATTGCTGAAAAATTTAAGAGGGTGCGAATTAGAAAATTTTTTGAAAGTGGTTGGGCTTTGGACCGGTTTTGCTTTATCGGAATTGAATTTTTTCTTGCAATAAATTGTACAAATTCCAAATATACGTGGTAATCTGTTGGAGCAAGGTCCGGAGAGCATTGTGAGTGTTGGAGACATTCCAATCGCAGCTCCTCTAATTTAGTGACCGTCTGTTGTTAAGTATGGGGTCTAGCGTTGTCATGAAGCAGCAGTTGGCTAGACCAATTGACCAGTCTCGGTTTAACGGCTAGTTTTTCCATCTTGATTTGCAATTGTTGACAATGCAGATCTGCCATAATCGTCTGACCAGATTTTAGGAAGCTGTATGACACTAGCACTATATATGGTCTTCCAAACACTCACCAGTACCTTTTTCTGAGTCAACTTTCGCTTGTGACAGGATTTGGCTGGTTCAACCACTGTGATGAGTATTTCCGATTGTCGTATAGTATCCATTTTTCATCACAAGTAACGATGTGATTCAAAATTCCCTCGTTATTGTGACGGTAGAGTAATGTAACACAGCACTCAATGCGTGTTTGTTGGTGTGCTTCACTTAATTCAGTACCCATTTCTCCAGCTTTTTCGCTTTTCCAATTTGGGAATTAAAATTTTTTTGTCACTCACACCAAAGCCTACCGCTAACTTTGTGTGTTACGATGGATCTGCTTCCACGATCACCTTTAATTCTTCATTGTCAACTCGGGTCTGCGACTTTCCGAAGAGTTTGTTTTGGAGGCCAAAATCTTCAGAACGAAAACGTTGGACCAAAAACGTATCGTGCTTTCTTTTACAGTAGTCTCCCCATACATATTATTAATCCTTCGAGATGTTTTTGTAGTAATGGTGCCACGGTGGAACTCATATTCGTAAACAACACGATATTTCAAGTTTTTCATTTTGTTAGAAGGATGTCAAAGAAAAAGCAAATGGCGCGAACACAAATGAACCAATAAATTCTAAATAAAAATACACAAGCCTTAATTTGAAATACATTTGATATTTGAATTCCGAACCAAATGCCAAATTATTTAAGATCAAGGTGGTCAGTTCGACAAAACGCCAATTTCATATGTAAGGACCTAATAATAAATAATGACTTATTGTTCAGTGGAAGTATAACCTTGAATATTATATTTCCAACTTTCAACATATCCATAGATACAACTTACATCCATAGATAAATCCCTAGAAATTTTTTTTGCAATAAAACTTATGTACCATAGCAAAGAAGCATAGCATGTGAAAAAGTATGACTATAACACAGTGCCAATGAACACAATCTGCCCATATGCAACGAGTCATAGTAAAAAACACTAAGATACCGATTACTTTTGACGGGCATGTATAGTCCTTTTTTTTTTTTTCGGGCCGATGGCCGCTGTTAGCCCCAGGGCTATAACAGTTTCACTGGGTTGAGAGGTGACCGAGCGCTTATGGCTTTCAGCCGAGACCTCTATATATGGGTAACCAGCGCAAGGGCTCCCGAAAGGGAGCCTCGGCTTGGACCGTTACCCTGTTTCGCGAGAGCGTCTGAATCAAGGGCCGAACCTCGGCTCGGTCAGTTGCTTCTGACAGAGGATTATCTTAATTCATATCACTATTATTTTTAACTACCTGTACCACCACTTCAGAATGCGTGGGCGCTGGAGAAGAAATGGCGCAAGAAACTCCAGCAACGCTTCTATCTGTATGGACTGGAGAGAACCGGCCAGTGACATGGCGGTATCGCGAATGACTTTGTTGGCGACGTCCTCGCCGTCGGCGGGGCCGATATGAGGGTGCAATGTATGTGTGTTGTGTTTTATGAAGGGCTTGGGCCCTGATGGTTGCGTCGTCAGGGTCGTCGAGGGTGTGCCTCGGTCTCCTACGGACGCGGGTAAATCTGTGATTCGCGATGGGATTGTAAGTGGCGGCACTTACAATCGAAGGATTTCGGTGTGTGACGGCAGAGTCGAAATATCGGCGAGAAGCCTGCTTCAGGTACTGAGCTATGGTCGGCAGCTCAAGATCTATGTGTAGATTTTCGTTACGCAAGAACCACGGCGCACCGGTGGCCTTGCGCATGAAACGATTTTGTATGACCTGAAGTCGGTGAATGTGACGCGGGGAGGCATGCGCAAAGACGGGGCTTGCTTATGTCATTATGGGTCGGATGTATAGTCCACGCTTCACCATATTCAATCCATTTTTTCATTATATTTATCTATTCAATTTTATTTTATTCCATCAAGAAAATACATTTTTTGTTGTATTGATTAGTGGTGAAAAAATCTCAATCAAATTTAATGAAACTTTTGTAGAAAGAATTGTTTTATTTATTTTTACGTATTTGTTTCTTAGATTATTTCATTAACACATTCTAAAATAAACAGACTACTAAAAAAAACTATTTCTTGGCGTATAAAATTGAATTTTTGTGCATTGGTTTAATATTTTATCAATAAAAATATCATAATCATAATTGATTTTGGTCAAGCTTCGTAATCAATTTGAAATTGTGTGACATATTCAGTTTTGGTATATTTCATATCATGAGTTGGTTAATATTCTTGTAACATCGGGGAGATTTCTCAAAAGGCAACTTTGTAAAAACATTCAAAATACATTTAAAATACATATATTTAAATATGACATGGTTCTATTGCCAGATACCCAGATACTATTGCATCCTCAAAGGAGAAGTACTCAACTGTAAATTGTATGGATTATAAATTTTGTAGATGTGATCGGCTTTAATTACCTAATTACTAAGGTGTTTAGTTACAGATAATCTGCAGGTTCATTACCTACTATTATTACGGTTTCCCCGGGTTGATTCAAGGTGCCTACAACTTTTGGCATGTAAGAGGATTCCGCGGCGTCATCGGAGAAAAAGTCAGTCTTAATAACATATACTCTAATTTATTTTATTAATATAACATACATACAAGACTTAGATTAGTACTTATAAAAATGATTTAATATTGTACCCTTATGATTAAACTATTTCACATAAATTAGTCATCAAGTACATAGTTTTAGTCAATTAGTATTGAAAGGTGCTACGATAATGGAACCAATGCCGAAGAAAATGTTGCTCAAAATTTTTATTATTAAGTAAAAATATAGAACAGCCAAAATGTGATTGACTACAAACAAAATCTTTTGTTTTATTTTGCCTTGTTTAGTCCCTTTAAGTCCGTCTTTGATAATGTACTTTCTCAGCCCCACCCACCAGATTTTTACATTTTCGCTCCAATCAACGGTCGTGATATCGAAATTGAATATGGTTTTATCAGCAATTGACATCTTCTTGAATAACCTTTCCAAATTGTCATCGTTAAATAACCAATCATGTCGTGTGAAGTAGCTTAGTACTACAGACAGCTTGTACATTTTCTTGTACAGTTTGACGAATCTAAAACAAAATATATCTTACGTGTCATATAATTACTTGTTTTAAGTTAATCCCGTTGCGGCGTTATGCCGTCGGGATCTATCCTTCGACCTTCAAAGATACTCTTACAAATGAAGTTCGGAATTTCTAAAGGTGGTGTTGCATGGGTGAGCTTTATATGGTAGAATTAAAATTGAACCTAGTTCCGATCTTATAATACATGTGTTACATCGTTTTTTTGTAAATGTTTACGGCATTTGATGCATTTTAGCGCAGTTGATGTCATCTCAATAACCAGAGATATCGCTGTGGCTGAAATAGACTAGGAGAACATCATTTTGTTTTTTGAACTTAACTACCCTTACTGTAGTTTATATACATCGCGAGCGTCTCAGCGCTCCTAGTTCGTTTGGATGCATTTCGTACTCGTATATGATATAGTAAATGACAAAAAGCGAAGTAGTAGTAATATACATTACAGTTTTACGTTTTTTAAATAAACTTCTCACAGGTCATTTAAGCTTAACATAACTTTACTGCTGATTCCCACAAAGCATCTGGTACGATCCTGCGCCATCCCCATCTAAAGATTTCCTAGCAACTAGCATAGACCATCGGTCCGTCTAGAGGGATTTCCACTGAAATACTTTGCTGCTCCATGCAACTTACATAGAGGTACTCAATATTATTTTATTTTGCTTTTAGCAGGGCCTGCTAACCACTGCCACTTTATAAGTTGCGGAAATAAGTCTAGCGCTGACCGTTAATGTGCAGAAGTCGAAAATAAGGTATACCCGGGAAGTCAAGGGGGTGCAGGCGACCATGCGTGAGCGCTTATTGGCTCTTGAGTCGCACTCTGCCCCGCGCACCGATACGACAACCCGCTCGCTCCTGGTCGCTTTCTAAATTGTCATTGTAATTAAAAATTGTCACACTTTTATTTTTGTGCAAAGTGGTAAACTGTAATGTACATTCTGTACTTTTGTAATTAATAAAAAAAACCTACTAACATCTAGCAACTTCGTTCGCGTAAAAAAAGTAGCCTCCCTGACTATAATCTATGTCCGTGCTAAATGTCATCCATACAAACATCCAAACTTACGCATTAATGATATTAATGAGATGATGATGATAATTTATTATATAACTAGCTTAAACGAACTAGCTTACAAAAGTACAAACAAAATCACTTTATTCGTAATCAATTTGTAGAAATGAACAATTGCGTTCGCGACAGTACCCATGCGCAGCTCACCTCCACGTTTCGTTCACCGCTAGACTTATGTGCCGCGACCTTAGTTAAGTTTTACCTTGCTTTAACCTAAGTCGACCTTTGTTTTACTCCGGATCATATTGTCGGTGATACAATACGTGAAATATACGTGGTCCTTCAATTTTATTCGTAGATTAGATCTAGCCTTTACCCTTAAAAACTTTTTACTTAAGGTGGTCTACTATTATAAAATAAATGAATACCTTCTTTCTTTCCCGATTAAGAAACAAACACTGTCGACAATGTAAGCTGGGATAAAGTGGAAAAGCCAAGTTAAAAACCAAAAACAAAATGGACTATTCGTCTCCAGTACTCCGCAATACCATAGAGCCCGTGGTGATGCCAATTCGTCTCTGTATTGCCTCATTATAGTTCCAGTCTCACCTAGAACACATTTTTTTTTAAATATATACATTATTAAAAGCTATAAATCTATAAATCATCATTTTTAAAACTTTGATTTAAATATGAATTCCTTGGATTACCGTTGTGGCGGCACACTGCAGCTTTTTCTGCTGCAGCATGGAAGGGTCAATTCTAACGGAGTATAACCACAACCTAATAGATTATGACTTGATTCTTAGAAAGGTTATAGACAACATAACGTTGCTGTTTCGTTTGGTGATTGCACAAATTTGGACCCAGTTACTGGAAGCGAGACATTCTATCTCGATCTTTAGGGATGACAATGCATATACACCTTGAATCTTATTTATTTATTACATTGAGAGTACAAACGAGTACACAGTTCATCTTATGGTAAGTAATTCTTGCGGGCCATGATATCTACATTCATCCTCGACAAGGAATTATAATGTAGATGCGTTGTCATCCTTGAGGACAGATGGAATACCTCGTGACCAGTAATAAAGGTCTCCGGATCCCTGCACTCACCAGACGAAACGCACCAACATTGTGCTGCTATTTTATACTCGTATTCTGTGAGGGCATGTCTCACCCCGGTCGAGCCAACCCATTCATTCTCAAGCCAGAAACAAATTGCAGCATAGCTCTACCACTGTTAAAAACTGTCTTTTTTGATGACGGATGTATCTTATATAACATAGTATAATAATATGGTAATCAAACGTGCATAAGTGTTATTTTGTTTATAAATCAATGTTACTTTTAAACAAGTATAAGTTATATTTACGCCACGTTATGGGGTTCCTTATGCTGCTAAGTGTATAAATTTCAATTTTCTTCTCCCTTGTAGCTGGTCTACTGCCAGTGTCCCAACCGGCTGCGATGATGGCATTGGTTACCAAATCAGCGGGGGCGAAACTCATTCTATTCGCTAATTTTGCAAACAAAACTTTTATCAATCCCATGCCTAATCCCAGCACCAACTGAAATGTAAAATATTAAAATTTTATACCAAATATACATTTCATTTATATATTAAAATAAATTAAAGTACGTATTTACATTAGAGTAAAATTGTTTGTGTCTGGCATTTTAAATTCAAATTTAAAACTTACTTCATTGTTTATTGCATTACTTTAAAGACTGCTTTTTTTTGTATTTGGAGTAAATAAACAACTTAGCATTTTCGAAGATTACGAAATGGTAACCATGAAAGCCACCCTTATGTTGTTACTCTTAAATCTAGCACCCCATCTAGAAGTTTTTGAGGTGGTTTGATTTGATGCGTCATTATGAGGCCATAATGACTCGTCAAATCAAACCTAGGCTATTTGTATTGTTAGATCACCCATAAAAAAATTACCCATATAAATATTTTTATTAATATTATAAAAACAGCATTTTATGCAGAATTTATGGTTTCTCATCTCAATATGATGCTATATTGTTAGATAGTGCAGTATTGGTCAATCATTTTTATTTCCATAGTATTCATTGTTAAATAATTATAAATAAATTGTGAACCGCGGCGCTGTGAGATCAACTTCTATTTATAGACTTTATACTTTAAGCATTTAGTGATATTGGACAAGAATATGAGTCGCAGTATCCCGAACGCTGTCCATACGTATAATTGGGTCAATTGACGTCTTGGTCGAGGTCTCACAACGACATGGTGTTCCCCCCTACCTGCAAGGCGTGATCGCGGACTACTTGCGCGACAGGTACATCTTGTACATGGACCGAGACGGTACGAGGATCCGGAGGGAGATCCAGTGTGGGGTTCCACAGAGGTCGGTGCTGGGCCCGTTACTTTGGAATCTCGCCTACGACTCTGTTCTGCGAGTCGAGCTCCCCGCTGGCGTTTTTGTCGTTTGCTACGCGGACGACACGTTGCTTGTCGCCAGCGGGGACTCCTTCGAGAGGACCAAGGAGCTCGCCGAGCTTGGGGCGGAAATCGTCGTCGCCAAAGTCTACGAGTTGGGCCTTTGGAGCCTTACAAGAACGAGGCGCTATGGTTCCACAAACTGCCGCGGAGCAGGGAACCACCCGACTCGTGCGTCCGAGTAGGTGGGTCTGAAGTCAGAGTGGGGCGGTACATGAAGTACCTGGGCCTCACTCTGACAAGTCGCTGGGGCTTCGAAGAGCATTTCGAGCGCCTAGTCCTCCGGATGGAGAGCGTAGCGGGTGCTCTGCACAGACTGCTGTCCAATTTCGGGGGACCGAGGGAGGAAGTTCGCCGCCTCTATGCCGGGGTCGTACGATCCGTAGCCCTGTACGGGGCGCCCGCCTGGGCGAAGAGGCTGGCCATCCGACGCCGTAGGACTAAGATCTACAGCGTGCAGCGTAGGATGGCCATACGGGTCGTACGAGGATAACGGCCGGTATCGTTCGAGGCGGCGACAATCCTGGCTCGCTTTCCACCTCTGGACATAGTGGCGGACATGGACGCGAGGGTGTATCACCAGATTCGCATCCTACGCCAGAGCGGTGGTGGCGAGCCAGAAGAGGCGGTGAAACGGCAGGAACGACGTATCGCGTTCGCGTATCGTGGCGCGCACGGCTCGGTGAGGAGCGGTATGCGCGCAAACGCGTCGTCGAAGCATTCCTGCTGGTCTTCGAAGCCTGGATGCAGCGACGAGGAGGAAGACTCACCTACAGACTTACGCAGGTGATCACTGGGCATGGATGCTTCGGTGATTACCTGTGTAAGATCGGTCGCGAGACGATGGCGAATTGCTTCCACTGTGGCGGCAACCATCGAGACTCCGCATCGCACACGCTCGCTGCTTGCCCGGCGTGGGAAGCCGAGCGGCGGGTCTTGGTCGGCCACATCGGACGGAACCTGTCCCTGCCAGCAGTCGTGTCGGTGATGCTGCGCGGGAAACCGGCGTGGAGGGCCGTAGCCTCCTTCTGCGAGACCGTAATGGTCCGAAAGGAGGCTGCCGAGCGGGACAGAGAGAGGACCGATCCTGCTCGGAGACGGGGCCGACGCGGCGCTTGCGCGCCTCGTCACGGCCCTCCCATTGGTGCTCCCCTACCATAAACGGGGCCCTTCGGGTCGCTGACGATCGGAGTGGGGGCTCCGACCGTCCAGTATGAGCGATCCCGAGGAGGACGACGGCACGACGTGGTACCGTGTCGTCGTGATAGTTCCGCGAGGGTTCTGGGGGTGCGATCTTCACGCACGCCCCCGGGACGGGCTATCCCAGCGAAGCGCAGGGGGGTTGCGGGTGCGTTCCTTACGGAGATCCCGCGACCCCTCGCGAGCGTTGGTGGCGACCACAGTGGAGTTTTAGTCGGTGCGAGTCCGACATAACCCGTCCTCACCCCCTGGAGGGCGGGTATGCGTAGGCATTTCCCCACGCTAAAAAAAAAAAAGGTCTTACAAAGATTTTGCCGTGAGTAAAAGTGCCCATGTACTCGCCATTGATGTTAACCGATAATGAGTTACGTGGATAGAATATCAACGTGTCTAACAGCTCAATATAAATAATAACTTTGTTGATTAATATTTTATTTATTAGTAAAAAAAATATTACTAAATCTAATATAACAAATCGATAACTGACACCTGATTATGTTCTTGTATTTGGGTCTTTTCCAAGAATACGCCCTAACTTTACTAACTTTACCTAGCTCTAGCCGAAGAGGCGGATCCGACCGACTGATGACCAATTTAATGTCAGTACTTCGCTCAGAAATTGGGCCGCCTCTGGCTTTCAAGTCCAACAGGAACTCAGAGGTATGCGAGGAGTGGCTATTACCTGCTGGACAGTCAGAAGAAAATTAAAGGTGGTTAACCTGACTCCAAAAAGGCCGGCTACTTACTGGCCTTAAGATGACCCCAGCTCATCGAGCAGCCCGACTATGTTTCGCAGGAGAACACGTGAAGTGAACGGACGGACAGTGTAGCTCTGTACTCTTCTCAGATGAAAGCCTTGAAGATGAAAGAATGTCTCCATGGCAGCCATAGACGACGAGGCCTCAGAAGACCTGGAAAGCGATTCGTCCAGTGTTGCGAAAAGTGAAAATGTAGCATTTTGTAGGAGGTTTCTGGATGGTGTGAAATACTCGCCGTATTTCAATGGAGGAAAAGTTGGTTTTCATTGAAACTAGCAGAAGATTTTAAGGTTTCACGGCGAACCGATATATTGAAGAGATATTAGGGGATCATATAATTCTTTACGCTCGCTTTAACAGTGAAAACTTTGTGCTAATTCAAGACAATGCCCGTCAATATACTACAGGTTCTGTTCGGCGGTACCCGCAGGAGGTCTAAATTGAGTGCATGGACTGGCCAGCTCGCAGTCCGGACTTAAATCCTATTGAGCATTTATGGGACGAGCATAAAATAAAATTTCTGGTTCGAAGAATGGTATGGTGTTTTTCAATAAATAGGGAAAAATCTTATCCGAAGAATAACTGATTAGGAGCTGTAATTAGAGCCAGGGGCTCAATATAGTAATAATAAATATTGAATTGTTTTTTTATTATTTAATTTATGATTGTTTTGTCTTTTTGTCTGTAGTTTTTTAGAGTGAATGTTACCTTATCATAGAGTTTAAAATGAATTTGTATATATTTTTTTATTATATAAAGCATTTATTAATATGTCATCTCATTATAAAGATAAGACCTTCACCATTAATCTACACTACTAACTGTAGTAGTTAAAAAATAAATATGAGCAACAGATTTTGTACGAGAATATTTTGACCGCAAGCGTAAGGCGCGAGCGATTTTTTTGCTCACTAGTGTATTTTGATATTAATTTTATTTAACATCGAATTAAAACGCATTTAAAAATAAAAATATTATCCATTAAATGGAATCCTGTCAATGGAATACAATCCAATCATATAAATTATTAATTAGATAGAATCCGTTGAATAATTGTTCGCAGTACATTGCATATACTAGGTTACCAACTATACAATATAGTGAAAATACAACATTGGATTCAACTATCCACTATACTACTCAGCGAGCCTCCCGCTCGCGAGTCTTATTTGATAAAGCTGTAGAGGTCTATGGACCAACAGCAATACTCACATGAAAAAAAAAAAGGATTCAACTAAGCACCACCAAAATATCTTCGTAATATAGGGCCATTTCTAATTATTTAATATTATTAATATTTAACAAATTTAATTTTGTTTTAAATTTAAAACAAAATTTATTTCTATTATGTATATATTTTTTAATGTTATTTTTTAATATTTTTTTTACTTATTAATACAATAATGTTGTATTAAACTATTAAAAATTTCAAGAAATTTGTTGGATATTTTTGTAGCCACACGCGCCATCTCTTATTAGAAACCGGATTGACAAAGAGGCGGCTGTCAATTTATGATATAAAATAAAAAATTAACAATGAACAATATGGAGGTTAAAATTATTGACTGGTTAATTGATGAAAATATCGACCTAACAATATAGCAACGTAATGTGATGCACAAGATGTACCTAACCGAGGTGTTAAAATGTTAATTTTTATAGAATAGGTGACTAAACAAGAAATAAAAATAGCTCACCTTAACTGACCTTACTATGGATTCTGTTGGTCATTGCGTGTTAGTAAATAACGTTAGCAGAAGTTTTGGCTCGCGGGCCACCTGAGTGCGTGACGCGGGGATACTTAAATATTTAAATTCAATATAGCATCAACGAAAATCATACAAGTTTCTTCTATGGCAGTTATGTATCATAGTTGGTCACTATAACACTATAATATAGTTTGTTGAATAAAATAGTAAATGAAACTTACACCACTAGGTCCATATACGCTACTCATGTCAACCCAACCCGGCACCGGTTCCAGGATTGTGGATATAACTGAAATAAAGTTTTGTATTATTTTATTCAATCAAATACTTAGTCTATATTTTTACTACGAAATTAGGAGTGCGTTTGTGCACACAGATCAGATCAGATCAGTTCAAGGTAAGTGATTATTCTATTAGCACGGACTCGCCCATCTATAAACCAGGACATGCTTAGGTACTACTTTAAGCTAGTATTGTGTGCCTGTTACTAAAAAATCCGTAATCAAAAACATTTTATTAGGTACATACATACACTCATATATATTCTTGTCTTCGCATACAAGGCCGTAACAAATCTTATGCAATATTCCAAACGTTTTACCCGTAGTTTGTTTAGTCACAAATGTGAAGAGGAGAGAGTTCATAAAGTGCCTTGAGTGTTTTTTGTAATATCAGTATTAGTGATTTTTTTGTAATATCAGATACATAGGTAGGAGTTCAACGACCGTCACTAAATAGAGCGTCGACCTAAGTAAGTTTGTGAGATGTCGATGGATACTGGTGGCTCGGCTTCAGTGGAATAATAATGACTGAGATAATTATTGATGACGCATTCCTGTATACTTCAGGTGACATAAAAAAAATATCAGTAAAGAGATACTTACCAATTGCTGGTCTGACAATGCAAATCGGCAAGTTACCGGACATGGTACGCACGACCTCTTCAGCTATCGCCTTCGAAAATGTGTAAGTGTTGGGCCACCCATCTGCCAATCTATTTTATAATAAAAATTGTATATCTTATATCAATAATGTCGATCTCTTTCATTTTGACACACAGTGACTTCTTCTGGTTCCTACTCGATATTCTGAATAGAATACATTACATATACTAGACATAAGCATGTGCGTACATAGTGACACTCAGTTGTAGTCACCTTTTCTGATACAATATAAGTAATGTACGATAGGATTGGAGTATGGTTGCAGTGTCAGTAAAACGGGTCATTGTATATTAGTGCAAGAACTTCTAACCCGATAACCATCAAGTTGTAATACACAAATATTGACCTCAACTCCACGACGTATGTGCCGCTCAGGACGGAAAGCACACGAGGCCATTCTCGTATCACCAGTGTAGGCGTATCATCAAATATCCAAAAGTGCTGATCATACAAAAATAGCAAAAGGTTACGAAGCGTTTGAAGTACTCGAAAAATATTACATAAATTTATTATTATATGTATTATTATTACGTTTAAAATATTTTAAAATAATTAAAGGTGTTGTTCTTGTTCAATTTACAGGACCCCAGGTTTGTTAAATCGTCGGAAATTCTCTGCCGCCTGGACACACCATAAAAAGGCATTTATGGTGTATGGTGTCTTGTTAATCCCGGACAAAGCCTCTTTAAGTGATAAAGAGATAATTTCTCTTTTACTAACGAGAAATGGCTAGACGTGGTACTACTGAGTGTACCAGGAGACAATATGGAAAGAAAATGAGTTCATGATGAAGGAACAAGGTAATTATAGACGCTGTTGCCTCTCTTACTTCCTCTCCGATACTTCTTTAGGATAGACACTTCTTTAGGAAAACCATGGATATTTTCTTACTATTTTATGGTGTTATTCTGTAAAAGCACACACATATTTAGCCACTCAGGAAATATTAGAGAGCTTGTTTGGGAAGTGTTAATGCATCCACCATATAGCCCTGACCTTGCACCTCAGATTTCCACCTTTTTAGGTCTTAAGGTAGTGTTAGGTTAACATAAAGAAAGGACTGTCAAAATCACTTGTCGCAGTTTTTTGATCAGAAGTCCCATAATTTCTACATAATGTCACTATCTAAAAAATGGCAACAAGTTATCGAACAAAATGGCACATATATATTATCTTATCTATAATCTGTATGTAAAATGTAAATAAACTAGATGTATCTTGAATTTGTATATTAAATACGAAATAACTTTTCTCCCTAACTATTATAATGAATTTTAATATGTTTAATCTCTTGTCTTTAAATTAAAAATGAGTGTCCTCCTTCTTTCAAATTTTTTTACTTAATTTTTCCAAAACAATATATGTTTATGCTTAAACATGAATTATTGCAGATTTTTAGTGTAATGAAGTTATTTTGAACCAGAAAAATTACTTATTTCGGGTTAAAATTACCTAGTTCTGTCCCATCCTTATTAATTTTAAATATCGAATACTGACAAGACGAAAAATTGTTAAAAGTGACTAGTTAAGGTTTGAATAGGTAGTGGTAGCAATTGTTGGAGGCTATATTAGGTAATATTTCTGGTTGTTTTGTGTAAGGAACCAAACATTCAGTGTGGTTCCGAAACCTATGTAGTAGATGTTAAAAATTATCAGTAGGGAAGCGGAATAAGTATCATAAAAAAAATCGCTCTCGTACAGTGAGTGACTGGAAGTTCAAAGTAAACGACTCTTATGGTCTCCATGATAGACAGCGAAATTATAAGCTACCTGGACAAGAAATCTAAAGATTCCAACGATCTTTATCAATTTTAAGAAAATATATATTTACTTACCCTGGAGTCAATTTGTTGAGTCTCTCTTCTGACATTGTTTCAGCCATTTGTATTAGAGATTCTGGGGTAGCAGGAAGCATTTGAAATTCCTCAAGAACTAAAGTGCCAATTCGATCTTTGGTTGCATACGTGTATGCTGTTGAAACATACACAAAGGCACGCAGATTTTTACAAGCCTTGCCCAAGTGAAGCATCTCTTGCGTACCTTTTACATTGCAAAGTAATGACTCCTTTAGTTCAACATCAAATCTTACATTTGCAGCGACATGGAAGATCATATCCACCTGGCAAAATAAAATTAAGATTGATTTTTTTATTAATGTGGGATACATTAATAAAAAAAACAATCTTTTTCTAAGAGAATCTCGCGAGAGTTTGCCCACGACAATGGAGGTCACTCGACTTGATTTTCGCGTTATGATTTATTATGGTTATAAAAAAGGTTTGAAGCCAAAAAATGTTTTAAAATGTAAGCTTCTGGTAAGTCTGGTTGTTCACAAGCAATAGTGTTTAATTGGTTTGCTGAATTTAAAACCACGGGGTAACTTTTTAGAGCCGCAAAGGGCGGTATTCAAATATTCAAGATAATTATCGAGAAATTTATTTGTGAATACTCATAAATTCATATGAAAAGTGTCAGCGAGAGATAGGTATTGGATTAGCAGCTTCATTTATGGAATTCTGTAACTCCGTAAGCGATTTTCGAGATATTTTGACAAAAATTTAAACATAAACAGAATAAAAATCGCATGGATTGGTGAGAATTGAACGACTGAGCTTGAAAACATGACGTTTATAATATACTGACAGGTGACGAAATATAGATATAGTTATTTAATGAAAAAAAAACTGATTCTGAAACAGGGTGTTATGTTCCAAGATGAGCCCCTAACAACTGCCCCACTTTTGTGCAAGACGCAATTCTCTTAATTGTACTCATGTGGTGCTAGACGATCAGTTATATCCGGCACATTCTCTGACATCACCATAACGTCGCTCTCTACAGTTCGATCAGAATACTCTTTCTTTTTTATTAAAAAAAAGTGTCTTGCCGAAATATACCAGAGCAAGCGGCTAAGAACAAAGCACATTCTGGATGTTCTGACTTTCTGCATTTTGTGGTCATTGGGATTTTACAAATGACGAGACGATTTGAAGTGACGAATGAAAATATCCTAGGTGAACAAATTGATATACGCTTTTATTTTTTTTGACATAACCATACGAGGAACTTGGCAAACGTAGCTCGGTAATGAGCGTAAGTTAGCGTCTGATAATTTTAGTATAGTTTTTACAATGAACGAGTCTGTTTGTGTGTTTTCACAATGAACGAGAATGTCGAGATATATTACTTCTTTAGCAATAGTAGTCCAGTCATTATCGCTAAGCCCAAGTCGTTTTTCAGCCATATCACCTTTAACGGGAATAATCTTATTTCCGAAGTTTGGCTGTTCTTTGTATAACGATCCGAAAACCTGAAAACGGTGTTATTTATATTTGACGTGCTTTTAAATTAACTTCAAATTAAGTCCATGTATTATTTTACGATTACGATTTAATATAATCAAAAGCAAAATAAATAATAAATAAAACTCACTGGGTCTTCTAGAACATCTAACAACCTCTGTTGCAAAGTTTTATTTTTCTTCGGACGTATTAAAATAAAAATATTTTTTATAGAGCATGCCCTTAAAAATGAATAAAGGAGTAAATAAAGTTTCATACAGATACATATATATATGTATATAAATATATATATATATATATATATATATATCTTTATATATATATATATATATATATATATATATATATATATATATATATATAAATATTTTATCTTCTTTCTAATAATTAGCATTATTTAGCTCCTGAAAACACGTGTTTCTGATTTATTATTACCCGAGTTTACTTGGGTTTGTTCAAAAAACAATCTCAATTAGTCTAAACTTGTGGTTTCTACAGTGAACACGCCATAAAATGGGAAAACTCTCTACAAATAGTGAAGTGCGTTCTGCCATCGTTGTTGTACATAATGAAGGCGAATCCGAAAGTGAGATTGTTTAACAACTGAAGTTATCGAAGACTTGTGTTCATGACACAATAACTGGATACAGGGAGACAGGCTGTTTTCAAGATCGTCCACGCTCGGGAAGGCCGAGAGCTACCACGTCTAGTGAAGATAATTTGTTTGTTGTTACCAGCAAGCGAAATAAGCGCTTAACAGCACAGCAGGTTCAAAACGTAGAATTTACGTTCGACGCAGTGCCCAAGAAAAGATGATGTCAGATTGTGTAGTCCCAACAATCAAGCATGGGGGTGGTTGCTTCTCTAGCCAAAGAACTAGTGATTTGATTAAGAATGTAGGAATTTTGAAAAAGGAACAGTACAAAAACATTTTAGAACGAAATGCCGTTTCTTCCTGGTTGTGATTAATTGGAGATGGATTAATTTTCCAACAAGATAATGATCCAAAGTATAGCTCAAAATTATGTCGAGGATATTTAGAAGAGTAAGAGGCACAAGAGGTGTTAAAAAACATTTTTTGGCCTCCTCAGAGCCCGGATCTCAATCCTATTGAACTTTTGTGGGAGCTTGATAGGAACGTCCATAATTGTAGCCCATCCTCGCGAGAAGAAATGTGGAATGGTTTATGGGAAATTTGAAACAAAATATCACAAGACACTATTAACAAATTGATTGCCCGTATTCCGAGACTTGTGAAAAAAGTAATAAAATGTAAAGATATGTAGAGAGGATTTTTTGCATGAAAAATCAGTTTAGCTAACTAAAGCGTTTTTTGCATGAACTGTTAATATTTCTTAACGCTTTTAAGGTATATGGTTTGTCAAACAATGTTCTATTAGATGATTAAACGGGTTAATTAAACATATAATATTTTATTGGAGTTTTACTTTATTTTCCTATTTTAATTAACTTTTGGCCTGCAGTACAAGTTATTGTACAAGTAACAAAATTCAAAATTTTGAGAAAACAATCTGTAACAGATGTATAGACAGACGCAAGAGTGATACTACAAGGGTTTTGTTTTTCCATCGTACTAAACCCTTATAGTTGACTATTTTTTATACTAATGAATCCTTACAAATTATATACCTCACTAAAAACAGAAGTAAGTTATCAATTCTTACCTGAATAATTTTTCGATAAGCAATTTTCCTAAAAATCCTGTACCCCCAGTTATGAATACCGAGCTGCCTGCATAAAATTTTTGAATCGTTGAATCACCAAACGCTGCAGTCTTTCTCAGCAACTGCTGCCGAGATAGAGCAGATTGCTCTAATGCTTCAGCTATATCCATTATTACTTTTCATAAAATTTATTGATTCTCTTTAAAACTAATTTAAAACTCCTATATTCTAAGTCTAGTAGAACACATTGAGTACTACTAAAAGCTCTCCCCTAGTAGAAAATATGTCCAGTAAATCTCTTGTGATGTCTTTTAAACCACTATCAAACATTGAATGGCCATAAGGAAACAATTTTGATTTTTTATACACTAAGTTTCATTTATTTATTAATACATATTCATTCGTAAAAGCAGAGTATTGTAAAATAAACGAAAAGCAGCTCATTTAGCAGTAACTTATAAATAAATGAATATTCAGATCTTTGAACTTTGGCATAACAATTTATTTTAAAGAATAGAATAACAAGTACTTGTCAAGTTGTGATACCGTTATTTCAACTACCAAGTTAACAAATGGAATAACATTTATTTAAAAATTCCGAATATGCAGGCTATGCAATCAATCCAACTCTAATAACTAATAATAGCACGTAGTCTGAACAGTTCTCTTTAATTTTTAAAATTACCATTAATATACAGATTAAGATTATTTACCAGTAATCTCAAACCATATAATTATGAAAACAACCACAAAGTATAAAAACTTATTATGTATCAATGTAACCAATGAATGAATGAATGAAATAAATTGGGTGATGAACAAGGTGGTGAAAATTCACAGACAATGTAGTAATTATGTGATAAATGTTTAACTGAACCAAAGTTCGAAAAAGGGCGCTGATGTATAATTATCTATTAGCCGCGAAACGAAACCATAGTGTGATTCAGAAACAATGCAGATGGCGTCGAGCTCGATCTTAGATTTAAAACGATTTATATTATTTTTTATTTTTCAACACCGATATACGTATACATTTAATTTTAAACAGAAACAAGTATATGAAAGATCGTGCTTCATACTTTGAAAATGACGGACTTCCATACAACCGTTCATCCCCTATCTTACCCCTTAGGGTGAAATATCCAAAAATCCCTCCTTAGTGAATACAAAATAAAAGTCATCAACTGCCAACATTTCAAGCTTGTATCCTCAGCGGTTTAGGCTCTGCGCTGATGAATCAGTCAGTCAGCCAGGAAAAGTAATTATATATGTATAAATAAATATGTCAATGTATTGCGGAAAATATCTAATATAATACGATCACAAATTAACTTAAATGTACAAGTTTGGATCGCGAATTATTTATGTCGATGTAAGATCTATGTACAATAAAGGCCTAATTATGCCTGAGATTATTGGATATTAATGTAATATTGTATTTATTAAAACAACCTTCATGGATCGTGACATCCTGTCCGCTAAGTGTGTTGGAGTCGTAAACTCAAGCGGTTCTGGCGACAACCACCGGTAACGACAAAACGTCCTGTGCTCACTCCTGAGTACGCTTACATTAAATGCCTCGCTACTAGTAACTGGAATTCCGGATCCCTACATTCACCAAACGAAACATAACAGTGTTATGCTGCTATTTCATTCTGCGAGGGCTTGGTCCAGTCAGCTCCATCAGTAAGAAGTAAGTGTATAAATAGAATCATGTAATATTTTAAAATAATTAAGTTAATGTGTTATTAAACTTAAAAGTATTACAAGTTTGATTCACACTTTCTCACTCCTACAAGATATTATTACATCACCAAAAGTTATAAAATTTTTCGTTCGTTTTGATTAACTAACGGCATCTATTAGAAATGCTTAGCTCTTTTTAGTTGTTCTTATTGGAACGTTGTTTTATTTTATTTTCACTCTGGTAAAGATAGATGTCGCTGTTGGCATAACTGCAACATTTTCTGATTCATTCTATATTTTATACAACTTTGTAAACTTTTGGGACTATTATGAATAAATCTGAAAATATTGCGTTTTGCGACAACGTTTTCAAAGTAGATATAAAGTGCTAGATAAACAAATTTACTGTTCATCATTATAATCATCTCAACCTGCTCATAGTCCACTGCTGAACATAGGACTCCCCCATATATTGGTACAAAGTACGATCATGAGACACGTGCATCCATCGCCTTCCCGCAAACTTCCATAGTGTCGGCATCCAGGGCTATCCAGGGTCGGCATTTAAAGTTAATAATAAATATTTTAAATGTTAGTCAGTAGATTTTTTGTTTCATAAAACCACATAAAACAAAAATAAGACTAAGTGTAAAACATTTGAAAACATTTGCATTTTTAAGGCATGCAAAATATAAAGAAGTTTCAAAAATAATTTCAGTCTATAGCAGTGACAAAGTTGACAATTTTATATTGTAAATTATGAATGGCTATGACATATTAATTTGTATGTAGCTTGAATTCTAACAGCGAGAGATTGGAAAGTGGACAGACTGCAGTCAGCTAAGCGGCATAGACCGTATCGTTCGCACGCAACTTTTTGGATCCACCCCACCTGATGACAAACTGGCCGAATAGTAAAAACAATAAAAAGTGACGCCAACATTTGACAGCCGTCAAAAACCCGGTAGTAAACATCGAGCAAATTTTAAGTGTAGTTTATATAAAAAATTAAATAATAAAGGAAGATTTAGTGGCTTGGATAATATATTATTGGAATATTCATCTGGAAATTCTCCGTTAAAGGTGAGTCGTCGCCTTAAATTAATCCTCTTACAACCCGTTATGCAGGTTTTTAATTGTACTTCTTTGTATGTTTAATAATTTACCTACAACTTGCAGTATAGTTTTGCATTAATGACACGAGATAAATACGTGTGTATGTTTATACCGAGAAGATATTTATAAATTACCAGACCACCTCATTCTTATTGAGTATTTATAAAAATTGATAACAAAACCAAACATTGTTATACTATAAATCAACGTTACTTCAAACAAACTAAACTAATAAAATTATCGATAATTAAGTTCACCTCGCTCCATTGTGGGACATAACAAGTTAAAAAAGTAGAAACGTTGAAGCCAGATAGGAAACATTTTGAATGGTGATAGTATCAGCAAATAAGATACGAAATTACTACAATCATTAAACGTGCCATTACGGCAAATCTTACTATCAAAGAAATCTATGTTTACACTGTTTAGTGGCTGATGTAACGATAATATTTTTGTAGTGATTTTTTTATAGTTGAGCGGGTGACAAACTATCGTACAATTCACCTGATCGTAAGTGATTAGTGCATCCCATGAAACCCACATTCATTCTCGAAACGGAATCATAATGCAGACGCGTTATTACCCCTGAGAACCAAGATAGAATGCCTCGTCACCAGCAATAAGGCTCAACGGATCCTTTTACCCACCAGACGAAATACAACAGTGTTATTTTACTGTTTTTTAAAATATTCAAATTCGTAAATTCGGAATCAAACTTGATGTTTAAGAGGTTTCCGCTTTTTCTCATTCATGATACAAAACAATGCAGCGGCAAATTGCTACTTTATCCCGGTATCAACACAACGATTTTTATAAAAACGTGATAACTATAATCAAGCTCTCTTACGATTAATCTATAGGGTCGATATCTGCATTTTGCTCTCTTATGTGTGTTTATTTGTTCGGTGTTGTTGTTTGATGTGTTAATTTGTAATTCTGATATAAAAAATTACCAGCTGCACTGCTCAGCATGATAATTATGAGCAACACTTCATAGAAGTGACAGTCTTACTGTTGCATAAATAAATAGTAAAATATTTTAATTTTGCAATATAAAAGATTGTTGCAATTTTGCAGCAAAAAATCTTTTGTTAGACTTGTGGCACGGTACATTCGTGTTATAATTACATTAACGGATCATTCTTAACGAAACAGGTCTCTGAATTTACCGTTAATGAAGCTGTTAATAAAACGTAGTCTGTTATGCTTTTCTATTGTTTTACCTTATTGTACTAAGCTAAATAAAATTTTACTTTAATTATTTATTATATTTTCGCAAATACTATATATTAATGCCTCTATCGAGTATTGGGACATTGTCCGCCACGTGACTCCGATGCCGAATGATGGACTTTTATAATTTTGTATTATTATTTTGAAAAATTTTATTATAATAGTTCCTCTGAATGTTGTTGTTTATTCCAGACCACGTGGCATATAAAATTGGCACTAAGAATCGGTACTCAGGAGTCTCGGTGTTATACACTTTAAGGCAACCCAAGGCTCTACAGTCCATTGTCTTATGGTTAACATGGATATTGAAATCTGTATAAGTCAGGAGTATAATAGAAACACTAGCCCTTGTACAGCCGCAATGATGCTAAAATGGGCACAAATTAAACAACCTTTAGCATATTTAAGTCAGTTTTCTGCCTAATGGTAACGTTGAAGGATTATGGTAGCTTTATAACGGATTACCAAACTTTTTTAACAGCCTATGAGGACATGGGTTACCAGCTAAACAGACTAAGTAGTATAGATAAGCGGTACCTCTAAGTATTTTATAAAAGAAACATATTATTAAATTTCGTTTATATATTTTATCGTCTCTTATAACTTTGTTTTAAAGTATGCATTTAGTAGACAATGTTTATTTTTTGGTTGGTAAATTATTTAAAACGTATTCTTATGATTATTTTAGAAATTAAAAAAAAAATTATTCGAAAAATAATGCAAAATGTATTATTTTCGAGTGCATAATTTTTTTAAATTTTTATTACAAATTTGTAGAAAGTGATCCATAACAAAAACTTTAGACGAATTTTTATGTTCAGGACTTTCAATGGACTAAAGGAAATTTTTTATACAAAAACATCGTTTTTTTTCTTCGGGCTGATGGCCGCTGTTAGCCCGAGGGCTTTTACAGTTTCACCGGGTTGAGAGGTGACCGAGCGCTTATGGCGCTCAGTCGAGACCTCTATTAGTGGGTAAACAGCACAAGGGCTCCCGGCAAAAGGGTGCCTCGGCTTGGACCATTGCCATGTTCCGCGAGAGCGTCTGACTCGAGGGTGCTCGAGAAGCTGAACCTCGGATAAATCTGGGTTTCTGAACTAGGTGTTTATGCTGATGACACTTTTTTTGTCGTTAAACTTAGTAATTATCAGACATACTTTAATTTGTGACGATGTAAATAATACTCTCTCTAAAGTAGTTAGTTTCAATACTCTTAAATAGCAAGGTTAACATTGGTTTCGTGCTTCAAATATTTCACATTATTTTACTATATTATGTGTGTGTAACATTATAGTAAAAGTATTGATAGTAAATTAGTTCCGCTGAGTTATTTTCGGATTTTTTGGGTTTTTAGGTCTGGCATGCTTTTCCATACCAGTATTAATATTTTGACAACCGATAAATAAGTTAAATGTTTCATGTTAAATAAATTGTAAATAATTTGACTAAATAGAGTTAAAAGCTGGAAATTAAATAACTATATGCCACTGTTAACGTTTATTTAAATATGAAACGACTTTAGAATAATCAAAAGTGGTGCAGATAAGGAGAATATAGTAAAATACACCCGGCACATACCAAATCTATTATTTGCAGGTACATATTAATAGAGAAAAAAAACCGCACCTTATACTACCATCAGACGTTCCGATTTGAGGGATCCACAATTTCAATTCGTGCGGTATTTTTTTTTATTTTATGGCTGATGGCCAATGTTAACCCGAGGTATTTTATAGCTTCACCGGGTTGAAACGTGCGCTTAGGGCACTCAGCCGGGACCTTGATTAAGGGGTAAACAGCACAAGGTTTCCCGAGAGGGAGCCTCGACTTGGACCGTTACCCTGGGCGCGAAAGCAACTGACTCGAGGGTGTCCGACAGGGCCGAACCTCGGCTTGCTCAGTTATTTCTGACGGATTAACTAAATTAATATCATTATTATTATGAACGACAATTTATGCGGCAATAGACATAGTATGCAGACTGTCCGACATATTTATTATCAACACTGGCGCTAACCGTTACTCATACACACAAAGAATCCTTGTAATATCTTCGCCTAATAGTTCCAACCAAACTACGACAAGAGCTGGTCCGTTATGTCCCTGCGTAATAAAATTACACTATACAAAGCGTGCATCCGACCCATAATGACATACGCAAGCCCCGTCTTTGCGCATGCTTCCCCGCGTCACATTCACCGACTTCAGGTAATACAAAATCGTTTCATGCGCAAGGCCACCGGTGCACCGTGGTTCTTGCGTAATGAAAATCTACACATAGATCTTGAGCTGCCGACCATAGCTCAGTACCTGAAGCAGGCTTCCCGCCGATATTTCGACTCTGCCGTCACACACTCTAACCCCTTGATTGTAAGTGCCGCCACTTACAATCCCATCGCGAATCACAGAGTCACCCGCGTCCGAAGGAGACCGAGGCACGCTCTCGATGACCCCGACGACGTGACTACCAGGGCCCAAGCCCTTCATAAAACACAACACACGTACATTGCACCCTCACATCGCCCCCGCCGACGGCGAGGGCGTCACAGACAAGGATATTCGCGATACCGCCATGTCACTGGTCGGTTCTCTCCAGTCCATACAGATAGAAGCGTCGCTGGAGTTTCTTGCGCCACTTCTTCTCCAGCGCCCACGCATTCCGAAGTGGTGGTACAGATAGCTAATAATCACAGCGAATTTAAAGAATCCTCTGTCAGAAGCAACTGACCGAGCCGAGGTTCGGCCCTCTCAGGCACCCTCGAGTCAGACGCTCTCGCGAAACAAGGTAACGGTCAAGCCGAGGCTCCCTCTCGGGAGCCCTTGTGCTGGTTACCTATATATAGAGGTCTCGACTGAGTGCCATTAGCGCTCGGTCACCTCTCAACCAGTGAAACTGTAAAGCCCTCGGGCTAACAGTGGCCTTCAGCCCGAAAAAAAAAAAAAAAAAAAAAGAGAGCTGGTCCGTTGCAATTTTTTCCATAACCACACATCTGTAGGCGCGTCATTACGCCGCCTTGCGCTGCTTGTTGAACGTTGCCTATTATAATCTAGCCGTTTATAATTTAAATGAATTCACCTAGTTATTTAATATTTATTGTCTTATATGTGTATTACTTTTATCTTCTTTATTTTCGAGTATGGCTAATCAGATAAAAACAAAATATTTATTTACTTATTACACTGCAGGCCAAAAGTTTAAGACGACCTTAATTAAAGTAGGAAAATATAGTAAAACTCTAATAAAATATTAAATGTTTATTTAACCTGTTTAATCATCTATTAGAACATTGATTGACAAACAATGTAAACAATATAATTAACAGTCCATATATAAAAAAAGGCTATAGTTAGATAAACTGATTTTTAATCAAAAAATCGTCCTTTACCTTTATTATATTTTTCATAAGTCTCGGCATACGGGCAATCAATTTGTTAATAGTGTCTTGCGAAATATTGTTCCAAATTTCGTATAAACCATTCCACATTTCTTCTCGCGAGGATGGGCCTCGATTACGGACGTTCCTATCAAGCTCTTCCAATAAAAGTTCAATGGGATTTAGATCCGGGCTCTGAGGAGGCCAAACCATGTTTTTTCCTTGTACCCCATTTCTCTTCTAAATATACTTCACATAATTTTGAGCTATGCTTCGGTTCATTATCTTGTTGGAAAATTAATCCATCTCCAATTAAATGCAACCAAGAAGTAACGGCATTTTGTTCTAAAATTTTTTGTACTGTTCCTTTTTCAAAATTTCTTCAATTTTAATCAAATCGCCAGTTCCTTGGCTAGATAAGCAACCCCAGACTTGATACTATGACTACAGATAATTGAGCCACCCCCATTCTTGAATGTTAGTACTACACAATCTGACATCATCTTTTCTTGCGCACTGCGTCGAACGTAAATTCTACGTTTTGAACCGAATAGTTCAAACTTAGATTCATCGGTCTAAAGCACTTTTTTAAAATCTTCTTCAGTCCAATCTCGATGGGCAAGAGCCCACTGCATCTGTTTTTTTTTATTTTGCGGCCTTAGCAGAAGTTTCCGAACGGCAACGCGACCAATACAACTTCGCATCTCTCAGTCGCCGTTTTACTGTAGTCAATGATAAAGGTTTAACTCGGGTTTTGATAACTTGAACGCGGATTTCTGGTGCTGTTAAGCGTCTTTTTCGCTTGCTGGTAACAACAATGAAATTATCTTCACTAGACGTGGTAGCTCTCGGCCTTCCCAAGCGTGGACGATCTTGAAAGCTGCCTGTCTCCCTGTATCGAGTCATTGTGCCATGAACACAAGTCTTCGATAACTTCAGTTGTGAAGCAATCTCACGTTCGGATTTGCCTTAATTATGTAAAACAACGATGGAAGAACGTTCTTCACTGCTAATTTCTCGAACTTTTCCCATTTTATGACGTCTTCACTGTAGAAACCACAAGTTTAGACTAATTGAGATTGTTTGTGAACAAACCCAAGTATACTCGGGTAATAATAAGTCAGAAACAAGTTTTTTCAGGAGCTAAATAATCCTAATTATTGACCAATACGTAACAAAAGCAAAATAATCAGGTATGAGGACATTATGAAAATATTATTACGACTCTAGCGCAGTGTTTGTCGGCGTTAGAAAATAATAGATGTTTATTGTCTAATAACTTGAAAGTAAACAAAAGAATGACTACTTTAAATATTCGATACTAACAATAGCATATGCAGATGTGCATTTCTTTTATTTATCCTATGGGATTTTATTACAATTGATGGATAATTATGTTGTTTCTCTGTGCGGTCTTAAACTTTTGGCTGGCAGGGTATGTATGTACATAGATATATATATATATATATATATATATATATATATATATATATATATATATATATATATATATATATATATATAATTATAATTATAATTATATTTTATATATACTTTATAGAAATTGCAATGTGATGATTTGTTTAACAATATAAGTCAAAATGATACGTAGCAATGTTACTGTAGCAAAATTACAATTGATTTTGGCTTAAAATATATTTTCAGTTGTAGAACCACATTGCAGCTAGTTTCTAGCTTCAATATTGTTCAGTAGTTGCGATCGGGGAAGGAACGCCTACAGAATACTAGCGTGAAATAGTGGCATAGCTCTAATATGTTGGTATGTACGAGTGTTGCGGTCCGAGGTATCAATTAAAAGAATCGACATTTTACATCGTTCGTCCACAGAAACATGTGGATCATGAATCTTCGTTGAAGATCAATGTAGACGGGGGGGCCGCAATCATAACTTACCATGAGTATGCTTATGATTTTTGAATTTGTATATAAAATACGAATAAAACTTTTTTCCTGACCCATTATGTAATGTATAAAGTTTGACATGAGTTCAGGTTAGTTGTTAGCCTTTTTTGGCGCCGTACTTAAACTGATTATAGCACTAAATTTGTACACAAAATATATGTGAGTACCTCTACAAAACCAAATGTTATTTCTGATCAGTATAACTCAATGCCTTCTATTATTTCCGTTCATTAGTACCAGTGAGTGCGGTACGAAGTTCTTCTTTTTTTATTGAATTGTGCGTGAGATACGAGCATACATTTCACCTGATGGTAATTGGTTCCTCCGGCCAATGACACCCTAATACATCCTCGATACGGAATCATAATGCCAATGCGACGCTAGTTTTTTGTGAACAAACCGCAGCGTGGCTCTACAACTGTTAAAATATTATAATCTAATTGAGTGTGATTAAAGTACAACGTCTTTCATAAAGAATATAATAATAACAATTTAGCAAAAATTGAGAGCATTGTGGTTCTTTTAGATTCATAAGAAGTAAAATTTGAATAAGTAGGCGTTTGAATAGTTAACACAAATAATTCTATATATGACGTTTGAATCCGTAACATCCTAAGAAAATATACTTTGAGCCAAAATCAATCGTAATTTCGTTACAGTAACATTGCTACGTATCATTTTGACTTTTAATATACTGTTAAACAAGTCATCACATTGAATTGCAATTTCTATAAAGTATATATAATATATAATTATAATTTTTATTATGTAAAAGAAACCATAATGTTAATTGATTGATTTGATGGACCGAGTGAGTGTAATGAAATAATACAAAAATCATATAAAACAAATGTTTATTTTTCTTATATAGGTATATGCTGTTAGAGAATCACGGCTAAGTCGTAAGAAATATTTATAAATGCTTGTTGTTCGGTCACTCACATTTGGCTCATTAGGATTGAGTTTTTGGAAATTTATACGAGAAGGCAAGATATAGCGTTTAGGTATAGGTGTAATGCCAAAGTATAATGATGATAATAATTAGACATAGAAAGTGCTTCTTATTGGTAGTTTTCTGTTAACGTCATGTCATTATCACGATTACTATTATAATCTCAGTCTGTTAATAATCCAGCATTAATCATGGCCCAGGCTTTAGTAAGTAAAATTGGCTACACACCGGCTACACATATCATAGAACCAATAACCGTTGATGAAGAAAAGTTATCGAGTGGGAATTATATACTCGGTATCATCAAGCTCGATCAGAGAAGAGGTGCAGGGCTTGTATTTTACAGTGACATCTATATTCGATAAGGTATCTAGATACAAAAACATTAGCATTGCTGGGGGTCTCGAAATAATGATAAATTACAAAACAATAGTCTGTTGATTTTTCATCTTGAGTAAAGACTGCAGAGTTGACCACTATAGGATTGAATTCTCTACCTGACTATGATGTGAAGCCTATTTATTTATCATCATTAGCCTTACTAGGTTTTAGGTAAAGCATCTTCTAGTAGAATATTAGTTAGTAATGTTACGCGGCAATCGTATTTATTGTGCAACAACGAACACTCGCTTGTAACCCATATATGGCAAGCAAAGCATCAAGAATATTTAAAAATCACTTGACCGCTTTCGATAATACAATTAAATATGAAGAGATAATAGAACAGTTTTAAGAGACATTATCAGCGATTGAACGATGCCCTAAGACCCTCTCTCCTCGTTACTGATTTTTACAATATGCTGGCAAAAAGTTGTCATGCAATGTTTATTTCTCTTAGTTTAACTTAGAAGGACTTTTTATTATTATATAAAAGGTTTTACTTGTTAATCCTATTATTGCACTACGATACGTTTATAGATTTATTCGAATCACTTTATTTAATTGAACCTGAAACAGAAAACGTCATGGAAGGCCAACTAGTAAATAACTAGATCGCTATGTAAAAATCTAGGTTAGTAGTCTCAATAGATTCTTAGCATGCTCGTTTGTATTGGTACACGTTATCTAAGATTTACTTTGTATGTGGCTGAACGAGAACGAGTAGTGTTTAACGTAACATAAATTTTAATAGCGCTTAATGTTTGAGACCCCTGCTAAAACTGAGAGGTGTATTGTATTGTTTTCTTCTTGATATATATTAACTTTTGTTGATTTTTTAAAAAAAGTAAGAATGTTCAAAGTCCATTTGATGGTGAGTGGCGACTGCGGCCCATAAACACATACATATATTCTCAATAAACGACCGAGGTGCACATGGGAACCGGTGCACTGTATGCTCGTTCGTCACTATTAGTTTCACGAAAAAGTATCATGTACTATTACAAAAAAAAGTATGTTATTTTATAAAAAAAATCTAGCAAGTTTTAAAAATATTGACCCAGCCTGACTGTTGAACATACGCTTTCATAAAATCAGGCTGAAGACAACTAGCACACAGTTCACCAAGTAAGTGCTTTTTGCGGACAATGACATCCCCCGTTCGTCCTCAATAAGGAATCATAATGTAGACTCGCTATAACCCCTGAGGATTAACGCCACTGCATCAGTAACAAATCTTCCGATTTCTTTTGCGAAATACAGCAAGTAAGTTATATTAAATTATTATTTTCTTTGATATTCTGTGAAAACGTGGTCTCTGTTCGGTCGAGTAGATTTTTATCTATATATATCTATTCGAGTTTTAACTAGAGCCGCGTGGTTCTACCAGATAAAAAAATCATAGGTTACTGTAATACAAAACACAATTATGTTTTACGATATTTCCTCATACTTTTTCCAAACTTTAAATCACACTTAATGACCTTTAAGATATAAGTATAGATAAATAAATAGGCATAGGAAGTATGCTTATATCTTCATTCTAATGATAAAGTCAAGAAAGTTAAAAAGTTAATGTTATTGCTTGAAGTTCTATGATTATTTTCCTTTATTTGATTGGATTATCTGATATTATATTAAGGTTATGTCGTTGATGTCGTTTTGGATGGTTTTGTCGTGGATAAGCTGCATTCACAGCTTATGAATACAATACAACACGATAATATTATTTGGTTTTAAAGCTCGTCTAATACTACCATTATATTTGGTGGAAAGATTAAACTAAATAAGAAAAGTCTTTCAATTTTATTAAATAAGATTTGTTGAAAATTCTTCATCGTTCGAAGTAACATTTGTTTTTGAACGTTCTAGAAATATTCGTAAGGAAATATAAATTAATAAAAATAATTCGTAAAAAATAAGGATTTTAAAACTATGTAAATGGATCAACAAAATATTGTAATAACTTGCATTCCAAAATGGCTATTTTATTAGAGAATGGAAACTTGCTTCCTGCATCAGAAGGTAGAAGTAGATTAAGACAGTTATTACTGCGGTTACGACACATGTTGCGCGACTCGGAGTTGCACCGCGTCTCTACGTAACGCTCTTAACTAAGTCGACGTTAAACCTACGTCATACCTATATGTAGCATAAAAAACAAAACCTATGAATAAAACGTATATATTACAATAGTACAATATAGCTCTAAGAAGTTCGTTTTGGGTCCTGTTTAGGCACCTTAAAATAAATCAATTATTAATAGGGTGTGATACCTTAGAAATTATATTGTGGCCTTCTCGGATATGATTGCTACCGAAGGCAAGATATCAAACATCATCTATCAATGCTAAAGGGTGTGACGAGTTTAGGTTTTATTTATCTGCTAACTATAGACGCGATTTCATATACGCAATCGAGTAGGGTTACACATTTTAGAATTATTAAATACCATATAAAAATTAGTTTACCCATTGTGGAGTATAGCGTGCTCAAACGGACAGACAGATGGAAAATCTGTTCACGATTTTATTATATGTATAGAAGAACATCGTAGTAGAACTTTAATGACACTGGCACGTAATTTTCATTATCAGTTATCTATATTTATAAATCTTGTTGGTTTTTTAAAATTCAAAATTCTTACGAATGCAAATCTGAAAATTATGCGTTGATTATATATATAAATATATATATATAACTTTTACCTAAGATATATAAACAACGCAATGGAGTCATTTATATTGTTTATTATCCATTTCTGTAACCGAACATGAAATATCTGTCAAGGACACGCATACACGCGATTCCATTATATTTTTCCATATAAGATCATATTCCGATTGCCCTCTACTATCGACGCCTAAGCTTGCGGATCGAGTAAAAATAAATATATCAAATTAATTAATTTATAGATGCGAGTCTTACTTGTTATAAATATCCAAAACAGTATCTTTTGGCAGCTGCAAGGAATATTAATAATTTATTTCCTGTAAGATACTACTAACATTTCGATTGGAATAGAAAAAGTATTATATTAAAAATAGTGTACAATTTAATTGTATTTATATATATACATGTTACAGCATACAGACAAGCGTTATGAAGCGGATTATGTCTTGTATTCTATGTGCTCATTTCTACTAACACATTCTCCACATTTAACGTCCATAGCATTACTAGAGCGTGATATGATATTATAATTTAATTTATCATAAAGATGTTGCCGTTTGTAGTACAGTACGTAGGTACGTAGCCACATGCGATATTACTTTTATAATTCGTGGGCATAGTGAAGGAAGGGCATGGTGGTCAGGTCTACCTAAGAAGTAATACATTACATATCAATCATTCTTATTCTATATAAAACGCATTCAAATTAATTCTATATTCTGGCTCGTGTTATTAGTTAAAACGAAATGATATTTTTATTATTTCTATTACGGTCCACGTCCTATATACCTTGTTGCTTATACTCATTGTGTTTAATTTAAAGAGCGAACGATGGTACACAAAATTCAACGTCAAAACAATTTGATATTCTGCTTCATTCTACTTACTCTCTTCATACGCGCAACTGAGCAGCGCTTATTCTTACAATTTGCGTATGTATGTCACGTCAAGCACGTGCGAGATATTAAAATAAGCTTATATTTTATATTTAAATGAAACAAATGGTAGCATATACGTCAATATATGACTAAAACAGTTCAGACATTGTGGATATAAGAGATCACCAACGCTCAAGCAAAAACTCTGTTTACTGTCTATGTATAGATTACAAAAATTTTGCGTTATTTGTGAATCAATTCTTTATTAATATAGTTGCTTATACTAATTAAATAGCTCTGCTAAATTTGTTGTTAAAACCAATTTAGTAATAGCTCCTATATTTTTTATTATAACGTTTTATATAAATATTTTAATTATAAATACTATAACAAATTTTATGAAAATACTCCGTTATGAGTTGTAGGAATAATGGATTTATTTTTACCTATTACCTTTAGGAACTCGTTTTAATCTGTAGCCATCTATATCTGTCTAGATATATAATTATATATATATATCTAGACAGAGATAAAGTGCGTTACTAATTTCTAAAAGTATTTTCATTTTTTTTAAAACTTAATAATGTTACGCTGTTTCTTCTCTCGGGTATTATAAAATTTCACTTCCATAACTAACGACTTTTTAAACGATTGTTATTACAATCTACAACCAAATGTATACCCCAAATGAACAACAGAACACATAATCACGCTAAAATATAAACATTATTTTACATATAATCGACGTTGATGACGAGTATATTACATAAAAAGTTGTTATAGAAATACAAAAACATAAATAACAGGCATAGATTAACATAGCAATACTAATCTGTTTAAATATATCTCTCAACTGAACTAAGTATCATGCATAATAGTTTTATACCAATACCAATTTAACAGTAATCATACATTAGGTAAAAATATAAAAATATAAATATACATATATCAGAATTGGTGGTGTGTGTTGAAAAAAAAATTTGAAGAAATATAGTAGTAATTTTTTCTAGTTTTTCTCTTTTATTATCAAGATAAATGTTTCCTACACTACACCTAGGGAAAATTGTAAATACCTACATGTTTGTAAACAATTTGATTGTATAAAAAGAGTGGCATGAGGTTTTTTGTCGGTTATTCTCACTGACTATAATTTATGTAATTTGTCTGTAAATTTATTTATTTGTTACGTTGAAGTTCTCGTCAAGACCCATAAAAGGAATTATTTGATTCCACAATATTTACCTACGGGATTACGAGTATACGAGATTAGGCTATACGAGATGACGTATCATCATGTCAATCTCGTATACATTCAATTCTTTAAAGGCGTTTCATATTATTCCTCAAGACGACATATCTGCTGTCTGTGGTATGCATTAATACTCGTAGTATCTGACGTGACCATAAGGTAAAGTGTGCCCTAGTTTGTCGCTGTTAATTGCATAATAAAATATTAATTTTTTAATAATAATAAACAATTCGTAATTAATAATCTAAAGCCACTGATAAAGCCTTTCTTTTTGGCAAGCTGAAGTGGTGGGGCTTGTCTCATTTTTCTGAGAGCTGACCGTGTTTGGACAAACGTAGCTTCTGTCTGCACAAGACAGATGGCAACTTAGGGCAAGTGTTGCTTGGGAGATGCTACCGCAGCCAGATGATAGAAGTGATTTTTACAATGAATGAAAGGTTAAAGTTCTTGAAAATATTCAAAAGATATCATTTAATTACAAAAACTAAACTATACTATACTTATCAAAAACTACTGTACAGTTTTCGTTCAGGTTTTTGTTTCAGACTAGTTTATAAGGATGATTATATTTACAATAATTATCACGCTATTGGGCAAAGTAATCCAATATTAAGGCCGTTTGTGGAAAATGTTTAATGAGTTTGGAAGAATGTTAGTGAAGCCTTGCCTTTTTAAAACTTCCTTATAATACTAGGGATGGCCGCCACACGCTTTCTTCTACTTCGTTGGCCCTACCACGTATACATGTGTCGTGACCCGCGTGCGGAAAACGATGCACGTACGAGTTGAGGTCGAAGTTGCGTGAGTGACCTCCATCCGGCCCGGAGCTAGACCTAACGGTTCTCTTACGAAACTGAATGTTGGAGGTCAATTACACCACTTGTGATGGGAAAGATGCTGAACGACAATACTATGCGCTGCTATTGTCTAGGTCATATCTTGCTTGAGTGTAGCATATTTCGACAAATATTAATAAATTTATTATTCGATGTTATGAAACGAAAGGAAACGATCGTACTATTGTTTTGATAATAATTAAAAGATCATTAATAACTGTGACATTTTTTGATGATTTTAACTTTCTACTCTGTAACTCTATTATGAAACTTATTTTCGAAAGACAAACTGGAATAGACTATAAATAAGTCAATAAATCCAGATTTACAACTCTTAGAATTTTTAAGTTGTATTTAACTCATTTGTAACATTTAAAACCTTTGTTTATTTTATTTTGATACTCTTTTCAGTACTAGATAGCTAAGGGTAGAATATTGAAAATTACAAATATCTTTAATTACGACAAACCATTAATCGTACATCATTTCATATTGCATATAGATTATGTTTCAATTTAGGCTTACTAATGTAACTGTGTAATATCAGCTCTAAAAATAGACCTTTCACTTTGGCTTTTTCTAACCAAAATGTAGTCATTGAAAGAATGAATCATCTGCGATTATTAAGTACATATCAAAATTTCATTTGACTAACTACAAGCGTTTAATTAAGATCACAGCAAGGCTGACAAGAAAACTTTGGTGATCTTGCAGCTACTCTGCGCTACACAGGTGCAAGTCTATACTTATATGGAGTACAGTAGTCATAACTGGGCTATTGCATCAAAAATTACCCATGTGTCTTGTTGCTTCGGAAGCAGTGCTTTTTTAGGTCCGATCTCAATTTCCCAATGATGTAACATTCATATATGTGCAGAACAACCCATGAGAGGTGCAACGAAAATAGTGGTCATACTTTATTGTCTGGAGTTATAACCAGTTTTAACCACAATAAAATGCCTCTACAAACTTTTTCCTCCGTATCTACTTTACAACCACGATGGAAGAGGTTCGTGTTCTCGGCCGCTTCTAAAGTCATCCTGTCCTCCCTTTAGATAGTGATTAAGTCGAGGTTTCGTACCTCCTGAGGGGTCCTCGGATCATATTATCGCCCCCTCCATTGTCGTCGACGTTCTTCGTCCACAGGGGTCGGAGCGCAGCGTTGGAGCAGCAGCAGTCTTCTTGCCAGCTGCATAGCATCGTCGTTGTTTCCTTACTCAGCAGGCCTCCCGCTCGCGAGTCTAATTAGATAAAGCTGTAGAGGTCACTGGACCAACAGCAATACTCATACAAAAAAATGGAAGAGGTAAAAGTTAACATGAAAACCATACATAGAAAGGACAGGACTTAATTAAGCATGGATGAGAATAATCTATTATATATTATTATAAGTTATAAGCATACATGGTACAGATTCTTTAGGATCAATTTAAATTTACTAAACACGTGTTTCGCAAACTACTATAGAATACTGTAATATAAATATTGCAATATGTCCGACTATGCATTTTGTTCTCTTAAGTCCTTGACTGTTTCACTGTCTGACATCCATTATCGTATCATGATTCCGACACCTGATAGTATGTATGTAGGTACAGCAATTACACTTTGACCAAGACATTTGCGGTTGATAATTATTAAACTGTTTTTTTTAAATTAACGACCTACGGCTTAGTCCATTACAGACATGCAAACTTACCGACACGTGATGTTTACGCAATATAGCGCTTTTGTACCGAGAAGCGAAAGAAAACTAGTTTAGAATTGACTCAGTTACGTCATAGTTAACTTTTTAAAATATTACTATATTATTGTTACTTAAAAATGTATTTTTAGAAAAGTATATATTCGTAAATTTCAATTAAACACGCCTGAGGAATCTTCAAAAGATACCACTTTGCTCCTGTTTTTGGTAAGAGATTTCATCACATCAACGGCCCCAAGTCCAAGAACATGCCATAGGATATTGAAATAAACCTGACGAAGATTGACGACTTTCGTGCCGTCAGTAGGCACCAAGACTCCAGAACGCCAACCCAAGCTTTCATACCTACTTGCTCCCCAAGGAAAGGTTAGACGTGGTCAAATACGGGTCTTGATACGTGGACTGCCAAAGGAGATCGAATTGGAAGAGATTGATGAGGCCGAAGCTCAAAATATTCCCATTTATAAAGTGCGGACGACTGATCATCAATCCCGCACAAAACAGCATAATAGCTTATTTTTGGTCACCCTAACCTATATCTGGAGGGCAAGGTCATTTTCAATGTAAAATAACTCTACGGCTTCACCAGCATAGCGAGAGAGGTCCCCCACAAGCTCGGATTAATTAGGTGGTGCTACCGTTGTTAGTATTAGGGCCACTCGGCCCGCATCTGTTTTGCCAGTCTCAGGTGCATCAAATGCATCGGAAACCACAGCACCTCCGACTGCTCTGGCCTGGTCGATGCAGTTGAGCCTTTTACCACCTCTCACCCTCTTCCAACACCAGTGCAGATCGTCAGCGCGGACGACACCTTCCCAGCTATAAATTATGCAAAATCCTATAATATACTCACCGAAGTATGTTCGCTAGATTTCAGCACCATAAAAGGACCTCACTAATATCGGGATCAAACTCCAACAGGAATATTCCCTATTCGAGATGCGGATTCGAGATCACGCGTGTAGCCATCCAGCTCACACATTTCTGGATTATTCTGGAGACATGTACTTAATGTTCCAGCACTTTTCTTCATCTTTAAGTAGGCTATAAACGTCGGAAGTAACGGAAATTTAAAAATAAAAGTTTCTGTAATGCCTTTAACCCGTCTTCGTAACACTGTCCCCGAGTATCATTAGATACACTGTAACACGCCAATTCGCATGCACAATCTAAGGCAACCTGCCTTACCCATCTTCTTTATGTGATTCTTTAAGTCATTAATTTTCGTAATTATTGTGACCGTCTCAATCAGCCTGAAGTTTGGGAGATTTTACTTTACATGTTACTGGATTATGGAGCCAGATGAGTGAGCCTTCTTTCCAAGTCCACATGATGCATCTTCCTGTCATATCGAGCTTTTGTTTTTCACTAATTTTATTTTCAGCCATTCTAACATGTTCCTGGATCTCATGCAATTTTTCCGTAATTCTGCAGCATATTCTGTTATACACACTGGAAGATCCTGGAGTAATTATATGTGCTGGAAATCGAAGCTGCCTACCGTACATGGCGAGGGCAGGTGTTACAGAGCTCTCATGAACCGCAGATCGATATGACAATAAATATAATGGAATATACTTGCCCTAGTTCTTTTGATGACTATCCACTAGCTTGACCTGTGTCTTTCCAAAGTTTGATTAATCGAACGAGCCATTCCATTCCAGGGTGGTAACGCATAGTCCCTGTTTTGTGACTTCACATTATGCGGCCCATTTCTGGAAAGAATTGGGAAAGGGCTAAGTGCACCCCAACTCTACAGAATACCTCGTTCACACTAGTACTTCAGCTACCGTAATTGCCTCCTGATTAAGAATGGAAAATACTTCACATCACACCGTAAATATTACAAAAAATATTTTATTAGGCGCATGTATAACATATACCTCTAGACTTTACTTTATCTGTCACCGCTCGGACATGGTAAGACCGAGGATCTCTGCGAACTGCCTCTACTTCCAACGCGTTGGCGAGAGCATCCTTTTGGGCCTTGTAGATAACCTTACACTTCTTTACTTCCCGATCACTAATCTGACCGGCTAAAAGCGTTTACATCAACAACTATCTAGGAATTGCAGCTCGGAGAAAGGGCACCAGCTTTTTATAAGATTATTTCAAGTTATTAGTCTCTAATAGCACTAATTTGATGGTGTTACTAAAAACCACTAATGATTTTTTTTATTACATTGGGTGTTACTAAAAACCACTAATGATTTTTTTTATTACATTGAGAGTAACAAACGACAGTTCACCTGATGGTAAGTGATTCCTGCGGCCCATGACATCTGCATTTATCCTTGACAAGGAATCATAATGCAGATGCGTTGTCACCCTTGAGGACTGACATGGAATGCCATGTCATCACTAATAAAGATCTCCGGATTCCTGAACTCACCGGACGAAACACAGCAATATTATGCTGCTGTTTTACGCTGATATTTTGTTAGGGCGTGGTCCTACCCCGGTCTACTGCCGACTTATTCAATCTGCAGCTAAAAATAAACTGCAGTGTAGCTCTACCAGTGTCAAATGATTGTTGAATGATGTCACTTGATTTTAGTAATGATATGTATAGCTGGGACTCGTTGAAAATATATTCATCGAATAACACTCATTATTATTAAGAAGGATCGACGGACAAATTGTTTTAAATAAATTGAAAAAAACAACAGCTATTGTGTACACGTATTAGGATTCCTTGTATTAAACGAGCTGCATTGAACGCGTTCTCGATCTTGCTATTTTGGTGAATAGAATATTTCGAGTATACAGATTTTTTTTTTCTATTATTAGGGGCGGCGACATTCACTCATGATAAAAAATTAATATTCATAAGCTTTGTTACCCATGAGAAATAAACTTAAATAACTCGTTACCATAGGTCATAGGTTTCTTTAGTTCACCAGATGAAACACAGCAGCAATCACTAAATTAAGGATGTATCTACTCTGATATTCCGGTAAGCGTGGTTTCCCACATAGTATATCTTCTGAGATCAAAAGCGATGGATGGACATTATTATCATGGCCATAATTTGTACGCTTAACGGTTGCTAATAATTACTAACTGCACAATTGTTTTAGAACCCGTTCAATGGACGTCTGTGCATTGATAAATTTCAAAAATAATTTCATTGGTGTTTGAAATTAGGTTGTTCGTATATTAAAGAAATTAAACACGAGTGGTCCGGATATTAATGCTTCAGCTGCATTTTCTACCATTTTGGCTGTGTTCAAATAAAATTCTTTTTATATTTGAGATTGGCTTAAAAATATATGTGCATATTACATGTAGTTATGACTTACATGTAAGTCCAAAAAAATATATGATCGGAGCATGTTGTTGGTGTAAGCGTGAAACGGAACACCATCTCATGCGCGACCGCATAATTACAAAGCTAAGCAGTGCGGAAACTGTATCGCTCTCCAAAGTTGCGGATTGTAATGTGTTTTAGAGATTATTTTATTAAAATTTTTGTAATTGCTAAATGGCAGAGTCATGCCACAGTAATAAAATAGCTGTACCGCAAATATGTAGGCATGATGGGGGTAGATTATTATCAAGTAAGTTATTATCATAGTAACTTGCTGTGTTTCGTCTCGTGAAGAAGAATAACCGAAGATCTTATTACTGACGACGAGGCATTTAATATTTGATCTTGGTAGCGATGAGGCATTTGAATTATGATTCCTTATCATGGATGAATGTTCGAGTTATGGGCCGCAGGAATCACTTACCATCGGGTGAACTTTATTCTAATATTTAAAACCAAAAATAAATCATTAATCTTGTCCTTTAAAATATTTTTTCCTTTAAAGATTCCTTTCTTCGAATACTCTCTACTATTTATTATCTAGGTGACAAATCTGTACCACATTTTATTATTAGGTGTCCTACGAAAACATTGGTTTAGGACCATGCAACACATAATTCTAAAAATCATAGATTTGTGTTGAGTGATCTCCAAAGAGTAGTTTTAATTTCCATCAAAAATGTCGGTACTGTACGAGCATGACGTTAGTAGACTTACCATGACCAGTTAGTCGTCGAACGTCAACCGGTACACTTATCCCTTATTAAACACAAACAATGCCTAAAAATCGATACATTATCGATATATTGAAGAAGTGGCTCAAGCGGTTGCCCCAATCCGGAACAAGGTTTAATTCAGCGAGATGTATCTCGTGCGCTTTATCGGTGAAAACATACTGCACATACTGCAGCTTCTGTTCGACGGTTCAGGGGGTCGATATTGAGTGCATGGATCGGCATATTGTACATTTATGGGACGAGCTGAAAAGAAATTGTTTTGTCTTTTTGTCTGTATTTTCTATAGAGTGTATTGGTATTGAGTTGTATTTATCCTTATTTTAGAGCTTAATATTTTATTTTATTAATAAATAAGAATTTATTAATATGAATGTTTTTGAAGCTAAAATCCTGACCTTTATTTTACTATAGTAAAAATAAAATCTGAGTAAATGTATGTGTATATATATATAATATATATTATAGTATGACGTTTTTCTTCGATGCTGCCGCAGTAAAATTGCAGTGCCTCCGGCGTTTGAGATTAAAGTTAAAATAAGATTTTCTAGTGTGAAAATGTCGTGAAGATGATTTGAGTAAAACTAACATGGTGATTAACGGCGATGAATGTGATTGTGTTTCGTTACGATCCGTGGTGATCTATGACGATATGAACTAATTATGGTTAGTCTAATTGTCACAAATCTATGATTGGACACAAATCTATGGTTAGACTAATTATGATTGCGATAATGATGATATACCATCAAGATGTATTATTACATATCGGATGGCGAAAATTAAAGGGAAAATCACTCGCAAAAGAAGTCGCTGATTTTGCTAACCTTTATTAAACGCCATTGGCTAGCTTGATTTGCAACTAACTATTGACATTTGCTAATTGATTGTAAATATTTTCTTTTATTATTGCTTTTAGTAGTCGGATATACGATCCGTAGATGAGTTTCATGTTCAAGGTTGCAAGTGTTAACAAACCATTCACGGAGTTTGCTAAGTTGTTATTATCTAAAAAAATATAATAAATGAAATGCATATAATAAGATCTTCTGTTAAACAGACGGATACCTTACCAACAGGTATAAAGTTACTTCGAGATTGACTAAATATCGTAAGTCGATATAAATCACGTTTATATCACCTACCTCCTGGTCTCCTTTTTTATTTTGTAGAGATACAGGATTCCCTTATGATATAAGCTTGACCTTAAAAGCGAGCCGTCGAACACTGAGCTACCATATACGAGCTGACTTGTAATAAAACACTAATTACATCTATCTTCCACTAATTAATTGAAAAAGTATCTAACGAAACAGAGGTGCGTTCCATGATGGTCAGAAAGTGATGTGTTCGTAAAAAATACTTTAGGTGAAAGCAGAGTCGCTATCGGGTATTGGTGTATGGTGCAAATGACAAAGTAATCGCATTAATAACTTTTTTAATTTATAAAATTAGATTAATCAATGTGGATACATACATGATATATGCAGCCATTTATTAAAAAACCCCTTAAATAGTTATTTTAAAAACTACCAGCAAAGGCACGCGTTGAATGAGGTATGCTACCCCAGTCCCAAAAAAGGTTTCCGGAATAGCAGCGTAAAATGGTAGTATGGCTACGTGATGCTACGATTGGACTGAGAATCGAGCCCAAGACGCACCAAGTGCTCTAACTATAGTAACGCGGCCGTCATGTAATGTTACTGCTAAAGGCTAAGACGCAAAGTATATAAATACACAGCCTTGTTTTCTGGAACGTTGTTATCTTCTCACAAAAGCTTTCAAATATAGTAAATGTGTAATTGACAGTTCTCTTAATACTTTGTTTATTTGCTTGACATCTCATCTGTGCCTTTTATCATAATATTGGTTTTGTGTATTGTTTATTAAATTTATAAAGTTGTTACACGCATCTGTTACATGTTACAAGAAAACTACTCGAGATTACAATATGATTGGTTGCACAGTTATTATACATTTATATTAAGATGGCTGATATTGGTAAAAAATAAAACAAAATAAAAATTAAGAAATTATATATTGCTTCTTGTACTCATAAAAAGGTTTTTATATTATTTTCTTGTTGTTAATACTTTTAGTTATTAAAAAAATGTCAATTGCGTATTGTTTCAGTCCAAGGTGGCTACTTTCCATCATACGATCCGTTAACCGGTTTGTTTGATTGTTGGTTTAAAAAAAAGTCTAGATTTCTCTTCGCTTTTTCTTTAATTGTTTGCGTTTATTGATCTCCTATGAAGGTATGAAGTACTCCAGTGATTTAAATTTTTTTGGGTAGACTTTCTTTTGAAATTCAATATTCTAATTCTATACAATTTTCTTAGATCAGAAGGATATTAATTAGGATATCATAATATTAATAACGGATATTAATATTAAATAGATGACAATGATGATGATAATAAATATATAAAAAAAATGTCAATATAACACTAAAGACTACCAACGATTATCTTTCGAGATAAAAAGAAACTTATTAGAGAGTTTCTTAATTTATTTAGAGATTGTATTTTCTTAAATACGATCAGGGCCATACTAAAATATTAACTTTTCACCTATAAAAGCACACTTGCCATAGACATCCATATCAATGAAGATTTTAGACACTTTGCCACGGGGTCATTCCTAAGGACAAAGATGAAATGCCACTTTAAAACCTTGCAGTGCAGTGATAGAGCTATTTTGCTGTTTGTTTCTATTAACAATTAACGGTTTTGACAATTATCTAGAGACCAAGTTATTGGTAGCGGGCATACCATTTCATTCCATGATTGTGCAATTTGAATTTGAGAGTGTTTATGGGCTGCTGCTGTAATAAATATACCATCAGGTAAATTGTGTGCTCCTTCGCCACCCTTAGTTTCATGAAGAAACCGATTTCCTTCACTCGCCAACAAAAAATAATTCTAAGCCCTATTTTACTGACACTACGAGATTACCACTATTATGACGCGGCCTTTCCAAGCCAACGCCTTCAAAGCAAGAAGACTAGCGACCAAATTTTAGCCAAATAAATATGAAGACCAAATGTTTTGTTTGAAAGAATATTCGTATGTTATTATTACTATGTCATAATATTGTGTATTTAATGTTTTGTAACTACATAATAATTATAATTATAAAAGGAACTGTTTTAATTCTCTTAAAGTAAACGTTCATTGTTAAAGTAATCCGGTTAATGGTTCCATTGTATTGTCACTCATCCACAGTTTATTTTAAAATTATATACCTGTCATGTCTACACTCCAAACTAGGTAGGGGGGACACCAAGTTCACATTTCAAGATGTCACAGGACGTGAGTCTATCGCCGTACACAAAACGCAAGTAGAGATACTCGTAAACTGCAGCATGATTGGCACTGTTCAACCACGATAAGACCACGCGCACGCAAAATATCAACGTGGTAATAGCAGCATAACACTGCTATGTTTCGTATGGTGTATTCAGGGAATCAATTACTGGTATCGAGGCATTTTATCTCAGCTCTCACGGGTGCCAACACAATATGTATATCTTGTATCTTTGTTGAGGTTAGACATATGTAGGTATTTACGCGGCTTCAGTCGTCACCTAACATCAAGTGTAAAAAAAAACGAAAACTCATTATTAAAAACTATTTATACAACGCACCATGTATAGATTGTTATATTAGGTTCTTATGAAGTTGGTGTTTTGTCCAACTGGCCACTTTGATCTCAAATAATCGTTTGGTTAAGAATTCTAAATTCAAATGTATTTCAAATTTAGGTTTGTGTATTTGTGTTTCAAATTTAGTAATTAATTTGTTTTCGCACCATTTATATTTACATCCTTCTAGTAACAAAATGTAGAATTTGAAATATCGCTTTATCTACGAATATGAGTTCGGCCGTGGCACCAGCACTGCAGAAATTGCTTGAATGATTACTGAGTGGGGAAGCTACAGTAAAAGAAAGTTTTTGATTCCAACGTTTTCTTTGTGGAGATTATGACTTCCAAAATAAACCCCGTGGACGATCGAAGACTCAATTTGACAATGAAGAATTAAAGGTGATCACGGAAACGGATCCATCGCAGACCACGTCAGAGTTAGCGGCAGGCTTTGGTGTGAGTTACAAAACAGATTTAATTCACTTGAAACAAATTGGAAAAGCGATAAAGCTCGAGAAATGGGTACCGCGTGAATTGAGTGAAGCAAACCAACTAACACGCGTTGAGTGCTGCATTACAAGTGTCACAATAACGAGATAATAATTTTGAATCGTATGATACTAGTTACTTATGATGAAAAATAGATACGACGGCATTCGGAAATGTTCATGACAGTGGTTGAACCTAGGAGAACCGGCCAAATCCTGTCTCAAGGGAAAGCGGACTCATAAAAAGGTACTGGTGAGTGTTTGGGCGACCAGTGCTGGTGTTAAACACTACAGCTTCTTAAGATCTGGCCAGACGATTACGGCAGATCTGTATTATCTGTATAATCAACAATTGCAAACCATGATGGAAATGCGATGAAAAAAATGAAAAATGCTCTATCCCAATGCTGCTTCATGACAACGCGAGACCCTATATTTCACGACTGACGGTCGATAATTTAGAGGAGCAGCGATTGGAATGTCTCCAACACCCACCATATTCGCCTTGCTCACCGGACCTTGCACCAATGATTACCACTTTTTTCGGAATTTGGACAATTCCTTCAAGGAAAAAAAATCAATTCCGATGAGACAGTCCACATCGCTTTCAAAGATTATTATTGATTCTTAAATTTTTTCAGCAATGGAATCTATGAACTACATTTAAAATGGCGGAAGTACGTAGATAATAATGGTACATACTTCGATTGATTAAATATATAATTTCATAAAAAAAATTTTTTTTGCTTTTTGAATATAATCCGCTAATTTCATATTTTAGGACCTAATATTACATTGATCTTATACAGACAAATATTTTTAGATTACCTTTCAGCTACATACCTATAAGCTCTTCCCACAAAAGATCAATGGGATTGAGATCCGGGCTTTGAGGAGGCCAAACCATGTTCTTAACGCCCTTTGTGCCTCTTTCTCTTCTAAATATCTTCTACATAATTTTGAGCTATGCTTTGGGTCATTATGTTGTTGGAAAATTAATCCATCTCCAATTAATCGCAACCCGGAAGAAACGGCATTTTGTTCTAAAATGTTTTTGTACAGTTCCTTTTTCAAAACTCCTTCAATTTTAATCAAACCGCCAGTTCCTTGGCTAGAGAAGCAACCTCAGACCATAATTGAGCCACCACCATGCTTGATTGTTGGGACTACACAATCTGACATCACTGCGTCGAAAGCAAATTCTACGTTTTGAACCGAATAGTTTCAACCTGAATTCAACGGTCCAAAGTACTTTTTTAAAATTTTCTTCATTCTAATCTCGATGGGCAAGAGCCCACTGCATCCGTTATTTCTTGTTTTGCGGCCTTAGCAGAGGTTTTTGAACGGCAACGCAATCATACAACTTCGAGTCACTCGCCGTTTTACTGCAGTCAATGATAAAGGTTTAACTCGGGTTTTCTTTACTTCAACGCGGATTTCTGGTGCTGTTAAGCGTCTATTACGCTTTCTGGTAATAACAATCAAATTATCTTCACTAGATATGGTAGCTCTTGGCTTTCCCGAGCGTAGACGATTTTGACGATCAAGCATTTCAATAAATTTAAATACCAAAAAATTTACCAAGGAAATTGAGACTTATAAATACAACTGCACGAGAAGAATTAAGAATGATTTATTGATTACCAAAAAGAACCAATCAATGAATCAGACTTTATACTTTTGGAAGTATTTAGTGTTGGAGGGTTGAGGCGTGTGTCAGTAAGATATATTAGAAGACGATTATGTGAGGCAAATTTCTCTCGTAAGGTACCAATTTTAAAGAAAGAATTAATTAGATGAAATTTAGAGTAGAGTAATTAGATGAAATGTAATATTGTTTATATGGAAAATAATATGAGACGTCCTCCGAATAAAGAAATGGATCCAAAGTATGCGAAGAAAACAGACAGAGAAGGAAACATAGAGAAAGTATGGGGCTGTTATTCCGGAACTAAATTCTAGTACAAGAATATGACAGAGGGAACTAAGTTACCCTACGTAGAGGTAAATTTGCTGGTGATTAGGAATTTCCAACAAGACAATATTAAATACACAGCAACGGAGATTAAAGACTTTCTACGGAGCCAATCAGTAACGGTTTTAGATTTGCCCCCGTAACGACTTCACCATTTTATTCGAGAATACGTACGTCAATGACGTACCCCTAACATTCATCAACTTTATATGGCTTTTAAAGAGACATGGGAGCAAATTATAATATCAACTAGCAACAAATTAATCTCTTCAGTGTTAAAGCGATGTCGGGCTATTATTGCTGCTGAAGGACATGTGACAACATATTAATAATTTTATAATGTCTTTAAAATATGTTTACAGTTAATTATAATAAACTGAATTTTAAAGTTTATAACATTTTTTTTAATTTCTTAGTTTGTCTATAATTAGGTGGCCACACCTTTGTTCAATTCATTCAGCATGAAATATAGTTAAATCGAATAAAAATGGACGAAGAAAGGACGTCTCAACTTTATTGAAAATATTTCTAATCTTTATCTCACAATACTTACACAAATTACTTAAATATTATATAATAATATTGCTAGTTCCTATAATATAAAAAGTAAAAATCAATAATGAAATAACACTAACAATTCTCAGTTAAAATATAATATGCCTTGAGTGTCTTCAATTATGTGACCACCACTATGTCAACAACATAAATTAAAATTAGATCAAATGTCATATAGCCTCTATTAATTAATAAAACAGTTTTTATAGGTAAATCAATTACAATTATTACCATTACCGCGTTTAATAACTTCTTGTAAACTGTAAAAATATCCAAAGACAATTTTTAAATTTCTTTCAATTCAATGTTCAAAATTTCAAAATTCAAAATGAGTCAAGAATCATCGCGTTAGAGTAAATTGCAAATTGTAATTAGCAATTCATGTCTTCGTGTATGAATCCTTCAACTTTAAGGGTCGACTCAGATCGTTTTATAGTAACTATTGAAGTTTAACTTAATTTATTGTAATATACGACTCAAATTGGAATGACGCAATAAAATATATATAATTTTATTACACTGTAAAAATGTTAAATTCAATTGTACATTAAAGTTAATTAACTTGAATTTCAATAGTTATTAAATTAGTTGTGTGTACTACGTGGGTTTGCGCTCCTTAATTTGCATTAAAGAATAATAAAATAATATAATTCAAATAAAAAAAATAATAATATAATTTTCAAATTGTTTGAAGATTAATACAGTATTAGTAGATTTAAAATACAGAAAGACTAAGACAAAGTCGTTCTTACTTAAGTATATAATTTTGGTTTTAGATATCTTTGATTGAAAAATAAATTTCACGCGATCGACTCAAACGCTCTTTAAATTTAAATCTTTATTTCTAAATGTCAGCGTGTTGAATTAATTTAGTGGATATTTTATTTATTTAAACGGCTTCAACATCTTGCGTAGAGAGAATAATAATACTGTGAATTGCGGGACAATAGTTGTGTAAATAATAATAAAAATTCATTATTTAATTTTATATGTGCAACACATTTGTTTCGTCACGTGTAAATTTGTGCAAAACATCTGTGCAAATTTACATGTTGTACTTATGAACCGTCGACGGTGTTAAGGCTTAAGTTACGCAATAATCTTGCTAACTTAAAACAATATGGTGTAATTTTTTTATTCCGTTGGGAGTTGCAACCGAGCACACAGTTCAACTGATGTTAAGTGATTCCTGCGGCCACCTACATTAATCCTTGACAAGGAATCATAATGCATTTGCGTTGTCACCCATGAGGACTGAGATGGAATGCCTCGTCACCAGTAATAAAGGTCTCCGGATCCCTTCATTCACCAGACGAAACATAGCAGCGTTATGTTACTATTTTACGCCGATATTCTGTGAGGGCGTGGTCCTACCCCGGTCGAGCTGACCTATTCATTCTGCAGTTAGAAACAAACTGCAGTGTAGCTCTACCACTGGTAAATTCTTTGATAATATTGTGGTTTTCATTAAAAAAAATATTAATAAATATTCCCTTAACTTTTAAGACGTAAGGTTATTTCACAAACACCGAGACATTTACTCTTCTTCCCTTTCCATAATATGAAAACGAAAATTTTATGCTGCATAAATATTATATAATAATATTGCAATCGACTGGTAATCTAACCCATAATTAACCCTCCCACCATTAATTATCTAATTTGACGCACAGCGTCCATTTACCAGTAGCGTTAAGTTACTGTTTTTAATCTGTAATTCCTTCTGAATTTTGAAATTTTATTATTTTGATAATGTCAAGTTTGTTTATAATAATTGTACTTAAACAACAAGAATTAAAAAAGAGTGTCGAGGAAAGACATTAAGATCAGGATGTGAACTGTTCACCTTCCTACTTAGTCGTAACCGCAGGGTCAAATATCTTGACTATATTATAAAGGTTGCGTATATTTATTTACGTTACGGTCAACGTATTAATTATCATCGACAATGTTTTCCGGAGTTTTTGTGTTAAAATTTAACCCTGTAAATATGTTGATAAGTGCACCGTATATATGTAAATGTAATTATGTGTTTTCATGACATTTTTATGACATAAATGAACAAAATTCGTCTTAAACACTAAAATAAGGAAACATTAGAAAATATCAGCAATATGACAAAATAATCAATTGAATAAACCGGTAACCGGTTCTTCATAGACCGGATAAAAATGTTTACGTTTTCTTGAGAAACGCCATCCCATTCTTCAGCGAGTGGCTTAAAGCTTCGATTTTGTAGCTGGCGCACGATTTAGCCCACACTTTTCTATTAAGCGCGTCCCATAAATGCTCAAAAGCATTTACTTCCGGACTACATGCTGGCCACTTCATGCACTCAATTACGACCTCCTGCAGGTACCGCCGAACACAAGCTACATTATGTGGACGGGCATTGTCTTGCATTGGTACATATCGGTTCGCCGTCAAACCTCCAAACCTGCTGCTAGTTTCAATGAAACCAACTCGGTTTTTGCCTCCATTGAGATACACGCCCACAGCATCCAGGAACCTCCTCCAAATGCCACATTTTCAGTTATGCAGCACTGGGCGCATCACTTTCGAGGTCTGCTGTATCCTTGTGTTTATCACTACCATGGAGTGGCACTCTGCTCTCATCTGAGAAGAGAACAGCTCCACTGTTCGTCAATTATAAATTCAGAGCTCAGTTATTTTCTTAAAAACATACATTCACCAAACGTAACACAGCAATGTTATAGTAGTGTTGCAGCGGAAGAGCTACGCTACAGTTTGTTTCTAGTTGCAGAATAAGTGGGTCAGTTCGACCGAGGTGGGCTCACGTTCTCACAAAATACCAGGGTAAAATAGCAGCATGATACTGCTGTGTTTCGTCTGGGAATCCGGAGACCTTTATTACCAGTGACGGGGCATTACGTATCAGTCCGCAAAGTGACAAAGCATCTGCATTACGATTCCTTCAAGGATGAATGTAGAAGTCATGGGCCGCAGGTCACTTAGCACCATCAGGTGAATTGTGTGCTCGTTTGTTACTCTTAATATAATAATTATACTCCTTTTCCAAGCAAGTATTCAGTTAGGGCGTGGTCCTTCCTCGTCGAGCCATTCAGCAAACTGCAGTGTGACTGTAATTAGTGGTACATATTACGGCACAGCTTAAACTTTACTCAAATATTAAGTAAGTATTTAATGTATAATAATCATAACTCTATTGAAATTAAAAAAATAATAATCGTAATGAATTTAGTTGTCTAGGATATTTAAGTATGCTATTTGATGTAAGTATCGAGTGGATAGAGAAGTAGAGCGACGCCGTTAGACGACTCCCTTCCATGATCGCTTCGTGCATTCACATAAAAATAGAAAAACATTGGTTATACACTTTTCAATTGCATCCACGGCGTAGGAGCGGGAGTTACGGAAACATTTATGCCAAATTTAACGCTAATGTTGCCGCCAAACGGTAAATGTAATTTGATTACATAACTGAAACCTGTTGTGCTAGAGATTTTGCAGTTTTTTTTAGTAAAATGTTATATATAAGATATAAAATAACAATTAAAAACAATCTTGAATATTTACCCTGGACTTACAATTACCATTAGAAAACTGGATACTTTAAATCAAGCTTTTATAATATTTTCAAATATACATTTTACATACTTCATCAACGTGCACTCAAGCAACCTACGTGTACATATACGAACAAATTAAGTTTAATTCTTACTTTTACACCCTATTAATTTCGTCTAACACTATGTTATTTTAATCTTTAACAATTAAAATATTTATTATCAATAAATAATAACTTATATGTAATGTGCTCATAATTAACATTACATAATTGATAATCCAGCAGGCCTTATTTTTGTGCAACTATAATTTTATTTTATATTTTATTAAAACAACGTCAATTGTAAATGTAGTTTTAAAAATATAGTTTAGGTAAAATAGAGTTTTTAATGTAACGCGCTCATGATATGATTAAGTGCATTGTTGTTTTTAAAATCAAATTATTCTAAGTAATGGTGAAAATCTAGTAAAAATTCACATTTACCCAACAACATGACAAACAAAATGAATGAATAGCTTTGAAAGTTAATTTAAATACTAGATTTTTTGAGATTGATTGGGACACAAACTTATTTAATACTCGATTTATTAACTTTAATAACTAAACAATATTCTCTATTTTGGACAAGAATATCTTAAATATATGAAATATATGGAAACATAATCTTAAAGTAAAAATTAAGATGTTTTAATTTAATCCAAACTTGGTTCGTTCATTAGATGTTTAAGTTGTTTTTTCTACTATTTGTTGTATTTGTCGGTGACAAGACAACATTTCAATGTAATTGTGGGCACTAAACACGACCAATAAAGGTTATACTCGAAGGCAACAGGCTGCCGACCTCGACAACTCATCAGCGCGTTAACAAAGGCTTGTAATCGAGACACAAAAACCTATAGCTAGCGTTAATCTTTCTTGCCAACTTGTGATGTGGCCATCATCGTTGACTATTAACATACAATAGCCTCCGCGGTTTTGTCATAATGGAAACTTTGAATGTTATGTGCGGTATAAAAATATATGCATACGTTTATAATATTTTATATTAATACCACTGTTCGTTAACGTCGTAGTCTCAAACTGAACATCAATTGTACCAGCTATAACATAAATATTGTAATTAATATCATATTTAATAATTAAACTTTTTAGTTATTAACAAATTATATCTTACATGCAATGGCAATGTATTCAGTTTTTAGACTACAATTCTATAGTATGAAGGATCCATCAATCCAATTTGTCTCATCACACAGATGGACATTGATGTCTACGGTTAACGGCACTCACTTTAAACCACGATAATGCATCATACAGATGTGTTCTTACTCCTTAGATCTAAGTTGGAAATGCTTGGTGACTAGGACTAACGTTTTACTTTCACTTACCACAAGAAACACGGCAGCGATTAGCTTTTATTTTATGCTGCTATTCTGTGTCAACCTGGTGGTTCGTAAAATAATTTAGAGATACTTTGAATGACTTTTTAATTACTTGATTTATAGATTATGGGCACTAGTATATAGCATGTTTCAACGTAAGAACACAATATATGTCGATCAGATTGTGTATATATGCTGTTAATCCATGGTTATTGTCTACCTATAAATATTTTAGGCTTTGATCTGTATCGAAAATAGAAGTCGTTAAGAATTAATAATCGTCCTCTGTTTTAATATATTCGATTAAACAAAAGGATTTCACTTATGCTATGACACTTGTGACACTTTCGTTCCTGTGGAAGGCCACATAAATTACACATGATGATGCTTTTTAAAAACTTATGCCTTGCCATTGTCAAACACTTCTAATTTGTACTTCTTTACAGTTTAATACTTCAAAGTTTTAGTACAAAAGTGATATTTAAATTTGACAGACCTTCACCTCTAATAAATATTTTTTGTCTGATTGTTTGAGATATTATTGCAGCGATGTTTCCTTTTATCGCCTTTTACAGCAGGCCACGTAAACAATTAACGATTTCATTAGTTCTTGAAAAGTTGCATTTAAACAATGATATTTCAGGCGAATGTCTAACTACCTAAGCTACCAAGGCTCCTAAATAAACTAACCCAAATTACACACGTACTAGCAAATATTCTGTATACCAAAACATTCACCGTCTACCACAAGTGCAATATTAATGTGGGAATAGATAAAAATAACAATGCAACTGACAATGGATTGAGCAACCAAATTCGCACACGCTGTTCCCACGATTTCGTAAGTGTTTACTGATTTTAACGGCTTGGAATTATTTAGTAGGAGAATACCATAAATCACCTCATCTGATTTCGTAATTACGAAGACATACGACTGTACTATATTTCTTGAACTTCCAACTTCCCGCAATCTTGCATAGACTATCACTCTATTTAATTAAAGGCTAATGCCTCGAATTATCATAAGATCACCGATTTCTTTCACTCTTCACAGGAAACAACAATGCTAAGCTATTATTTTACTTGAATACAGTCCCTGGTCGAGCCTGCTTGTTTTTCGAATAGCAACATACAAGTGATCTCAGAAAATAATACCGTTTGCGTTACTATAAATTAAGCAAGTACGGTGTGTTTGAAATTGAATTAAATAGCACACAACGGCTGCCATAGATGCGCAGGCGCTTCGTTTCGCTTGAGTAGCGCACGTTCCAAATTCAGGCGCGTCTTTGGTTCACTTTTTTTAGGGTTCCATTAAAAACTATGAAATATGTTTAAGATGTTTATAAATTATAAGGGAGCCTTTACCCACTGGTATCGTATCTTGAAATTCATATCCATACACGATTTTAAAAATCAAATCTTATCAATTTTTTTTTGACAAGGATGTATTACTACTTAACGCTACTATATTATATTTTGCTGATTTCTTTTCTTTAATCACCTATCGGGAATGTTTTCATTATTTTTTTACGATCTATAGTTTGCTAAATAAATAAATAAAAAGCAAACTATAGATCGTAAAAAGCAATTGCGAAGCTGCAGCATCGCTCTACCACGTACAAAATCTTTATATATTTTATCCACCATTGTTATATATCACCTGTTGGGCCCCTATGTTATACTTACAAAATTCCCATCTAAATCACGAAGAACATATACGTCTTTCTCTTATACGTTTTATCTATCTCTATCAGCTGCCATTGGGATATACGACTTGTTAGCCTATTTAAATTTTTTCTAACAGACTTTTTCTTGCCTTTGGAATTAAGTCCGCCCTTTGTGAATCTTTAACTTTGTTAAGATTAATCCAATAAAGAGTAAATAAATAAATAAATAAAATATTTTAGTATTTGTTTTACAATATTAAAAAGTGCTCACTAGAAAAACAAGACTAGATTTATTATTTAAACAATAGCATTAAAGAGTCGGTTTAATTGAAGAAAGACCATCCTTCCAAGGAATACCAGCGTAAAATAGCAGATCGTTGTTGTTTCCTATCGTGTGTTTCCATCTAAGACCTCAGGATGATAACACATCGTCTTTTGGAATTTTTGAGGATTAATGTAGGTTTTTTTTGGCCGCAGTTATCACTTGAATTTAGGTGACGTATATTTTCATTTGTCACCTTATTATAATATAATTGACATTCTGCCATTTAAACATGTATTTATTTATATCTAAGTATGACAAATATATTATTTGTTGTGGAACAGTTCGTGTAATTATTAACCTTTTTAGTGTAGCTCATTATATTTACTCGTAAAATTCTACAGAATTTTTGTACATAAATCCATCAGTTATCTTAAACATGGTACAGTTTCCTTTTGTTTGAATGATCGTATACGTTTAGTCTAAGGTTGACGCCAATGTTAATAGATTTTAGCTTTTATATTTTAGATTTCATATATAAAACTGAGAATTACATTGATGACGTATAATATAAATCATCGAAAATAATAATAAAATATCTAGCCTTTTGCTAGGAAAACTTTCAATACGTTACGATTGTAACGGAAGATAAAACATAAAAAGACGTACTGAACCAAACATAGAGTTATACATTCCTGACACATTTCTGATAAAATATAAAAAGACGTACTGAATCAAACATAGAGTTATACATTCCTGACACATTTCTGATAAAATATAAAAAGACGTACTGAATCAAACATAGAGTTATACATTCCTGACACATTTGTAATAAAATATAAAAAGACGTACTGAACCAAACATAGAATTATTCATTACTGACACATTTCTAATAAATTTAAAAAGACGTACTGAACCAAACATAGAGTTATACATTACTGACACATTTCTGATAAAACATGGCTTCTAGATATCGAGCTCACGTTGTTATGCGACGGGCGACTCCATCCGCCGCCTCCGTCTCCGTTCCCGTAGTGAATGCGAATTGACGCATTGTCTTCACTATGTTAAGAGAAGTCTATTCAAAATAGGTCTAACACCAAGTTTGAGTTGATAACACAACGAAATAAGTACGGTGTTATGTTTTAATTAAGGTTAACTTAAAAAATAACGGCCGGAGAAAGCAATGTTTAATGTGGAAGGTCTACTTACCTTACCCACTGGGATACCCACCGCATCATTTTATTTAAATTACGATGACATACGGATCAACAGTTTACGCTTTACTTGGTACACCTAGCGTTAACTCTAATTCGATCTAATATCGAATTAAATGAAAGTTCCCATACACTGAACTACCAGCTAGCGTATTATAACTAAAATGGAAATAACAAAAACGAAATTGTATAGTTATAGGCTACCAAATATGTATAACACCGTTAAGATAAGTTTTTGTACTTGTCACTAGATAAATAAATATGCAGAATGTCTTTAACCGGCTCTTATACGCAACTGCTTCACCAATGTGAAAGCAATAAGCACTCATATGCTCATTAAATTGGGTCTTTAATCGAATGTACCTGAATTTATATTAATAGATATAAAAACGTGATTACAGGTTTATAGCGAACTAGTCGTTAGTCATAAAACAAGATCTGAATATTAATCTGCTCCTCATAACCAAATACAGGTTCTTACTCGTCTATCTGAAAACTAATAGTTCTAAAGTGTTTTATATTACGATAGTTCTTCAAAAATTAGGACCGTTGTCCATTATGTTGGTAGTATGGACAGATCTTGGTGACGTGTGTTTCCTTCTTAGTCCTCAGAGGTATTATCGCATCTGCATATTGATTTCATATCTAATGTAAATATGATTATCATAAGACCGTAGCACCATCAAGTAATTAATACATATGCTGAGATAGTTGATCCTAATTGGATTAGATAGTGCTGTGAATTTACCTATTTACTTCATCGTACGTCGAACAGATCTTTATTATCATTTAAGAGTTTTATATCCTTTTTCTAATTACTTCTGTAACTTATTTAATTCTCAGTTATATTTCCCCTGCCAATAACATCTTATTTCGCTATATGGGTTTCCTTGCTATTTATGGTTATTTAGCCGTAATTTATATTTCAAAACCAACTCGCATTAATTTCAGCGCATTATGTGCTTACAAGTGATTCTATTATAGATAACTCCATATCTTAATAACTTAAATAAGAATAAATTACAGTGAATCTTTCACAATTTATGTAGCGGACCCGTTGTCTGTATTATAACGGTTTGATGAAAATATGTCGATGTCCTTTAATCCTCAAGGGCAAAGCCATCTTCAATATCTATTGAGCCAAAGTTATATTACGTAAAGTGGACTAAGTATAAAAACAAATCGTGGTGAAATATCAATATTAAAAATCAATAAGTCGATTTCGCAGTCGAGGTCATTATAAAAACTGGTTGTTTTCGTTTCGATATTTTAGCGGAAATTGACGAAGGATAAAAACATGTTTTCAGATATTCATATGTTGTTTCTAACCGGGTCTGAATGAATTTTCGTCTTTGGCTTTGATCAAAAGTTTGAAGTACATCTTTTAACATACAACTGCAGGTGAACCTCATGAAAACTTCATTATCCAAAAAAATCCAAGAGCTGTTTAGAAACGAAATCGTAAACACAAGCGAGTTTTTTTTTTCACTAAAATCTATATAGTTTAAACACAGCCTTGCTATGCCTTTCGCTGTTATTTAATAGATCTTATTTTTATAATTGATCTACGCAAAATAATTTTCACTAATCTTGTGTTAAATTTTTATCGTTTCTTGTAAATAATAAAAAACTTAACACAAGATTGAAAATTGCGACAGTGTAAGCACTTGCCTTGAATGGAGGAACCTTTGTCGCAATAAGCAAGCTGTTACAGTGAACCGACAATCGACCCGTAATTACCGATGTATATATGGTTCTTTTCGCTACAAGAGGATCCGTGCTTCCATATATTTTGCAATCGAAATGGATTGCACGCACGTGCTGCGTTTTGAAACGGATACTCTAAACTTTAGATGATTACAAGACGTTTGATCTGGTTTGATGCAGCGCAAATCCTAACTTAATATCGATAAATTAACGTTTGTTCGTCTGAAATCGAATTAAACTATGGGTATCTATATAATATCTAATAAATGGAAATTATTTAATAGCTATAAGTATTTATAATAAATAATGTTTGAAGCAATCATCTCGTAACTGACTAGTGGTGATGTTTCAGATTTCTGAGAAGTTTCTCACAATTACGCTAGTCGTCTACATAAATATATTATTATTGTCATATAATTATAGTTCAATGAAATTTGGTCTTCTGAGTATTGCTTATTGAATCTTACACCAACAAAATGTGGAAAAGAGTTTTGCCATGACTATCCACTAAATGAGCACTGGCTGGAACACTAAAGATGTCTTCTCTTTACTTGAGTGCAAAAGCAGCGATTTCTATTGAGCGATATTGCACTCTATTCGAGATAGATTAAGGGTGAGTTGCCGGTGATAAACGTTTATGTAGTTGTGTTATTTAAAGATTTATTACTTTAAAAATAAACTGTAAAAAAAAAACAAATCACCGTAGCTCCCAGTAGTATTACTGAAGTGTGACGATTTATGTTGGTCACCGTACCAGTTAAAGCGCTGCAGGCTATCTGGCACAAGGACTCTTATCAATTCAACCTCTAAGGTCGACATTTGACAACCACTCAACGCGTCATTAGTCCAGCGTTACCAAATTACCTACATTAGTATCGACAACATTGGCACTTGATATCTCAAACAATTAAATTTCACTGTTAAAAAAATACTTGATTACCCTTTTATTCTTGTAATTTGTAATTTTAGAGTCTCAATTACCGGAACAAGGTATTACATCTCAGTTTTCATGGGGTGACCACCACTGGTAAATATGAAAAAATATGATAAGAAGTTGAAAAGCTTTTAAGGCTTGGCAAGCTTAAATAATAAATAAGATATGTTTTTTAAAAAGGAAAATTCTAGTAATACACTTAACTAAGCTTAAGTGCTATTGCTACGAGATCATCTACAATAGTCGAAAGGCGGATTCGAAAATATGAACTTAAGTTTCGCTGACCGTCCACTAAATATAATTGTTAGCTCACAGAAAATAAATAACAATTAAATTTCCAGTCTAACATTATTTACTTAACAGCGAATACTGCTGAATGAATCAAGTATACAGTTATATACAGTTTGACAGTGGTAGAGCTACACTACACTGCAGTTTGTTTCTACCTGCAGAATGAATCAGTCCGCTCGACCGTGTACTGAGGAGGACATTCATCCTTAACAAGGACAATGCACGCTTTATCACCCTTGAGGACTGAGATGGAACGCTTCGTCACCAGTATAAAGGTCTCCGGATGCCTGCACTCACCAGACGAAAAACAACAACATTATGCTGCTATTTTACGCTGGTGTTCTGTGAGCGCTAGCTCCTACCACGATCGAGCGGACTGATTCATAATTCTTGAGGACAAGGGTGACAAAGCATCTACATTATGATTTCATGTCACGGGCCGCAGGAATCACTAACCATCAGGTGTGCTCGTTTGTTACTATGAAATAAATAAAAAAAAAGAAATATACATTTTAGGTGGTTAATAACTCTATGCAGAATAAATAAAAAATAGTTTTGTTTCAATATGTTCACATTATAGTTATATAAGATTTACTTAAAAAAAAAAAAATTGCCATCTGAATTTATGACACTTATTTAAATATTGATATGTAATATTTTCGTTGAAATAACTCTCTAAAATTTTCTTACTTTGTTTTAAAAACATTTTTAAAAGCACAAAGTAAGAATAATTTAGTGGGTTATTCCAATGATTATTGAATCTAAACGAAGTTCATTAACATTCCTTTGTTTGCAAATTTTGCAGTATTATATGAGTAATGTTAAACTTCAAGTTGGATGAACTTTACAGTGTTACAGCAACTGCGATTAACAGAATTTGTCATTTTAATGGACCCCTTGTTAACCAAGCATTGTATTTTCTTACCATTCTTTGTTATGAACAGACAAAGGTTATCTTATTTATTTAAATTTATTCGATTTTCAGCAATGACAAGCAATTTTTTAATATTTTTCTTATTGTACTTTGGAGTAAAGAATAAACTATAAAACTATTTACAAATGTAATTATGCCGATTTCAGAAATATACAATGGAATTTTATAACGAATAACAAATACACTATACACATTAAAATAGGATAGCAAGTAAAAAAAATAGTGCTTAAATAATTTACTTTTGTTATCTAGTGTATATTAATAAAAATTAAAGTGTTTTTACCATAGCAAAAAAAAGACTCAGTGGACGCAAATATTTTCTCAATGTCAATATGTCATGTATCAAGTTTTACATATTTCATAAGCATTTCTAGACTTCTAAAATTTACTAATCAAGTTATTATTATGCTGCTTTTTTCGTTGAAGGTCATTATTCCGTGCCCTTATTTTGCAAGTACGAATGCAATGAATTGTAAAAGGAGAACCGGTTAGTTGAGTACAATCGATACTTATAGATTAATGATATTTTGTTACTAGTTAAAGTAAGGGTATAAAATGTCGTTTTATATGTCTGCATATGAAATATATAGGTGTAGGTAGGTCTTTACATATGAAATTAGCGTATTTTATGGAAAAAGTAAAAAACTTTTTTTTATTAAATTATATATTTCATCAAACAAAGTATGTACCATTATTACCTTTGCACTTCTGTCATGTACTATCCGAGCAAGAATCAGTAAAATCTTTGAAAGCGGTTTGGATTGCCTCATCGGAATTTAATTTTTTTTTTTTTTTTTTTTTCAAATTTTCACTCTGTTGGAGTAAGGTTCGGGCAGTGTGGTGGGTGACGGTGACATTCCAATCGCAGCTCCTCTAATTTAGTGACCGTCTGTTATGAAGTATAGGATCTCGCGTTGTCATGAAGAAGCAGTTTGTTGCATTTGGATTCGCTTCCATGATCGCCTTTAATTCTTCATTGTCAAATTGAGTTTCCGATCGTCCGGGGGGTTTGTTTTGGAAGTCTAGATCTTCACAAAGAAAACGTTGGAATCAAAAACGTACAATGCTTTCTTACAGAGGTTTCACCACACACATCATTAATCATTCTAGCTGTTTTTGCAGCGTTATTGCCATAGTGGATACATATTCGTTAGATAAGACGATATTTAAAATTTTCCGTTTTGTTACTAGAAGGTTGTTAAAGGAAAAATAGATGGTACGAAAACAAATGAATTACTAAATTCGAAACACAAATACACAAACCTACATTTGAAATACATTTTAATAATTCCTAACCAAACGCCAGATCAAAGATAAAAGTGGTCAGTTCGACCAATATTAAAAAAACAAAAAGGACTTAATATTTTAAACTTAAATAATTTTAAAAAACTTGTACCTGTTTTAAAGCTGGAAAATGATGCTCTTCCCCGTATCTTTAAGTATAAATTCTTTTTTATTTTATCGGGAGTAACAAAAGAGCACGCGAACTGCGTAACCTGATAAGCAATTTCTGCGAACCATGACACCCACATTCATTTCATTCATTTGAGCCGAGCCGTTCACGATGCAGCTAGAAACAAACTACATTGTGGCTCTACCACTGAAGTTCTGTACACCAATAAACTAGTTGTTGTTCAAATACCAGACTTACCAGCCGAAAGATCAAACTTAAATAACAAAAAAATATCAATCGCCTAATCGTATTATATGCTCGTAATATATTCGCTGGTAAAATATAGGTGTATTATCTAAGTTACTATAAGAAAACCAAATTACTGGCAATATAGTATTTATTCCTTTCTCAGATTTCACAACCTACATATACATATAGGTACATATACATATTGATACGTATACAGATGTATACGTGTTACATCTGTATACGTATACATCTTGAATCATATGTTGGCCTGTCACCCTTCTGTAAAAAATTATAACTGCCGCCACGGCAACTATTAGAACGATGATAGCTAGTCTTGACGTTCGCGTATCCACTTATTTAATTTTAAAGAAAGTAGGTTTCAGGTTATATATACGTACCTACATAAGTTTCCACAAACCAATCAGTGACTAAATAATAACCACGTACATGCAAAATACCACGGCCTTACCCCTGATGCGTGTCGCTTGCGATATGATGTCTACCATTCCTCATTGATCAAATGTGACAAACGAAGCCACCGTTCCCACCTAGTTTTGCATAAACCAATTTTACGCAACGCGATGTGAAAGTTGCGTGTTCATTTGCCAACCTAAATGAACCATTAGTGTTAAGCTAAAATCGGTTTTACTTCGTGCGATATAAGTCTTAATTTTATGCTTCAATTGCGAATATTACGCCAGCTCCGATCCGGGGACGGTCGTAATCAAGCTGAAGAATCGTCGTCGATAGTATAGCGGTGTGGCGTACTTTTTAGAGTATAATTAGTGTATAAACCCTCATAAAAACATTATTACCAGATGCATTGTAGTTTAGATAATCTAGCGAATTAATTAGTTTGGTGTCATTTGGAATAGGGTCGATGAACCTGTCAATACTGGAGTATCATCTCTCTCCGTGTACCAAGATTACTAAGAATCTGGGTCTGGTCGGCTACAGTTCTTTTTTTTAAATTCAGTTTATAGTGGTAGAGCTACGCTGCAGTTTCTAGCTGCAGAACAAATGGGTCAGTTCGACCGAGGTAGGACCACGCCCCCACAAAATACCAGCGTAAGATAACAGCATAATGCTGCTTTGTTTCTTCTGGTGAGTGTAGGGATCCGGAGACCTTCATTACTGGTGACGAGTCATTCCAACTCAGTCAGGCAAGGGTGACAACGCGTCAGCATTTTGATTCCTTGTCAAGGATGAATGTAGATATCAGGGGCACAGGAATCACCTACAATCAGGTGAACTGTGTGCTCGTTGAAAATATGATATAAAATTGACAATCTAGCACACAGTCACTCGATTGCTGCGGTCCATAGCACTCATCAAACACATCTTTGATAAGAAATTACAATGCAAATGCGTTTACGCCATTCAAAACTCATCGAATGGCTCCTGATAAATGTGAGGTAACATGCTGAGTGGCAGAGGATACAGAGATACATGCAGTGATCATATTCTGGTAATTCCATGGCTGCCATCTTTCACTTTCAATAGGTAGATGGGACTTTATGTATTTTATTTGTTTATTTATGTACACAAAGCATTTATATAAGGGAAGTAATATAGGAAAAAGTATGAACAAAGGCGCAGCTTATTTTACAATAAAAATATCTTCCAGGCGGCCTGGTGTTTTACATATTATCTGTCGGGTGTATGTTATAATACCGAAAGTACTTACGCGAACACCAACACTCACTCACTTTGACGTCAATTGTCACTCTCTTCCCTAATTTGGTGTTAATAACTAATAATTATTTTTAAATGTCCTTCTCCCCCTTTGCAATGGAGGGAAGCTAAAAAAAACTGCTTTGCCTATTCCTATTATTGTTTTTATGATTAAATTCTGTGTGAAATTTGGAACTCTCAGTCCCACTTCATAGGACATCAATGGTTATTGTTTTACATTTGTGTGCCGCTGCCGATCCTAGTTGTAACTATGTCTACATGATACACTGGCGGGTATTATTAAAAGGTTACTTGATAAAATAAATAATCCGATATTTAAATCTATTCGGAAATATCGGTAGAAGATTCTGATGAACTGTTAGCAATATGGGACACGTACCGATCATATCTGACACCACGCCTGATACCGGAAGAAACGAATAATTTTCGTAGGTATAAACGCAATATGATAATGCCGTCCTCAACTGCGTCGATATCTCCTGGTCATTATCAGATGATATCAAGAAACATCGGAATATATTATAGGGCCGTAGTCATTTACACGTAGGCACTCACACATCGTCCCTTTCTCCAGTCCAATCTAATGCATGTGTATACATATATAAGATCGGAGGAAAGTTTAGATGCAATGTTAAAGATACGCGAAATACGTACAACACGAAAACCGACAATTTTTTTTTAAAGAATATTGGCAATGCTATTAAACATTACTAATATTCCGGTTAATAACTCCAATTAAGCTGAAAATGATTGTGCGAGGAGATGGTTCACGGTATTAGTCGAATGGTGGATTCGAACCTACGACCAAATGTTTCGCGGACCGTACCCTGAGTCATTAGGCTATTGACGCTAATTTGTGATACACTAATATTGTTTGCCGAATAGGAATCGAATCCAAAACCACGCAGCTGTCAGGTACTAACCACTAAAATGTATTAATCACTAATATAATATAAATCAAATTCATTAAATTATTGCGCCGTGAGTATTATATTGACTCGTCATGCCTTTCCGCGTATACCTGTGTACGTACGAAGTTGCGATAATTACTGAGGAATCAGCATAGGGTCGAATATATTTTATATATTTTATGAGGAGTTTAATTGTTAATTAAAAATCCTTTGCTGTAAGTTTAGTATATAAGATGGAATACTATTTATCTAGACTCACGGATAAATATTAAAAATAAATATATGTTCCAAGTAGTCTAATTTCTATGAGTTATACACAATTTAAAATAATCATTCTCACTTTGATTGTATAAACAGTACATTAACTAGTTGAGGTATATTTATAAAACACATAATTACATACTTATATTTTGATTTATAGAAATGTAACGCGTATTCTTAACTGATTTTGTTGTGCCCAAAGTTTTTTTTTTTTTTTATTACATAGGGAACATTCCATCACATATCTATGACATTTACTGGACCTGGACAAGGAATCATAATGCAGATGCGTTGTCACCTTTGAGTACTGAGATGAAATGCCTTGTCACCAGTAATAAAGGTCCCCGGGTGACTAATAAAGATTAAATAAATAAAAAAAAATTACGAAGATGGCATAAAGAAATATTGATTTAATTAATATCCTAAAGAAAAACCTTAAAGACTAAAATACAATGGACTTAATAAAAATAGCATAAATCGTGTTTTGTATTTTTAACAAACGTTATATAATAGTTGAATATATTACGGGAGCACTGGCATTGCAGCGAATTATCGATGCTTGATATTACATTTAAGAGATACGATTTTTACGGCCGTACGTAGAAAGAAAGTCAATTCACTTTGACTTTATTTATTATATAGATAAGGAACAAACGAACACAGTTCACCCTATGATACCTTAAATACACATGCTTTGCACCTCCGAGAACTTGCGGGGGCAATGACGGGTTATGTCGGTCTCGCACGTACTTAAACCCCACGGTGTTCCACTTTCTTCACTTATGGCAGGCCCAAGGGAACGCTCTCGCACAAATCCGCGGCCCAACTAGAGGTGACCGTCTTTCGGAAGCCCCTATTGGGGACAGACACCCCCTCTATCACTTTTTCAGACAAGGTACGCTGGAACACGAGGGCACCTACCTCCGTAGATTCTCGTTTCAAATAGTCATCCAGAGGTTATGGGCACGAGGAGAGATAGCTCTGCACCTGCACCAGCAATCCTAGTTCCATGCAACGGATTATACTTTAGCTTCGCCGCCAACCATAATGCGGCCGCAGAAAATAAAGAGAGCGGCAACGTAACACCAACACTCCTCTTCCCCTACGGTCTCCTCACAGCCGCATTATCCCCAGACACAGTCTACTTGCACGCTTCCAAGGTGCCGAGTCAACCTCGAGTGGTTATTCTGGGTCAGTACACTGCTATAAGCCGGTGGTGTGTGTGTGAGTGGTGGTTTTCACAATGGGTGACCAATAAACGGCTACTAAGCCTACTCGCGTCACTAAAAGGCGCGAACCCGTACCCAGATCCCTACACTCACCATATGAAACATAGCAGCGTTATGCTTCTACTTTACGCTGCTATTCTTTAAGGAAATCTGTTGATCACGACAGCTTCTTAAACAAAATAGTTGGACGTAACAGAAAATTTGAACGTGCAAAACGTACAGCCGAATAGAAGATTTCTTATTGAGGGTAAAGGTGAGTGCCGTAGACCACAAGAAACACTTACCATCAGAAGAACTATCTGCGCGTTTGTCATATTACTTACTTTACTTTGTGGATCTAGAGATCCAAATACTGGTAGCGAGGCATTCCATCTCAGTCCTTAGGGAGAACGATGCATGTGCATCTTGGATGAGGGTTGGATGTAGATGTTCATAGGTTATAGTCTTCGCTTACCATCAGGTGAATTGTGCGCACGGTTTGTCACCCTTTGCTTTACTTTAACACATAAATACATCGATCGTTTAATCTCGCGTTCGGTTCCTCGATCATGTTCGACATGATAATATAGAAGAAAACATTAACATCAACCAACGCCACCCATACGAATCGAGTGCACTATTGCACAACCAATGTCGTTGTAAAGCAGTCTGTAATCGTTGTTTTTTTTACAACCGGACAAATATCCGGGTTACCCAGTTACTTGTTCGTCGCGAAGTGTGTAATAAAAACGCCACTTACCTAACCTCAAAAGGAATGTCTTTCCGTAATGTAAGATTCACTTACATTAATTCTGTTAAGTGGATTATTAAGTGGGGTACAAACGTATTGACGTTAAAAAATTTTACTGGACTATTTAATGAAAGAGATTGATATATTTCTTAATTTAACTAGGCAATAGTTAAACCAAAGCTTATCTGCACGTTTTAAGCGAATCGCTAAGGCTTAGTCAAGTTTATCAAATTTGAACCCGAGCTTAAGTACTTAACTTGACGCTAACGTGATTCGCCATTCTTTAGGCACAAATGAAAGCTACAAGCATCAGCGCTTTAAAAATTATTAATGTTTTTAAAGAGAATTTTTTTGTAGGCGACGAGAGTAACATTTCAAGGTCGTATTTGAGGTACAACATTTCTATATAACGGGTTTTCCATATGCTTTAAAGTGTAAATTTAAATAAATACAATCTCGTTTAATTCGTGTTTTATTTAATAGAGTATTCCATTACATTAGATATGTTATATTATATCAGCCAAATGTCCTCCACGTTATATATGTTCAATTTTCAACAACGCGATCGCATGAGTTTCAATAAAAATGCCATATATCTTTGAAGCCATAAGTTATGTTATGTATGTTACCTTACTTGCACAGACCAATTATTTCATCATGATTTCGGTGACAAGTTGACATCATCGAAGCGCAAATCATGCTGATGAATGTGTCAAGCTCCTTTGTTGCATGCAATATTTGGCACGTAACAGTCTGGTTGGAACCTCATATATTTGATATGCATATGCTCCAATTAAGACTACAATATCATTGACCCGTATCTCTCGCAGGTAACAGTTACGACGGCGCCAGTTTCATTTTGTTAGAATGACGGACCCATACCGCCGCTGGACCAAAATCAACATCAAAGAGTGACATTGATCAAGATGAATTTACAACTGATGGGTTGCACGTGGATTTGTATCACTCCAAATACTTTTTTGTTTGTTACACAATTTTGTTTGTTGACATAGACATTAATACAAAAAGGTGCATCGTCACCGTAGTTAATTTCCATTATGAAATCGCAAGCGCTCTAACTGCTCCAAAGCATGATAAGTGAAAAATCAATTGAACTTTTTACGGATGCTGCTCCAAGTTTCTACACAAAGTTCGCTAAATTGAGTTTACGGAAAGCCAAGTTCATGGGCGCGACGAAGAAATGTACTGTTTCTGGTTCGTCCACTGAGCAATATTATCTGCAGACTTACGAGTGTACGAGTATTTAGATTTTTTTACTAAACTATGTGATACAAATATGTGCTCCAATCGATAAATGTTACAGCAACACGGCCATTACAATGCCAAAGTTCGAGCACTCCTATTAAGAAACCATAAGATGATAATTATGGCAATATCTTCTGGTTATTGCCAGATGATATTATCTGTGCAGACTTTTCAGTATTTGCACAAATATTGAAGCATTCACTTGTCCTAACCTTTCTCATTCCGATGCAATTTATGTGCAATAAGATTGGAGGAAGGTTCAGATGCAGCATCAGGGACACGGGACATACGTACAATACATGTAGGCCCGAAAACCAACAATTTATGATACACAAATACTGTTCCACGGCTAGGAATCGGACCCAGGAACCGGGACAGAGCAACCAGGTATTATAATTACTTCCACGACACGGCCGTCAAGAAACCATATAAGTTTCAGGATGACATATCTGACGCAAAAAAGGCCGTTAAATAGGTACTGGGCTAGAGAGGGAAGAAATATGCTTTTCACGTTGCTTGAATCGGTTTTGTTCTCCTATTTCTTCTTTCAGTCTATCTCTCTCTCTCTCTCTTTGCCGTTTTACACAACACAATTTACGATTTTTTTAGCTTTGCTTTACTTTTATTTATTTGCTTTACTATATACTCACAAATCTTATATTATTTCAGTATTGTGGCTTATTACGAATATACTTAAAACTTACGTTTCTCTTCATGCACATCAAGTTGATTATGTCACAGTTTCATGTGAAAGGGAGATAAACCTGTTTGGTTGAAAGTGACTGCGATTACCAAAACATACTGAATGCGAACAAGGTAATTCGCGAAATACATAATTGAGCCGTGGTAGTCAGTGTCCAGGCGGTCGCATTAAAGTTCATAAAAATGAAACCGAACGTTCGCCGGCGCCTGCACCAAGCCCCCAATCCACAGTAGTAGACTAAGCTATAATACTTCCTCTAGAGGAAAAGGCCACAACCCAGCAGTTACACGAAAATCTATTTATTGTTTTATATATATATATATATATATATATATATATCCAACTGGTATATTTAACTATCCTTCTGTGACAATACACTTGCTGAAAAAAAATTAAGAAACATTTATCTGTATATAGTATATATAAATCGGTACTATGGTTTTGAGACAAGTTTTTATTATCAGACTGCTCTCAAAGCGGGTGATGTTTTACAAGTTTACAAGTACGAGATATCCATCACTTCCGCTTTTTGTATTTAAACATGGGTTGAATCACAAAGATAGGGAGAGTGAAAATATTTTGTTGTTTTAACATATACTATGTACTAAGGGTATCCAATTAAAACTATATTACACTTGTAATACTTTATAACATTCATGTTATATTTATGCTATAGGATATTTTATTATTTGCTTAAGCAGATATCGAATAAAAAACTAAAATTGTCACAAAATTTTATAGATTATAGAGATTGTTTTTCTCTTATACAATCGGGTTTCCTATTTTTATTAATTTTTTTTCCTCTTTTGATATCACATCAATTTTAGCTGACAGTCTACGGCTGAACACAAGTATCCTTATGCTTTTCCGCAAACTTGTACAGATATTATGTTCTTTGAAAAAATGCATACTTAAATATTTTTAATAAGATAATCCGTAATTTTTTCTCAAGGCTTATTAATAATCTTCTGTGATCTCATTACCGCTCTATACGAAGAGGGTTGCTTATCAAAAATACATAATAAAATCCACTGTCCTCCCATATTGTAAGGACTTCACTTAAAATCTCAAGTGGTGAATATGACAGAACTAAATTATCTTAAAAATTGTCACTTTATCTTTGATAAATGAAAGGGTATTTTCACTTAAGTGTTGCCATAAGTTTAACAGTTTTAGTGCCATAAAAACTTACATCAATAGGTATCATCATCACATCATCAGTATTTTATGATTTTGAGTTTGAGTCGCCTACATTCTTAAACGTACATGAGGAATCAAAATGAACATGTTGCGCCCCGAAATCTGCGCCTATGTGCAGAGCTCTTCGCTCCATGTGGCGTATAGTACAAGATATAAGTAGTATTTAGACTATAAAATAAACTTTGACTTATCGCTCATCGTCGTCCCTATCAGACGTTACATAATTAACTTTAATGCATTTTTCTTTATATTTAAAAAACGTGTTCAGTGCTCACTTGTCGATGGGTTTCTATTCTTGGTTATGACGGTACAGGTTAAACAAGTTCCAGGAAACGCCACTGACTCGTATCACTTATATATGTACGAATAACTTCGACTTGTTTTTCAATTAAACAGAACCTTGTAATCTTTGTATTTTAGTTTTTTTGTTTTGATACATCTTAAGTTTTTGCTTGCATGTTAGAACCAGACGATTAAATGAATAATGCCCTCATATAACCATGTAAACTTTTAATGAACTTTAAAAATTCGTTGATATTATTTTATAATATTTAAAGTAGTCAACCTCGGTTTATTTTTTAATTAAAAATACATCTTTAGGTTTGTACCATATGAATTTATGAATCTCTTAATTATTTCATTATTTTTTTCCCCCCAAAGATTCAACGTATAAAATGAAAAAACAATTGTGATTTATGCGTTCATGATAGGTTTTTTTTATACAAATTTTTGCTAAGCAATTTTTTATTTTACCTACGCTATTAGAAACCCGTAAGTGAGATATGTCTGCAAGTAAGTGATGTATATATGTACTTCAAAGATTATTTATAAACTCAAAAATTACGGTACATTATATGATGCTGTTTTTGTATGAGATAGAGAGTAACAAACGATCACACAGTTCACCTGATAGCTAGTGATTCCTAGGGCCCATGACATCTATATTCATCCTTGACAAGGAATCATAATGCAGATGCGTTGTCACTCTTGAAGACTGAGATGGAATGCCTTGTCACCAGTAATAAAGGTCTCAGAATCTCTATACTCACCAGACGAAACACAGCAGCATTATTCTACTATACTAGGCTGGTATATGTATACTACTGTATACGCTGAGGGCATGGTCCTACCCCGGTCGAGCTGACCCATTCATTCTGCAGCTAGAAATAAACGGCGGTGTAGCTCTACCACTGGCATGAAGAGCAAAGGCAAGGACAAAAAAAATATTAGGGCACCCAATTCGTGGCCAATATCCATCCACAACAAAGATTTCACAGGTTGCTACCCCTGAGTTACTATAAATATATATATGTGTATATGTATTGGCAAATAATATAAATATATTACATTTTTAATGCTCCAAATCGTGAAGCCTTAGTTAAATTAAACATTATCCTATTGTAGTTGCTACAGGCTAATTGTCTTTGGAGACTGACAACTTGATTGAGGATGCCATCTTCACAGCAGGCAATTCAACTACCCGTCATGTAGAAACACGGCATTTTTTTTAAGTATTGATTACATCGTTATTATGATTTCATTTTGTTGGTCGACGTCGCCAGCCAGGCGTTCATGGTCGTCCCCAGCATATTTAAGGTCACTGATGGGATGCTTTAATTTTTATAAATCATTACACTAACGCCATATTACATATTAAAATAAAGATAATAAAAACTTGTATTTAGCAATAGTTGAGACCTTATTCGTTTTTTAAAAAAATGGCAAACTTTTTAATACTAACTTATTAAAACTTTAATGTTTCATGTTCTTAATTTAAAATTAAAAAAGCACAGCAAAAAGCAACAACTAGCTTATAGTTTTAGTTTGAAGAAGTTTAATACAACAGAAAACGTACTAGGAGACCGAGACCTAGAAAATCAACCCCACATGAAGACTTAAGAATGGTATCGTTAACCAGAAAATAATGATTCAAAGGATCAGAGCTTAATCGTTTGAAGGGCCAAGAGGTGTGTCAGCAACCGATTATGTGCGGCAAACTAATTTGGAAGATTATCTCGTTCCAGGTATCACTTTTAAGGAAATCAAGTATTAAAGCGAATATAAAGAAAGACTATTTATTATAGATTATCACTAGACTAAACGTGAATGGAAAAATGTACTATTTTCGGATGAAACAAAAATTAACATTATTAATTCTGATGAAAAACAATGTGAGACGTCATCTATATAATATTCAATAGTATAATAATCACTCTCTCTGAATACAAAGTAAACGACGAAAACAATCATACATGTAGGAGGAGGGTATATCAAAGTTTGGGGCTTTTTTTTTGGACATAGTGTTGAACGTGTTAGGCAAATTGTATTCCAGTATAAAAATATTTTAGAGGCAACTATGCTACAGGAAAGTTTGCCGGTGGTTTTTATTATAACAACAGGTGAAATACTGCCAGCAGACCATAAGCAATGTCTTAATGCAGTAGACATTACGTAAGAGTTTCCAATAACTCGTTAAAGAATTTAAATGTGTTAATTAGGTAAACGACCTTGACAACGTCAAATAACCTGCTTAACCTTTCAGATAAAATAGTTAAACCAGAAATACGTTGATCCAGCCTCATGATTTCATTGAATATTTTAAAATATTATTAATAATAAATTGAACTGGACAAATGTAAATTATATCAAATTATACAGAGTCCCAATTAAACTTCTTTTTAAAATGAAAATGATAAGATCAGTTAGACAGTTAATGAGGCAGTCTTTTCATTAATTGTAAAATTACTAGTGCCATTACAATTTAATATAATAAAAGTAAGCTACAGATTTGTCAATCCATTTCGATTTGCATAACGCAAAATGCAAATAATTAAAATATGTATAACTGATGAGTAGGAATGAATGCTGAATATAATCCTGCCTATCAATCTACGTGAAAGTTTAACAATTTTAGCAATTTATTTAAATAAACGCCGCTTGTTTGATACACTATATTATTTCGATGACTATTTGCCGATATTCTAATTATACTATTAAAACGTTAAATAAATCGAACGAAAAGGCGTTTGGTGGCACTCTTTTTGCTCCATCGATACTCTTATTTATAATACTGGACGAAAGCTGCATGAGATTAATTTTTTTATATAAAAAAACTGTTTTACGTCTTCTAACGCTTTCGGATCCCTGTAAACTTATAACACTTATTGGACGTCTAACTAATGTGCGTCAAAATAATTAATCATCACATTTTTTCTTTATTAGTCGTACTAAGTAAATTCTATACAAAAGACACTGTATTGTTTCAACTTAATATACATTGTTTTACGTAATACAACTCGTGTGTGTTATCTAAATAGGATTTAAAATGCATCATTTAAAAGCGATCTGTCTCAGGTAGCAAATTACAAAGCGATGGGAGAACTCGTCTATTTGACATTTAATACTACACTATAGTGGAGTCACAGACATAAACAATATTTTTCTTCTTCCTAATCTATAGTTAGTATATCCCGAAGTACTGCCGTTGTGAAAGAAACTGTCACCGAAAAAAGTTAACCTGTCTGGGGGTTGTACAAAATGATTACCGGCAACCAGGAAAATCTTGTAGGTTTTGGCTATTTATTGCCATTTGGTATCCTAGATATTGATACGAGCCACGGCGTCGCCCAGTATAAGGTATCAGTAATGTGATCACCTAGTCATTAGTACATCGAATTCAGGATGTATTATCGTGGGGTCGAACTCTCACGTTAAAATTAATAAAAACGACACTATTGACCTTACTCACTCCTTATCAGTTATTATGTTTGGATATGGCTTTATATGATGTATTTTTTATAGTAAGCATTCTTTGGTGCTTATGGGACTTATCCTTTTCTTCTTTATCTTACAATATTTGTATTGTAAACATAGAGCCACCCTGCAGCTGGTTTCGAGCTGCAACATAAATGGATCGGCCCGAACGGGGAAGGACCACGTCAATACCAACGGTATACCACCGTGAAGTATCAGATGCTGCTGTATTCAGTATGATGAGTGTATACATCGGGGGACCCAATTATAGATAAAGAGGCATTCCATTTCAGTCCTCGGGTGTCACAACGCATCTTCGTCGTTAATCCTTATGGGTTTAGATGTCATTCATCAGTCATCGTTTACCATCAGGTGAACTGTGTGCTTGTTTGCAACCATTGACATCAATTTCGCCGTTTCTTCTCCATTAAAAGTAACCTCATTATAAAATCATGGTAGATTTCTAAAATGGTAACGTTTGATAAGCTAAATATAAAATATATATTTTTGTTTAGTTATACGCTACCTTTTTTCTGTACAAATATTTTAACGTAATGTGGTGAAAGTGTTAAATAACAGGATATCCAATCCAAATCCCACTGAGTTGGGCATCAAACTCCTCTCCAAAGAGCAAATAGTCGAATAAGAGAGTAATAGTAAATTGGCAGATTTTAGAAGTTTTTCTGTTTATTCTTATCTCTTATTATATTTATTCTTATATCTTATTATATAACTATTATACTGTCATCGTAAGTGGAGCCATGGGCTCAGCTACTACTAAAAGCTTACTAATAAAATAAGTTACGTTTTGTCTTTGTACATACTTTTCTTATTTCAGTTTTCTTGTATAAATACTGTGTTTACATAAAATTTAGATAAATAAACTCTACTTATCCCAGAGGGGCAAAAAACCATAATAACTTGTTTATACACAAAGACAAAAACGTAGCTTATTTTATTTTTGCCTTTGCTACGAAATTCTACAATGTATTCTAATCCACTTCTAGACTACTAAAAACTTAGGTATTTAAAATCCTTTCTTAATGTCCGTCTATGAACTTAAGATCAAAGTTTAAATTTTGTAGGCGTTTTTGACGTGATATATCTATATTATATAATATAGATATCTCATATCTATATATATATATATATATATATATATATATATATATATAATATCAATTAATAAAAATAAATAATAACTATATTTTTGACCTTTGTTACCTTAAATTTATATGTCAGTACGAATTCTGATCTGGAACTACCTTTAATTCTCATTTCATAAATTAGATTTTTACTCTAAAATACTGATGCGCTTGTATTGATTACGTACTTCGATCGATTATGATAAAATAAACATCGTTAACATATATATTGAAGAAATTTATACAATTAAATTAATATATATCTCTTCAGGTAAGGATTATCGGACTATTAAAAATCGATCCTTACAAAAAGATATAATATATTACTCTATACAAATTACACGACATTGACATTGCGTTCAATACTCCTGTATTCTTCCTGTATAAGTGGTGGTACACTCGATGTCAAGGCAAATAACTTTAGAGTTCAATCTGCTTGTTAATCAACCTTATCATTTCAAAAATTATTGTAGCTAATCACGTTTATTTTCCAAATAGATTTTTCTCATTGCAGGACCGGCGCACACGCATGCCAACCGCTCCCATTGCCTCAGTCGACGTCAGACCGCCGCACGGAAGGGACGTGTCGCTCTGTGTTCCATACACATTAACAGATTCAAAAAACAAAAACTAAATGGAACGACACTAGTGATATAAGTGGTGTGCTTGTGTGTGACGTGCCTGTGTGTGTTGTGGTATTCTTTAAATTGATTTGAAAAAATAATTGACAGTTTAAAATGCAGGGCCGCGACAAGCTATGCGCGAAGCTCACCAGCGCATTCCTCAGAAAGTGGTGTAAGTATGATTTTTTGTTATTGACATTTTATGTTCTCCAATTTCATTAATTCTGATAAAATTTTGCGCTAAATCAATAACTAAGATTACGTGAAGCAACAGCGGGTTTATTCATAATAGCTTTCTCTTTTTATTCGGGTGGCTGTTTTGTATTGTGTAACATATATGAAGGGCAAAGGAATTAATTTTTCTCGCGTGCTCTATACGCTAATTACCTTATTTTTATTTATTTTTCTGTACAAAAACGTATTTTGTGTATACAATCTCATATCCTATAATAATGTGAATTGTTTTGTAAATTTCCTTTATGGTAAGGTAGCAGCAAGTTAAACGTACTGCGAAGGTCGACTATTCCGTGGTTGACCTGTGATGAATCAGATAATTGAACTCTGTTAAATAAATGAAAATGAAGGTTAAAAAGATACCATTAAAAAAAATTAAATTACTCTAAAACTTTCCAGGTCGATTTAACGAAATCACTTCAAGAATAAGCAATAAAAAATCAGTAATAAAACACACATACCTATTAGTGTTAACTTCCATAAGTTACAATATTTCCTTGTTCCGTGAATTTTGTACATTATAAAACCTAAATGGTTTATTAATCACTATCAATTAATATGCGATGAGATATCTAACACTAATAGTTCCTAAGATTAATTAATATTTAATTAAATGTGGAAAACTTATATTTATGGTTCAACAATCTCCATTTGAATTTGACATACACGCATATACCTAATAGTTATTGCAAAAACAATACAATATTTAACGACAATCTACCCTCATCTTTATTGCCCGATTGCAGTAAATCCATCTTAGACGAAACCAGAAAATGCTTGTTACACCAGATACAACAGATTTTACTGTTATATTTTTTTATAAAAGTAGTTCTTGAGTGTCAAAGGTACGCGTTTCGTCTCTAAGTTGGGACACAAATATATTTACAGGAACATTATTGGTTTCTAGTGTAGGTATTTTGTCTATCCGTATCTTCCACTGATCTTAATTCAGAAGTACTACGTCGTACTCTAGATTGGGATAAAGAGTGAGTTAGGATGGTTACGTCACTAATATTTATTGCACTTTTGATGTCCTCTGGGAAAAAACAAATGATATGGCCTTGGTCAAAACTGAGCAGGAGAATATCACTGCGAATCTGCTTGCTTTCGTTCAGTGTATAGCACATCGGACATAACACATTTTTGATGAACTATTAACTAATAACATGAAGGAACAGTTTTCTAGCGATAGCCAAGAATGGAATTTCATTGACGCCTTCATGAAACTAATTTTTAAAAGAAATCTCATTTATATGAATTCATATTTTTTTCATGAACTGGAATAAGGTCTTAGTGTAGGTGCTCTTGCACCAACTCTTAAATATATTGAAAATACAGATAATTTATCAACGTACATTGTTAATAAAATATGTTCTACCTGGCCTAACCTTTGTTTTACTTTGGAATTAAGAGGACAATTATTTATCTTATAATAAATAAAACAGCCCAAGTAAAGCTCGTCATTATGTTCGCATACTTGTCTTCTCTTTAAACTAAAGACTGTCTTTTTATGTTCACGCATAAATATTTTTATAGTTTAACGTTTTCCCATAAGCGTTACACAGATTACTGAAACAAAACATCTCACGTTTCGAGAATTACAATAAAACATAGTATGCTTAAGACGTAGATGGAATGAAAAGTTCTGAGAAAATTACAGGAAATTGAACGACGACGTCTGTCCTTGCTAACCAGTTTGTGGATGCTAGTGATTCGCTAATACTCTCAATTATTTAAATATGGCATTATATCATGGTTTTTATTTATTTTTATATTCTTGTTGCATTAATATTTGCGAGTACGACGAAAAGTCGAAATTCCCGTAACTTTTGATCCTTTGACTTTATATCGTGTTTTATAATGCTTGGCGATATTATTTCTCAGTTAATAACGGAATTAACCAATCGTATTGCTATGTTATTATGCAAATAACTGTATTGCCTTTAAAAGTTCTATTTAAGTATTATATTTCAAGTTTCCCTAAGACCATTTTACGTATATAAAATTGTAGGTATCATGAAATAAGTTTATAAATCATATTTTCCAGCGTAACAAAAATTATAATACTGACGGTTATATTGCGATGTCGGCTAATAATCCTGTTTGACGCCTGTTAATTGGCTAAGCAAATAAGCATGTCCATACAAATAGGGCTGGTAAATATTTAAACGTTTATTTTAGGTAGAACGCGACGTATATGCACGTCGCGTTTAACCTAAAATAAATACTCGATGTGTTGAACTTCGCCTTGTTTTTATTCTTACTTACTGTATATAAAATATAGTACAAAGTCTAAAAAAACAATAGCAACTGTGTATAGTTTACTGATGATTTGTATAAGTTTATACTTTGAATACATAATTATAACTTAGATCTTAAATCTATTTTTTTATAGGTTTTTATCTAAACTGTCTGCAGGAGAAAATGCGGCCTCATCTACCTCGTTGAAGATAAATGCTATAATCACCTTTATGGCCATAACGTTACTGTAGACTCGGTTACTGTTAGGCGAGTAGGAGATAGGAGTAAACAAATGTAGTATCTATATAAGCTGTACCACTGTGTTCATTTATTAGGTTTTTGTTAAAGTTTATATCAGCGTTAAATTATTATCAAAATAAATATTTCTAAATTCCATTCACGCATACATACTCTTAATCTCACGTAAGTACTACACATGCTTGCACAATGGTATGTTCTTCTTATTCCCTCATATTGAAAGAACTTGCCTCGCTTGGCTGGTAGAAATGCAGTCACAGTACCAAATACCGTTACCCAACATTATGCTCCATGAATTTCAGGCATGTCTGGCCAGGAGGATACTTTGCCGTAGTCTACGATATTACTAGGTTATTTCGTATCGAAACATAATGGAATGAAAAATTTAATTCATTGGCTTATTTAATATATTCCATTCATATAATATAATATTCATTAAAACTTTTAAAACATTATGACCTAGAATATTTCGTTTAAATCCCTCTTTTTGTCGATTGTATTATGTCTTGTTTTTAAGCGTTTTTGTACTTCGGCCCGCTAACTTCCTTGCTATCGCGCATAAGTTAAAACTGGTTTTCACTGAAGGTAAATCTTGAATTATACACAATTCGTATGAATTAATAACAGCAAGCAGAAAATAATAATAATTGTCTGTTGTCATTGTATTCGGTTTTGTAGCCTTTTCCCATTACTTGTGGTGGGCGATGAACAAACACCAGGAGATATCTCTTTGGGGGTCTTATGGGTATAGGTGGCAAACGAGGATGCAGCCCGACCGATGGTACGTGATCACCGCCGCCCTTGAACATCCGTAACACCAGAGGAGTCGCAAATGCGCTGCCGGCCTTCTCATGCCAATTTACACATTTCTTTAAGTTTTAACTAAATATAAATGGATCACAATAATTAGTATTGCCTTGATAGTAATATATAGTATCTATCAAACAGTTACAATAAATAAATTTATTTCATTTCATCAATTCTTGGTGATGTTAACCAGTGACAACTCTCATCTCTAATGACTAAGGCATAGAGGTATTTTCATTTCATTTGTACGAATCTAGAGTGTCAAGTATCAAAGAGAGCCAGATTCTGTCTGCATATGTACTAGTAGGGATAATTATTATTTATATATCGAAAAATCAAACGTTATGTCACATTATGTTTTTTATCCACAAGTTTCGACTCGACTTTGTCTTACCTGTTAAGGAGACTTAAATATATCAGGTATTTCTGACTTCCTTTATTATCTATAGATCGTGCTCAATCAATTCAACAATAAAATGTTATTAACAAATATATTTACTTTTGTGTTTGATGGATAAAATGATACCATGTTATATGCATTCAAAAATATAGCATGAACAAAAATACGATTAGAAAGTAGCAACACACAAGAAAAGTGATAGGTATGAATATGGATGGATGTGAAACGAGGGGTTTAGTCAAAGATGGATAGATAGATGTTTGACGTAAAGTATGTAATTGTGAACTGGATGATGTGTTACAAATTATCTAAAAAGTATCCCCTGCACAATATACGCATGAGAGAATATACAAATAAACTTAACGGTCGATTAAACATTTTTTTTTTGATTAAGGATTTTCGGGACCGTTAACGTGATAATGTGAAATAGCTTCTGGTACTTTAGCTTCATCAAATAGACTTGTAACTGCGAAAACTAATCGTTTCACTAAAGAAAATAATAAACTAGTTTCTGCGGCATATTACGACATTTTGAAACGCTTGTTCTCCATGCTCTCTACATTGTAGCTCGATCACTTAATGTAGCCTCCAAAATGTTATCTCCTAATAATATCTTATGGATTTTGCATATTTCGATTTTAATATTATAAATATCTAGTATTTGAATGAGGACAAAATATTAGTTTCACATCGCGTACTTGCACGTCGGTCATTTCCTCTAAGCTATTAGGTAACAATTCGCTTAGGTAAGTATGACGAAAACTATACTCTGGTAATAATCTTTAGCAAGAACATAATCTTCGTTCGCACACGAGGAATACTTTGTAAATGCCAGATACGTTAATACATAGTGTTGGCACAACCGGTCAAGAATATAACACAAAATAAACTTCCTAGGAAACAATTTTTTTAAGATTATTTAATAAATATTACGGTGACAAACTAGGCGCATAGTTCACCTGTTCACCATTGATGGCTGCAACCCATGTCATTACTCCGACTATATCCATACTCCAACATAGATTCAAGATTCTCATGTGTTCTCACCCTCCGTGAAATGTGATGGAATGCCTCTTAACCTGTTATCGAGTCCCCGGATTCATATGTTGAGTTACCTACATTCAAAAAAAACAACAGAACTATGCTGACGTTTTATTCTAAGAGGGTTTTCCTTCGTTTGGTCAAGTGGACCCATTCATTTAGCAGCTAAAAGCAAGTTCTTAAGTGCTGCATTGTTTTTAACTTTTCATCTTAGTAAAACTTAACATGCGATACGCTTACCCCCTATTGCCGTACACTGCGAAACATTTTGTTAGTAAGTAGCTTAGTTAAAGAAATAATTCTATTCTATTATTATCTGTTTATTAATTTTAATTAACAGTAACTCATCGTTACAAAGCCATAATCGACCACATGTTTACTCCTTCGGTAGTTTTGATAACAAAATTCAAAAGCAGATACAAAAATATTGAGAATTAAAACTAGTAATTATCAAATTCTTGCAAAACCAATTAGACATCCCACGGAATTTTGATACTTCACCACTTCATTTTTTATTTACAAAATAATACGATTAAGAATCTAGTTATATATATACTTCATCATGATATATTTTATTTACTGTATCTTGCAGTATTAACACCGTAAACATCTAAATGGCAAATTCCATTTCATATTAATAATTACGTATTTTCGATTATATAAGATATATTACGGCACATCTATCATATTACGGTAGCTGCGATAGCAAATTGAATTATTGTGAACTTAACGAGAATAAGTATTGATAATTTCAATGTGTGATTGAGTAAAACATTATAAATACAAACTTACGCCTACGACGATTTCTTGATTTTCAAGAAATCAAGCGATTTCTTGAAAGATTCATTTTAAACATATTAAAAGTAGCAGCATAGCGATCCTGTTTTCCTATGATGAGTGCAGGTATCCTATTCGGGTACCCAATTACAAGTAAAAACGGTCAAACGTGTATTAGATTTCCATCCCTAATAGTGTAAAAAAAATAATTTGACTCTTTTTGTTTTGCTCCACACGTAACACTTTACAGGAGCGGGAAGCAATTAAAACGCCGATTATGATAAACAAGTCAACGCCACAAGAAGCGAGGTTAACATTTTTAATCTGTCCCATTATATTTTATTGTGTAAAACTGGCCTTGGTAAGTTTGGTAATATGACTTTAGTAATAGTGTGCACTAGGCGCGAAATACATCTTTTTTTTCAACAGTTTGAATCGTTTAAGTAAGTAAACATTTCACTGTACATTTAGTAGTCATTTTCAATAGGATAGCTAAATTGTATTTTACTGAAATTCAGTTCAATAATTATTAAATCGCTCTGGTGGTGGCGGTAGCAAATTTGTAGCCACGAGTAAGCGGCTTACGAATCGATACCAGGAAAAAGAGATCGTAGGTATCAGTTTCTGTTTTTTTAACCGAATTAACAAATGTAGGTATTCCGTTCGATGCATATATTTTGCATTGTATGTTGGCGAAGCTATCAATATGATTCCTACAAAAATTTCAACAACTTTGGTGGCATAATAAATATAATATACATACATACAATTTATAAATATTTGTTGTTTCGTCGGTTGATTTTTTTTATTAAAATGGGGTTGTCAAATGAGCACAGTAACGATCACCTGATGGTAAATGATCACTGTGGTCATTGACCTCTAAATTCATCATCAACAAAGATTCAAGATGCAGATGCGATATTATCCCTAAGGACTAAGACGGAATGCCTCGTTTCTTGTTGTTTCTTTTTTTTTATAGCTGATGGCCATTGTTAGCACGAGGGCTTTTAGAACTTCACCGGGTTGAAAGGTCCAATTAGAGAGCTTAGGGCACTCAGCCGACACCTTTATTAATGGGTAACCAGACAAACAAAGGTTTCCGAGAGGGAGGCTAGGCTTGGACCGACTGGAAAGCGACTGAAAAGACCCAACAGTTTCGGCTCGGTCAGTAACTTCTGACGGTTAAAAACTGTAATAGAGGCACTATTGTTTATGTTTTAGTTATACATAATATATCAGTGACAAAAATTAATGACTTTATTTGTTACTTTCTAAATAAATTAAATAACAATATGAAGTATAAATAGTGAAGTATTAATTAACTTTAAAAATAACTTATAGTATAGTAATAAGAAAGTAAAACTTTCTTACATTTATATTCACTTCAAATACGTCGTGTAGTTTTTTTTTTATGAACGTATTTTCATAAACACGAAAATTCCCCGATACAAAACTTTTGCAAACACAACTATCTCGTTTACTAGTGTAAAGTGATTGATCCTTTTCTGTGTTTGCATAATAAATAATAATAAATGAAAGAGACAAACACGTCTGCCACATGGTTGAAAATAAAAATAAACCTTATGTTTATTTTTTATTCGCCATCGCAACTTGTAGTAACGACGACGGAGGTTGAGGAATATAAATAAATGATAAAAATAAGAAACAAGACTTTCATCTCAGTGATTTGTTGGCGCGTCATAGTACAAAGTAAATTATTATATATTACAATATGCACACCTGTTTGTATGGCGTTGCTTTTATGCAGGCTTACACGAATATTCATATATAAATGTTTGTCTATAAGAGCCACGCTACCACCTTATTTCTAGTAGCATGAATGGATCCACTTGTCCAGGGAAGGACCACGCCCTTACAGAAATAGCCTGGAAAAGCAGCTTAACGCTGCTGTGTTTCATATGGTGAGTATAGGAATATGGAAACTCAATTGCAGATAACGAAACATTCCATCTATCTTCAGGGATCACAACGCATGTCCAGCTTGAATATTTGTGGAGGATAGATGTTGATGTAATGGGCTGCGCTCATCGCTTAGCATCAGTTGACCTGTGTGCTCTTTCAAGAAGTGAATCAGCATATCATGATACAGCTAACTCTACGATTGTACCACGAAATCATCATCATCAGCCGGCATCAGTCTACTGCTGGACATAGGCCTCTTCCATGGCACGCCACTGAGCTCAGTCTTCGTCTCTTCTTCTCCAGTCTCTGCCCGCTGCCCTACGAATATCATTGCCCCACCTAGTTACAGGGCGCCTTTGCCAATTCGCGGTCTCCTCTTAAGAACCTTTACAATAGATAGTAGAGCTACACTGCAGTTTATTTCTAGCTGCATATTGTATGGGTTAGCTTGACCGGGGTAGGACCACGCCCTCACAGAATACCAGCGTAAAATAGCAGCATCATGATGCTGCGTTTCGGTGAGTGTAGCGATCCGGAGACTTTTATTTCTCGTGACGAGGCATTCCATCTCAGTCCTCAAGGGTAACAACGCATCTGCATTATGATTCCTTGTCAAGGATGAATGTAGATGTTATGGGCCGCAGGAATCACTTGCCATCAGGTAAACTGTGTGCTCGTTTGTTCCTCTAAATGTAATTAATAAAAACCTGTCTGCCCCAGCAGCATATATGACCTGACCACTGCCACTTCAGCTTGCTAATTCGATGAATTATATCGGTAACATTAGTTCTCTGACAAAGTACATATGTGTATATATATATATATATGCAAAAAGTAGTATAATCATCAATCTCCTCAAATACGTTTTTTGGTGCACAATATGAAGACATATTCCAGAACGCCTCTTCCACACTCTTCTACTACCAGTCTTTACTTATATCATCCAACATTTTTTATGTTAAACAATCACAACACAAGCACAATCTAAATAGACCGAATATGATGTTTAATGTTGAATAAGCTTTTAAAATTTTGCATGTAAAATATTACTGTTGCAATAGATTAAGATTTATTTATTTTTGCATGGGAAGTTTTTGTTACGAATTATCGTTAACTGTGGAAGTTATACCTTTAAATCTACTGCATTATCGTACACATAACTAAACGCATGACTCATTTTAATTTCCTGCTTGTTCTTTTTAAAATAACAAAGACGTCAAAAATTCTAGTTATATTTCACGGGTTGTGCGTATACACCATAACGTCACACTGGTGTCCGAGTACATATTTACTTTTGTGTTAAAAATCTCATAGTACGAAAACATAAAATATTGATTTGCTACAAATATGCTTAACCTTATTAGATTTATATAATATGGTAGAATGGTATCATTTCCGGTTTTTACCTAACACAAACAAATCCATCGCGGGGAACCAAAACTGCCTTATTGATTTTTATTAAATAAAAACACAAAATTATTTTCTCTTAAAATGTCCACTTCATTAAAACGCTATTTTCTCTTATACTAACAGTTTAAGTTTAAATATAACACATAAATTCCTTACTCACACAGTACACGGCACGCGAATTTTTTGTTTTTTTCGGGCTGATGGCTGTTGTTAGCCCGAAGGCTTTTACAGTTCCACCAGGTTGAGAGGTGACCGAACGCTTATGGCGCTCAGCTGAGACCTTTATTAGTGGGTAACCAGCACAAGCCTCGGTTCGGACCGTCACCCCGTTTCTCGAGAACGTTTGACTGGAGGGCCGAACATCGGCTCAGTTAGTGGCTTCTGACTAAGGAATATCTATCTCAAATAATATCGATATTATTATTAACTATCTGTACCACCACTTCAGAATGCGTGGGCCCTGGAGAAGAAGTGTCTCCAGCAACGCTTCTATCATTTTTGTCTGATGAGATATGGTGGTATCTCGAATAATTCTGTTGCTTACGACGCCCTGATGGCGTGCCTCGCTCTCCTTCGGATGCGGGGGAAATCCGAGATGTGATTGAATGTGACGACACACGATCAGCGGTTTTGGGTGTGTGACGCCAGATGCGAAATATCGGGAAGCCTGCTTCAGGTACTGAGCTAAGATCGGGGCTCAAGATCTATGTGTAGAATTTCATTACGCAAGAACCACGACGCACCGGTGCCCTTGCGCATGAAAGGATTTTGAATTCGCAAAGACGGGGCTAGCGTATGCCATTATGGGTCTCATGCTCGCTTTGTATAGTGTAATTGTATGACGTAGGGACATTTTACTATTTTTATTAGTAACGGGTGCAAACGACCTAGGGTGAACGCTGCTCCATTCCGTACGCGGTTGATGTGGACCGAAGGTGACTCTTTTGTCAAGTATGACGCCTAAGTATTTGACTGTCTTTTACCCAGGCAGCAAGCGAACCTATTCCGATAAAACCTTTTGGGGTAATTACAATACACGAACATCTAATAAATGTTGCATGCATGAAAACATTGGAAGTTTTAGTTTTTTTACTCTTTGATCGTGCGATAAACGTGACGATTCTTAATTAATAAAATAATAAAATTCAATTAAGGATACCGCAACTACAAAATCCCTGGAAACTGCTTTAACCGATAAGACTGCCTTCATATAATGCCTAGTAATAATTAACTCTTCGGTAATCAAATTCATAATTATGTATTTAACAATATATCTCTAAGATGGCAATCGGAATTGTTCAAAGAAAAACCTCTGCAAAAACTAACTGCACTGCCATTATCCTCCGAAGATCCTAAGTGGTGTAATTTTTTTCTTTAAATATAATTTTATAAGGAAAATAGAGTATTTTTCCTTAATTTTTTGCGTCATGTAAGGTTAAGTAATATATGTATATAAAAGTTGTAAGGAATAATAATGATTATTAATTATAATTCAAATTACTGCTGATATTTTTATTTTTTATATTTAAGTGCCGTCACAAATTAGTTTTATAATTATATTAATGTCAGTATTGACAACAGATCGTAAATCTTACCAATTTTAGGTTTTTATGCACGTCTATCACATAAAATGTACGTTTTTAAGGGGATATGAGAAATCCATGATTGGAACAAGCATAGACGAATACCTTTATTCCTCTATGGTCACATGAGAAAAAGATGTAGGACAAGGATAGAAAGAAGATATAAATAATAATAATGGAAATTGAAGTAACCAAGAACCAAGTTGGTTTTGTATCGGATACTACAAAGTTTCTTGGAAAATATTATGGAGAACTATGAAAGTGAATGAAGTACGTAACATGTGGTCAATGCAGGGTTTCAATTTGCAACTAATTTTTTCTCGAATACTGTATTTAATATATATTTAATATAGTTTCTAATTTAGTATTTTTATTTTTATTCTGTAGGTTCAAGGTTATTTTGTTTTTTCTCGTATATATTTCTTATTATTATAGTTAAATGGTACCGTTGGTTCATATAATGCTCTATGGTTTGAAAATCGGACATAAATGAATAATCAAAACCTACGTGTCTCATAAAGTTAATATCATTGCGGTTAAATACTCATGAATACTCACACCTAGTTATACGTCATTCTTGGTACTAGCTGAAAGTTAGCGTTCCATTAATTTGACATGAGCTAAGCTATTCGCAAATTATAGTTAATCGTTAAATTGTTTACCGCAATAATAATAATTTTTGTTGTTGTCTGTTGTACTAAATAAATGTTTTCTTTCTTTTCAACGGCGGACTAACCGCATAGATTTAATGTGACACTCTCTTACAAAATTATAATATGTTCTGCATAGTTAATGTCATCTGATAATAACCAGAAGATTTCACCGTTGACGAAATCAACCAGAAGGGCATGAATAAATTTATCGTTGATATAAATCCATATAGCAACTTGCCTATTGATAGATGTCATCGTCGTTGCTACTGTCATCGATTAACTAAATAAACTTTATTAATGTCATGATACTCGATTATAAATATAATTTTCTTGATTTCTCTGACAATTTTTTTCATTTAACTGGCCCTGAACAATGTGAGAATTGTCTTTTTTTTGAATTTTGTTCGAAAATTGTTAAAACAACTGTTTAACAAAACCCCGATGTAAAATACTCTGATTGGCGGCATCGCAAAGTTTTTGCATCACAGGACGTACATAGTATGTCTGGTGTGATTAGATAGTATGACCGAGCCTAGGAACAACGCATTTGTGCATCAAATTGTCGGTTTTAGACTAGCTGTGTTGCAAATATGTCTCGTGTTAGTGTACTATACCTCAACCTAATTTTAGGTCGGTTTTTACAGTAACTTAAGGAAGGTAACGACGACTGGCTTCCTCTGTAATAGCGTGTCCTTACGGCACAATAATATTTCCTGCACGGTTTTCATATGCAAAGATATCGGGCAAAGTCAACCTAACATTAGTCATTTGATAAACACAGGCATTGCACATTGACTGCCTGCCGTCCTGGTCACAATCCCAAAGCACCTGTATCCACCGTCTTTCTGTATTGTGTAATTAATTAACAAAGTTATTAAGTGGGAACATTAACCAGAACTTTTTGCGCATACTACCAACTATAACAGTATTTTATGTGAAATCACAATTAATAATAATTAAAATATATGTAGATAAAGTCAACAAGTAACAAAGCTTTTAACATTGAGACTTGCTTGTTCACCTTAAACAAAAGTTTCCGGATATAGTATGTTGAAAAATGTAACTTTATCGTGATCTCAAACTGAGGACAGTGGTTGACCTTTGACGTTTTTGTCAATTTTTATTAATTATTTCAATTACCTATATATACCCATGTACTGTACTCAGGTGAAAGTGATTTAAGATATTCAGAATAATATATATCGTTAATGTGTATTAATTTTGTATGAATAAACTGTAAGATAATTTAGTGATTGAATTATTTGTATGTAATGAAAAGGTCAGCCTATTGAGTGTGCCAACAAATGCGTTGTCAGCAATGAGTAGTAGGATGAAACACCAAGCCACCCTTAATAAGGTACGGTTTTTTTCGCTAGGCAAAATACACGTTAAACTACTATTTTACACGGGTATTTTAAAAAACGTGTCATCCATAACACAAATAAAGGATGCATCCAAGAATCTACCTGCGGACCAGCGCTGTGGAACGATTGCAGACTTCGGATGGCCTCGCGGCAAACGTGCATTTTCTCGCCGATGACATTTTAGTCATCGCGGCGGAAGACTGCACAGAAAAGCTGGAATCATCCCTAACTAGGGCTCTCGACGTAATTTCAAAATGGGGAAAGGCCCATAAGATGCGCTTTGCCGCTCAAAAGACCCAAGCAAATCTCGTTACCAGGCGCCACAAATACCGACAACCAAAGGGAGGAACCGAGGAAGCGAGGATTCCTGTTGCTGCGCGATCCTACCGCGGTTGAACCTACATATTCTTACTACAGTTCATTTATAACTGCAGCGTATCATAGCAGATAAACGAGTGAAATAACAATAATATCCAATTATTAGGGTTCGCTAATTAAAATTTTTATTTAATTAAATTGGAACGAAAAAAGCTTTGTCCCCAGGCCAATAACTATTTGATTCGAATATTTTGTAAAATTATCGAAAAGGTGGAAGAAAGTCCTGAGAAAGAATAAAGTTGTGTTCCCCATGACCTGGATTTTCTTCAGTACTCCACCTAGGCAGTTCATAGTATCAGTGATTATTATACTATATACAATGTTTCCCTTAAGTAGTACGATAAGCTTAAGCGAAAGATAGGTTGCCAGGTCATTTGATGTCTCATAATATCCATCCTAATATATATAAGACATCAACTGCCCAGGATATATAATAACATCCTCATTCGGAGATTCGGAGAAATATTCGAAAAGGTCTCAATACCTGCAGGCCCATACACTAACAATTTTTGACATATAAATATTATTTCTTCGCTAGCCAGGAACCGCGACACTGCGCAATACTGAGTGTCAAAAGTACATTGCGCAGTGTCAAGTTAAAAATATTTGGCGCATAACAAAATAACGATATAGTTTTATCTATTTCATTCATCATTATATTTTCACATCTGACTCATCACAATTATCATTATCCTACTTATTAGGCGTGAAATAGCGTTACGTTGCTGTGTTTCGTATGGTGTAGGGACAGAACCAGTGACTGGTAGAGAGGCATTCCATCTCAGCCCTCAAGAGTTAAAAAGACATGGATTCTTTGTACAGGATAAATGCGTTTATGGGCTACATTTGTCTCTTACCTAAGCTTAATTGTGTGATTGTCTATCACAATTCGTTTCAAAAAGTAATCCACTCTAAATAGTAATCCATGTACACTTTAAACATTAGAGATCCATTACGCAAATTTCTTATTGAAATATCTCGTTTAAAATGTGCGTGCTTGACCGCCGCCACACGGCCATTTTATTACGCACATATAAATTTAACAGCAGCAATAAGAAATTATCTTTAACTCTTGATGGTCGTTTAGATTTTCTATTTATAGGAATTTATTGTTTTGGCAATGATAACGTAATTGTAATTGTGACGACGAATAGGCGAATAGAGTAATGGTTTAAGGTCTGCGAAACTTTAGGTCGTAGGATCGAATCCGCCATTCGTCGTAAACTATTTCCTAGCACAAACGTTTTAAGCTTAGTAAGAGTTGTTAACCGGAATGTTAGTATTGTTAATAGAAGTGATTGGATTTTTTCAAAAAAAATTGTATTGTATAATTTGGTATAGTCACACACCGCAGCTGTAAATTAGCTGAAGCATAACCAGGGCGGCTGGATCGCCAAAGGACCACGCTATAAAATATTAATCTTCCATCAAGGGAACTGAGTGCTCTTTTATCACGTCTAAAATCATAGTAGAGAGAGTAACTAGAGAGAGAATATGAGCATAATGCGGCCGTGAAAGGCGTTGGCGAACTTCATGTTACTTCGATAGTTTATTTATTTCATATATGTGCAGGTCCCGACTATGGTTTCTTTTACTCTTTTTATGTGTTTGCCTCAACTCTACTTACTTTCAATCAAAATGTCTAAACAGCGTTAACAATTCTATGACTGAAATTACTGATGTACAATGCAATATCAAATCCAACCTAAAGCCATCGGTAGAAATACGAATAACAAGTATGCCGATCCTATAGACAAATCATTGTTTTTCTACTATAAATTACAATTTTAATAAATCAATAAAAGCGTATCTAAATCCATCAAGATGCAACTGTGAATATAAAATAAACAATCACTGTTAACGGAAAATGCCTTGTATTACCGTGATTTATTTGAGCGCGGCGTATTCCGCTGTTGTGTTTATAATTGCCATTTTAATTGCAACGCGTTGTATATTGCGTAAATAATGCTTTTGAAAGATTATTTTATTGAAGCAGTTTACTTGATAAGCACTAGATGGAGCTAGTAGAAACGTGAAAACAGCTCAGATATGCAATCTTTTCCAATGTTCTGTACTCAGAAAATGAAATTATTTTATGGAATCAACTCGGTAGTCGGTGAGTTCTAGCAGACGTAAGGTTTAAGATGCTGTTTGGTTGAGGGAAAGAGACCCATTTATGGAAATTTATTTATTAAAAAAAGTCAAAGTCAAAATCACGATTGCTCATTGACACCCGCATCCATTCACCAAGATACAGCAAATGCGTGTACATATTCCAATCCCGAGGGCTTCATAAAAACAACATTATGGGAAAGCGTTATCCTGGTATCACGGGAAAATGTTGTTCCCTATTTAACGATTCCATACCAGTTGCGTGGATATTTTAAGGTTTATCGTTTTAAAGTAGGTACTCTCGATTACCTGATACAATAGACGCGGCTTCCGTTTTTATAATTACGAATATGTATAATGAAAAATAAATGACTTATTTCTCTATGTATAGGATTATTGTGAAATTGTATTATTTGCTGATGACATTCAGGATTACTACTACTAACAACTAGGGTCGTTTCTAAGTTTTATTCGGCTATTAAAAAGTATGGTCTTCTGCTACTGGGCATGGGCCTTCTGTCTAGAAAGAGGTATGTTTTAAACGATGCGGCTGGATCACGGATTGGCAGACTTCACATGTCATGACATATTTACTAATTTATTTTTTAGCAATGCACGTTTAACGATGTCTTCCTTTATCGCCAAGCACGTGGTAATTCAGCTATTTCAATTTACATTTTCATTGATGCCCGACTTTCGTTTGGTTTGTTCGCGTACCATGAAATTAATAGCGAGGGCTTAACATTGAGGTATCAGGTTTGGCTATCTATTTAGCTATAGTCCAATTTAAATTTCATATATCTTTTTTCTTCTTTAAAATAGAATATTACATCTAAACAACGACTTTCCTTTACTGCGCTTTACAAAAATTTCATTTTCAGCAATGGCGAATTCTTATAGCCTGCTATTATCCAATTCTTACAAAATTTAACAGAGTATAAATCAAAGATCCATCGATTAGGTTTCGCGAATAAAGCAAGATTCTAAACTATGGTATTTTAGTATCCTGTTTAGAAATAACTATAAAATATTAACATATCTATGGAACAAAGTGGTAGGCACCTATTTGGATAATATAATCATTTAAAAGTCTCCAAAGCATAGTGTTACGAGCTAATAAAGCAACTTAACAATGTTTTGAGGGTCAAAAATGGTACATTAAATTGTAGTGACAATTTTGCCTATAGCCACAATATAACAAAATCATCCAGTATGGATTCAACAATTTCTTTTTTCAGAAAGCTAGTAGTAAAAAAATTTTGAAATCAGAAAATATAGCCCTTTGCATTTGGGAGTACGTAGACAATGCCTAGAAATGACCTTGTTATGGCTGGTAATTCCGATAACAATATTTACGAGCATAATATTTAATAATATAGGCAGGTGGCCCGGGATCGTACGCTATGGCAGTGTATGCTAGTGATTCGCTGAAATTATGATATTGAATATATTCATAACCGATATTGACTCTTTGCAATTGCTAGAGCAATACAAGGAAGGTAGACAAACATATTCACGTCACACACGTCATGCACGTGTGAACTAACCCTGCAACCCTTATAAAGGCAAATAGCAATAGAGAATTTGACTTTAAGGAACAACCTTTGCCAAAGGTCGAGTGCAAATTGCTCTTAATGGAGTGTACATTAGACGACATTACACTTTGTGATTTACAACCAAATTATTAAGATACCATATGATAATAAGGTGTTACGAGTAATGAAAAGATTTAGGAATTGTATATCGTAATGGGTCGAGGAAAAACCTTTTTCGTATTTTACATTCAAATTGCAAGATGTTTTTTGTGTTTTTGTGACATAATTCCATTACTGTAGAAATTTTGGGGACTTCTGATCAAAAAACTACGACAAGTAGTTTTGACTGTCTCACACTAGTCAAAGAATTCTGAAGAGACCGAGGTTAAGATCTGAGGGTACAGGAGGAAGTTAGACAAACATATTCACACGTCAAGCACATTTGATGTTTTTATTTTTTTCCAATATAACACTAGAGTAATGAAATACAACTTGAAAAAGATCTATGATGGAACTAGTTGACAGTTTGGTCGTAATTATATTATTAAGACGAGTATAAGTAATGTGGTATCGAAAATAAAAATAATATCATGAATTTACATTACACAATTACTGGAACACAATAGATGGTAGCACGAATAACTTTCATATTTTCTCGAATTTGCCAATAGTACGGGAAATTTTTCAAAATTTTCTTTCCATTAAAACCTAATTTGCACTAATACGAACATTCTCATCGGTTCCAAAGTGATGTGCTTACCAACGAATAGCATTGAATTTTATTTATATAATTAGCTGTCAAAATGATGAGCTACGTATTAGAAACTTTAACAGAATAATTAATGATTGCTTTAGAAATAATTGCTTCAAACTGTAACAGAATCCGCAAGCAACCATTGGTCGTTGATCCGCAATTTAATCGCGAAACCCGACTGTGTGGCAATCCAATGAGTCGTTCAATATAATTATATGACTAATGCCTTTAAATCAATAAAAGTTTTTTATTTCTGTCTCATAAAGTTTACCTTACTTAATGGATCTGACTAAACCATCACGCTTTCGCTGTAGTGTAGTGTAAAATGTGTAAAGTAGATTAGCGCCGCATTTCGTCTGTGGAGTGAAAGATACCGGATACTGGTCACGATGACGGAAATTGTAAATGTGAAGAAATATCCTTAAGAACTTTTACTTTAAAAGGGAATTATGAATTTTACAAGTAAAAGTCCTTACGGATATTCATAATAATTAATAATTCGTAAAGTGATATTTTAAGGATATTCTTACAAGTAGTAATTATTTTGCTCCTAATTTTATATTTCATATTTTATATAACATTTTGGGGTTTAGCAAATTGCTGCAAATAGCACCGGCACAAAGAAAATTAACTTTCATCAATTAACCTTATCTTGGCCTCTTCACACTGACAAAGGAAAATTCGGTAAACAACTGTCATTTTAATAAACAGAATCATATTATTTTTACATTAAGTAATAATAAATAATCACTATCATTAATTTGTCATGTTAAGATCTAAAGATATGTGCATCTTTCAAAACAAACTTTTATAAAAAAAACATCTTGACTTCAATATTAATGAGTAGATTTTTTTAAGTTTGAGTTCTTTAATTCTTATATAGTATTATTATATATACTACCAATATAGTAGTGAATATATATCAATATATAAAAATAAAATAGTAGGAATTAATGTTAAGCTGTTTAGTTAAATTATTTTTTTTTCGTCTATCCAGACATTTAAGTTGATTCATCCATATCAACTAACCCTGCTACCCTTATTAAGGCAAATAGGAATAGAGAATTTGAATGTAAGGGAACAACCTTTGCCAAAGGTCGAGTGCAAATTGCTCTTAATTGAGTGAACATTATACGACATTACATTTTGTGATTTACAACCAAATCATTTAGGATTCCTTATTTTTAATGTGTTACGAGAAATGAAAAGATTTAGGAATTGTAAACCGTAATGGATCGGGAAAAAAGTTTTTTCGTATTTTATTTACAAATTGCAAGATATTTTTTAGGGTGACATAATCCCATTACTGCAGAAATTTTGGGACTTCTGATATAAAAACTGCGACAAGTAGTTTTGACTATCCTCTCTTCATGTTAAACCTAGCACTACCCAAAGAATTTTAAAGAGACCGACCAAAGATGTATGTAGTCTGGCGTTATCATGGTGAAAAACCACACCCTTTCTGTTTATTAATTCCGGTCATTTTTTTTTCTATTTCATTATTAATTAATAAATTTAAATTAAATAATGAATTGTGAAGGTCTTTTTTTATACGGAGAAATTGGAAAACCCATACGTAATTTGTATTCATCTGTAATGTTTTATTTATATAACCGCATTAGAATGCACAACCTTTTCTTAATTAAAAGTCTAAAATCTGTCAGATGGGCACTGTTTAAAAGAATGGGAGGAAACGAGCTTATTAAAATGATAATTTATTATTAATTGAATTAAAATGAGTAATGTAATAACGTTTCAGTGTCTTTGCCACCATGCTTAATAACCAGTTTTTTAATTTATTTTTGCATTCTTTTCTATATTATGTAAATATTTGTAGAAGCATAGGTACCAAATAATAGCGTTGTCATTTAATGACTTCGCACTGTCCGTACTCGGTCAAGCTTTGTGGAGAAGCAAACACAGAATATACAGTTGCCTTATATTTAAAAGTTTTGGTTCAGAGTAGAGAAAGTTAGATGTCGATTTTTTTTAAAATACATTACTTTTAGGATAGATCTCTGATCCCTTTCTAAGTTATTGAACCGGGTTTTTGCGGCTTCCTCCCATACCGTGATGATGAATATATTATTATGATTTGGCAAAGAGTATATAAAGTTTTTAGTAGATTAGATTAAGCCACGTCTCGGAGTTTCGGAAAAACCCATATAAATTTTCTAACACGTGACACTAGCAGATCCAAATGCAGTCGCCACGAAAGAGCTTCGTCAAGGAAAACTCCGAGATAGCGTATAGTTTTAGGACTTTGTATGGTATCACAGAATCAAGTTTTATGTAGAAGATTGATATCAGCAGTCATAGGGTTTGAGTGTGAGATAGGAAGGCAGTTTTGAATTTGTTTGCATAAAAAAAATCATACATTCGGTTTTTTTTCAACGTATAAAGTTAATAGATTTTCGGTTAGCCATCTGCATGCCTTTCCGCATATAGATATGCCTCTTACCCTGTCTCTGAAAAACAACGGCTGTGTCATCAGCATATGCAATTATGTTTCGACGATCTAATGATTGTTTGCACAGCTCGTTGATATATATCAAAAAGAGTGTAGGGCCAAGTACGCTACATACGTCACTGAAGCATCTTCACTTTGGGACTTTTATCTATCCATTTGATCTTTTTTATGTCTATTTAGGAGGTAATCTGTAAACAGATCCAAACAGTGGCCACGTATGCCAAGACTTTCACAAGAAAGAGGACTTTCTGGCAACAATCGCATTGCGGAAGAATCTTTTTTTGTTTAACAATGATTAAATAAATCAGCATTTTAATATCGCTGTATCACGTACGAAACGTTAATGCTGACGTTTGCTGGTTAGCTCTCACTACTAATAATGATTTATTAACTGTCATTATGTATAAAATTTTTTTGTATCAGTTAATTATCAATGCATTATGTATTTGTTACATAAATAGTAAGTATTAAGTAGATAATATTTTCATATGTATCAGTGAATTTCACTTTATTAGATTCCCTCTGAGTAGATACAGCGTGAGTGGAAATGAATTGGCGCTGCTCTTACATGTTAAGTGGTATTAGGTCAAGTATAATATTTCTAGATATATACAAAAGATATAAACAAAAGAGAATGGCACAAAAACAAGAAATATCAGAAAAGGAACTTGACTAAAAAACACAAAGTCGTTACGCAAATGTCCTTTCCAGTACAGTCCACTGAATCCCATAATCAGATCTAATTGCGAGTGCTTCTTACGAAACGCACGGACAGATAACTTACTTGGTCAAACGGCGGAAAAAAAACAATTTTCACGAGTAAAACCTACTTGCACGCCGCACGCAGACCAGTCGCTCTCGCGCCGGCGCGCCCGCTGTTTCAAAATGGCGATCTGATTCCCGCCACAATCAAAAATCCAACTCTCTAGACCGTCTAATTTCGGCGATGGCGCTGCAAGTCCTGCTTTCGCGTTATATGGAACGCGTGAAGGATCACAGAGGGATAAGTGAGTGACACGTGTTAATTTTTATGTAATTCGTTTTGTTACGTACAGAATATTTCGGCTGTCCGAGTTGTGGTATCGTGAAATAGAAATTACGACCTTCGGATTTGGCTTGTGTCCGCTCTAAGCTGCAAAGTGAATATAAAATGTGATGTTATTTGCTGTAAACAAGTACAAAAGTATATCAAAACACACGAAACTTCAGTTGATATGTATAGAAAGTTAGGTACTTTTGTTAATTGCATACCTCTGTTAAGTTATGATCCTTTCCAGATAATGAGGTCTGAAAGATTTAATTATTTGTCAAGGTAATAAATTAAACACAAAACAACGGTATTTTTTTTAATTTGGTAATAAATTAAAAAAATACCGTTTTATCCAAACATTAAATTCTTTTTCTTTGTATTTTATATGTTGATAATAAGGTTAATACTAAAATTACGACATACTGATGATGATGATATTAATTTATCCCTAATGGGAAAGGCAAAGGACTTTAGTCCATACAGCCAGGTCTTGTTCGTATGATGGTTGGTCTGAAACTCCATTACGACATACATATCATATCATAATCATAAAGTTTTAAAAAAGTCGCAAGGGACGAGTGAACGTCCATTTTACGCAAGGCATCTTCAACATTATACATATAAATTAGTATGTCGAAATGGAAGAATTGCATTAATGCTATTATTGCATATGTGCTGTTTGTTAACACATCAGTGTAAGCTAATGAACTTTCATTTATATAACATGATCTCTGTCATTTAAACATCAAGATGATGTGGATATTAGAAACATCGTACTCACGACCAAGGATTCTAAAGGTTAAACTATAAATAAAGACCACATAATAATGCTAAAAGTCAAAACATTTTTCATTAACTAAACAGGTAGGTCGGTCTTTTGCAAATAACCCCTTTTTTTTGTCTCAACGTAGACTTTATATATCTGAAAATAGATTGTTGTACGAATTGATCAGTGTGATTCGGATAAAGCGTATGCAATTGAAGAAACCTAAAGAGGCGACAACTGGCATTGAAGCGTTCCATGTGCAGAGCTCAGATAATGCACCAATAACTTAATTCTTCATCGAAGATGACATAACCGCATGAGCCGCAATTTCTTCTTACGATCAAGTGTACAGTTTTCTATTTTCTTATTCTAAGTAGAGTAATAATTAATGGAAGTAAAGAAGACAAACGATATTGAGTGACCACTGTGGTCTTTAAATACCTAAATTCGCCTACACAGGAACTGTAACATGGAATGGATTTTTATCAGTTTTTGGAGCTCAGAATTCTCCCATCATTATTAAAAACAATCATTTCAATAGATAATATTCAATCTCTATTTTAGTTTACGTCATAGTAATTAAACGTATTTATATAAAAATCGAATATCTAAAATGATTTCACAAGCTCGTCGGCAAAATTTCCAAAAAGAGCCTTAACACACGCGCATCAGTAACATGATGTGAACAATGGTTTATCTGAACAATCGCCATTGATTGCATCTGCTCGCTTGCGCAGCTGTAATCTGACAGCACCTTTGTTTGTGTCCGGTATTGTATAACATTGTGTTTTATGCTAATTCCATTCATTTCCCATAATCTTTCTTGATGCAATTTTATAAAACTCGGAATAGTTATGTGCAAGGAACATTTAATAATATAATATCGTTTCGATTATAGCACTTCAATGCTAGCCTTTGAGCTTTTAAATAGTTCAATTTGTTAGATCTACAAGTATTATACCTTATTCATTTAACCGAAATAGATTACTATTTATCTTAATAGCGAGACAATATAAAATTTAAAACAAAATGACAGTTTCGTTAAGTTTACTACTATTTGACAAAAATATATCACTCATTATCGTATTCAAAAAGAAAAATCAATACTGGTCAAAAATATAAATAAGATCTGCTGACTAATCGAAATCTGAATCGAGGACTCTTCCTTTTAAATGTTACTTTGCGTCAAAACAGAATAAATTTGGTGAAAGAATGAAGTAGGAGCGTTGCATATTAATTTAAGCTTCCATTCTATTTCATATACCTTATTGCGATAACAACTGGGTCACTATCACAATCGTATATTCGTTTTAGCAAAATATAATGAAAATATAGATCAGTTTCGCTTGATCGGGTTTTTTTGCACCCAAGTAAAAATGGTTGCGGCTTCGAGTCTGTTGCAATTAGCTTTAATAAGATAAAACCATTGACATTTCCTTTGTCGGTAAGCGTTTATACATTTATTATTATTGTTTCTTACTTTTATGTTGTAATACATTTTATTTCGGTACCCACAAACTTAGTGGCAGTTAGACATAATTTATTTAATAAAATAAGCACTAATTTCTTCTTATACGTTTAGACGAATAAGAGAGAGATAAGAGAGAGACTATAAACTTAATTAGTTAAAAATGCAAAAACGTCTAAAATTTATAACTAGGCAATGACGTTATAATCTGTATATTATAAGCAACACTAAAAAGGTTTCAAAATATCGAATACATTGCACAATACATACATATACATATACTTGCATCAGCTTGAATGGATTAAACGATTGAATTTAATTCAAGGATACTATGATATTTCTTTTCATTTAACAAATTTTACCAGCCAGAGTATTAATATTACTTAGAGTCCTTTGCGGGCAAATCTTTTATTTTGAAATTTATTAGTAGTCTAAAGCTAAGCAAGTTTTTCTGTTTAAAACAATAAAATATAAAATAAGCAAGAATATTATAAAGGAGTATATATATATATATATATATATATATATATATATATATATATATATATATATATATATATATATATATATAGTGTATTATTTTCTTAACTGTCCATATGTCTAATGCAAGATATGACTTTACAAAAAGCGTCCTTAAAAATACAAATAAATAGTGATGAGTCAATTTTTAAAAGTCGATACAATAAAAGTCACTTTTGCCTTTACTCTTCACGTAGACGACAATATCTTAACGTCTTTATCATAATTGTTTACTCAAAGTACGTCTGTGTTGTTTTTATAAAATCGTATTAATAAAAAAATCCTCAATTGTTAGTATAGTGTATATACACCATTATAAAAATATATATAAACGAAGCTGTATTGATTTTTAATAATTATATTAAAATAATTAAAGATGATATATAATACACCATCTGCAACCAGTGTAAACACCATTACAATAAAATATATAATTTCTTGAGAAATTAATGTAATATTGAATACTGGTTAGCAGAATAAAATGGATTACTAGAATTGTGCTTTATATCTGAAATGGTCACTTTAATTATTTTATATGATCAGTATTTATGTAGTACAAAAGATATAATTAAATTATTAGACTTGTATTTCATTAATTCTCTATGGACATAAATAAAAGATTGCTCCACGTTCTTACTACATAAAATAATTCAATATATATTTTATTTCTATTATGTTGACATTTTCAAATAAAGAAAAGAGTTGAACATTGAATCTATTTGTCCTAATACAGAAATACCTCTGAACCATGCCTTTACAGTCGGCGATATCATTAAAGAGATTAATAATATCATCGCTGTGATAACTGAGATAAAGCACTTAGAAATCTTCGAACGGAAATCCACGATTTTTATAATAAATGTCTGTTTGTTTTATTTGTGTACAGTGAAAACGCCGAATAGATTTTGATAAGCTTATCTCTTGCTTATTTCATTACACTGAAATACTGACTGACTACTAAGTAAACTAAACAATCCTTAACTAGAAGTTGCCATATAAAATTCTGAGACTGTTATATCTGTCCCTGGCTGACTGTCATCGGCTATGGATGAAATATCTACGGTAGAATATATAAAACATATTTACACCACAAATCAGAATTTTAAAAACAATTATACCTTCTAAAATTAAAAACAACAAAGGCTTACTTAACTACCGTAAAGTTATTAATTTCTACGACAAATTTAAATTATAAATTATAAACCTAGACTTATTAACTCAATATAAACGTAAATGTCACCTAAGAAATCTTAATATAAAAAATATGTATATCCTCCGAAGGTACAATTATGTTCACAGTACTAGAACATCCAACTTCGTATTACCGGAAGTTAATAAGTTACCGGAAGAAATTCAAAATATGTTTGAATTGTAGCTTCGGAACCACCGAAGCTTAAATCCTATTTACCACTTAATCAGCCAGGAAGCCCTGTTGAGGTTTGGGCAATAATTATTGGAAACTTAGTATATAGTCTTACTTATACATAAATAATTTATAAACCTCTTACTTACCTATATATTTATTTTAAAATATATGTTATAATTAGGGCGACTGTGCAGCACAGAAAAACCCGAGTGGTTTCTGTGTTGTTTTACCTTCGTAATGTATATAAATAAAAAAAAGAAAAATATATAACATAAAGGATAGAGAAATAAAAACTAGTAATACATCAATACTGTTATATATATCTGTGGTCATAGATATATATAACAGTATAACTGTGATAATCGCCAAAAAATGCTCTTTCTTTGGTCATATCAGGTTAACTACATGCGAAATATTACTGTTGTATTGAATACTAATTACTAATCAGATTATGATAACTTTTATATTTCAACCTTTGGCGTTTGTACCTATATTAATAAGTCATACTGAGCAAAAATGTACTTATCATTGTCTGATCTATGACCACAGATATATAAAAACATTTTGAAAACTTCACTATATTTTCGAATAGGTTTGTTACTACATTCTGATTCAGTTACTTTAGTTATTTTCCATATTGTTAGTCTGTAAACCTTTTGCCACGTGAATTTTTAATGTGTGCAGTATGATTGTAACGGAGACTTGTGTGCTATGAAAACCTTAATTATTATCATTTAGCCCTTGCGGTATTGTATGTACGAACGGCAAGGTATTTATGTAAATAGGGGAAACTATCAAATTACTCGATGTATGTACGTTAGTAGATGATGCACAAGTAATAACCAAAGCATTCATTATACGCACAGTCCTATACTGTTTCATTATATTTAACAGTATATTACATAGAGTAAAAAAGATTATTCCCAATAGATAATAAAAAGATTAGTCAATTTATTTATTTCACAATTAATATACTGTCTGCATATTTATTCAAGATTTCTGTGTACACCGATAGTCAACTGACATCCCATCGTCTTATATAAAAACATCGTCGTAAAAAAAATAGTGCTCTTTCGTACGTAACCTTACACGGCACTTTGTGGCAGCAACATTTTACGGATGATCCTTCCGAAATTCGCCTTAAGCCAAAGCGTACTATTGCTTGGGCGTTTAATGCGTCGTGTTTTCAAAAACATATTCGTACGCGGACGTTTGTGTTTGCAAAACATTGTCACGTACGGCGGTACGATTCGTGGAAGCGTCGTTTCATAAAGGAAACTTGTACGTTGACTACATTTGATTAATATCAATAAGCCTTTTCTCTGCGCTCTCTATACATTACTTTATGATGATTCACTCACACGAGCGTAGATAAGGACATTAACTTGCATCCTAAATTTTAATAATTTTACGCGTGTATTTGAATGCTTGTAATTCACTGTGGTTACTGAGGAATGACTTATAGTGAGAGATAACTGGTATGTTTTTTTATAACTGTGGCATAGCCACGTTGCAGCTAACGACCGCGTTTTTACAGAATACCGACGTTAAATAGCAGCGTAGCACCGATGGGTTTGGTGGGAGCACGTTTGGTGAGTATAAGTAACCCTAGAGCTAATAACTAGTAACGAGGCATTCCCCCTGTCCTCAGGTAAAATAATGCAAGTGTATCTTCTATATTTTTAGAGCATGGTTGAAGGTATTTATGGACTCCAGTTAACACTTCCCAGTGAACTTTCGTTAAACATTAGGAAAACAGCTTATAACCATACCCTAAACTCATAGCCTATTCCCCATACTATGAATCACAGAATACAACTAATTTATTTATTTTTCAATTATAAACATTAGTTACTGATGAGGTACTTTTATTTATTGTCCTTGTTTCTAAGTAGATAAGTATAACACGTCTGATTTAGTCACACGCATAAGTTTACGCAAAAATATTTGTTTGCTTGTATCGTTGTATTCAGGCCGTAAGAGACTACCTTAAAGTGTAATGAGAACTTTTAGAAACGTGTATTATAATATTCTTATGAATACACGAGTCTTAAGAAAACCTATATTACCATTTATGTGAAACAGGTTTTGTGCATTTGTGGCATACAAACTTCTCTTCGTTAATGAAGCACCATAGGGCTACTTTAGAACAAATAAAAAGAAGATCGAAAATTAGGTTAATTCTTTTAAAGACGGAAAACGTTCTCCATTTTTCCATATTCGTGTGGGAAAAAGACAAAACTCGACTAAGTTATAATCCGTTATAACTTTATCTATCTTTATTATACTATCTTTAGTAATATATGTAAATGTAACGTAAACTAATAAACTCACATATAACAATGTGTAACGTACACATATAAATATATTTTTCTGAAGTAACATGTTAAATGGAAGACTTTATTTCTGACATAATCTTTGAACTAATTGTAACCAGTAATCAAATAATTAATTTCTACTTATGAAACTGTTACTTAGCTACGGATCAATTCATCTGTATTTTTTAATGAATGTAAACTATCTTAGAAATTTCTTAACAAATCTGATTCCACTTTTGTTTGATTACGTAAGTCTTCTTAAAATGTTAATCATAAATTATTCAAGATGGACTTATTATTAAATATTTCCAGAGATTTAATTTATTACAACGGACGTATCGGGTACCTGCTGTGGAAAAAATTATGTAATTATAAAGATTATGGATACTAGTTATAAGAATTTGCGTCATATACCTAATGTCGAATTCGGTATTGTTGTCCTTTTGCCTACAGCAAAAAGATGTCGCTATAGTTGTGTAACAGCGACGAAAACATCATTCTTAAGTATGAAATAAAGTGGAGCAGTATAATCATATTGTAACCGGAATATATATACACAATACTTTCTGTATACATCTAAAAATAATCTATATTGTTTTCGATGTTCTTATGAAAAAGTTTAAGAAGAAGAAGTTGAATGCATTTGAATGCGCTATATCATATCATATCATAATAATATTGATTTGTGGATGTTTTTATAAATATTCTAAATCTCTCCTTAAACTAAAACCTATTTAAGAAGTCACAGCCTCGTGTGTTTTATACATGAAAAATACTGAAACTATTTACAAATGGAGTGACTAATATAAATGCAATATGAGAGGAAGATCAACTAAAAGATGGATGGAGTGTGAAGAATACTATGAAAGTAGTGTGTGTGCGATTGACGGAAACAAAGAGATAAAGCGAAGGACAGTATTAAAAAACAAGTACTGCCCCCAGTCTGCCTCGATACCTCGAAATAAAGTGAATTTAACTAATACTACTTATCTATTTAAAAGTGTATTAATAGGGTATTCTTGATTTCAGGGTTCGTGCTAGCCTCAGCTGTGGTGCTACTGCTGTTGGGTATCATATGTGCAATATTTTTTGGTTCCTGGATCCGGCTATTTATTGATCATGTAAGTAAAAATTTAAATACACATCAGCTCAACCCATTCTGTGTGATTTAGTTCTGGTTACACTATGTGTGTTAGTACAAGAATTTTACTCGTAATGTTTACTGGTGTTATGTGTTAGTTGGTATCGGTAACATACAGTTTTTGCATGTGGGCAGTTGAGGAATATCGATTATAACCCGACCGTACGTTAAGAGCTAAGGCTAATAAATAGAGCGAAGTTTGTACTCGGGAGCAACATTTTCATCAAATCTTTGTTTCAGCCGCTTACGTGAGAAGCACCAATTTCAAAGTTTTATGAATTTTTGGGCGCCGTTGCTTAACACTTAAAATTTCACAAACGGATTTATTGAAATTACAAATTTATTACTCAGGTCGAAGATGTTATTACTATCAAAGTTGAACTGATTAGTCACATCGGCATATGGCTAATCAGTTCAACTATGGGACAGTGAATTCGGTTGGAAAATAAAATAAAAATTGTAAATAGGATAGGATAGACAATACCGCCTCGAGGAACGCAAATATTCTCTTTTTATTTTCTCTACAAATTAATAATCCGAATTCTGGATTCGTATTGCATGACAGATTACATCATCGCGGTTTCATATAAGGCCACTATCCATTTACCTCAAAAGATTTGCAACTATGCCCAAATATAGTATTTGTTGATCCATCTGATCGTAAACCTCTACTGTTGCTGCTAGAAGTAGAATTGCGAACATCACATCGTACACATAATTCTATGCAATTTTAATTTGTTTCGAGGCTAACTGCTAATTTAAACATATATTGTGTAGAAATTTAATACTACTTTCAATTTAGCAATTAGATTGCATTTTGTATCATTTGTACTGCTGATACTACTATCTAAGAACTTCATAATATATGTTCAACAAAACCAGTTCAATACTTTTCCGCCAACACACAGGCCAAGCGCATTGAATAGGCTTTGAATTATATTATAGTGCGGATGATTGTTTTCGATAGTGGTAATATCTGCTCTAAATATATACTCATAAGCTGCAAAACCAACTATCAATATAAACCCATTCACACGCCTTGTTCTAAAACGTATTCTATAATCTAACATAAAATAACAATCTAGTAGAGATTACAGTTGGTTGATACTCAAAATGATTGTTCCATAAGAGTAATAAGTTCTTTCAGTTTCGCAAAGCAGTGCGAATCGCCAATTATCCTCGCTCGGCGGGTTGCCTTCACCTAAATATTTAACAGTTTAAAGTTAGTTATACTACGTTGATAAACCGTTCGCTGTGACGTGGGCCCGGGTAACGGTATCGTAAGCTTGTTTGAGATTCATTCATTCGATTTTACGATGACTGGAATGGATTTACGTTGCCTTTTAAAAATGGTTGATTTTACAAAAATAAGACAACGATTCTAGCGTATGCTGTATTTTTGTCCTTTATAAAATATAAACGTTGACAGGCTAGTACACAGTTTGCATTTATCTGTTTGTAAGTGATGACGGCGATCCATGACAATCTATCCCAAAAAATAAATCCAGATGTAGGTACATGCCTCGTTACCCGTTTGTACTTTATTTAATTAATTTAATTTATAGTGGTAAATATACGAGAATTGTCCCTTGTGGTTATACGAATGTTGTCCTATGAACTCAGATTCAAATTGGCACTATTGTCATCTTAGAAAAACGCAAAGTGTAATCTACTCGCAAGATATCCTCCTGGACGATTTCGAACACAGCCACGTACTCTACTTATTATCAACTGCCTAAACATGTTATAGTGATTCCGCGAATATTTGCGAAGGCACTCACTCGTCTTCGCATTCCTTCGCTAACGATTGGCCTCTCAAAGACCTCTACAGCTTTATCTAATTGGTCTCGCGAGCGGGAGGCCCGCTGAGTAGGGTATCGAGATCATGAGTATTTATGTTTGTAGGATCAATAAACTATTATATTAATATCTTTTTATTTACTTTTAGTTTGCATATTCTATGGTAAACTTTCTCTCCCATTTTCGAATAGGAAGCTTTCATTTGTCTTCCAAGTTATCCATAACATTTCCTTTTCTGCAGGAGTTGGTGCTCCGCCCTGGCTCGATGACGTTCGAGTGGTGGGCGCGACCGCCGGTGCGGCCCTTTGTCAACGTGTACGTGTACAACGTCACCAACGCTGACGAGTTTCTCAACAACGGCTCCAAGCCTATACTCGACGAGCTCGGCCCCTACGTCTATTCGTAAGTGTACACTTTTATAATCGAATCCGGGGTCGATCAGTTTACTCTTAACACTACCGTCTATAGCAATCCTCAATGACAGATATCATTATCTTGCTGGGATAATTAATCATTATTACATTGAGAGTTACAAACGAGCACACAGTTCACCTGATGTTCAGTGATTCCTGCAGCCCATGACATCATTATTCATCCATGACAATGGAATCATAATGAGGATGCGTTGTCACCCTTGAGGACTGAGATGGAATGCCTCGTCACTAGTAATAAAGGTCTCCGGATCCTTTCACTCGCCAGACGACCACAGCAGCGTTATGCTGCTATTTCACGCCGGTATTCGTTGAGGGCGTGGTCCTACCCCGGTCGAGCTGACCCATTTATTCTGCAGTTAGAAACAAACTGCAGTGTAGGTCTAACACTGTTAAACTGTCATTAGTAGTTAGAACAAAAATAATTATATTTATTTACCCCTGCCTCCGATTCCATACGCGCAAACTTTTAAATCAATATATATTTTTATTGTCGTCTACCGATTTCAATAAAACAACACTTAAATGGTTAGACTAAACTTATCCTTAATACATCAGTGACAAACACATCGCGTGCAAACGAACAGGGAAACGGACAAAGAGTCTGTAGACGAATTTATTTTATGTACTGATTTAACATCTTTATGTCTTCTATCATATACATGCATAATTTACTAGACAGATAATTATTCGTACGAAAGAATCTGACATTAAACTCTGATAAGAATCTCATCAATCATTAGAATCTGACATCTTGCATTAAAATTCTATTCACCAGTTATTTTGCGTCGAATTAAGATGACTGAAGATCCTTATTAAGTCTTAGAAAGTATTGTTACATCGTTGATTTTAGTAGATACGTATATTTGTTTACAATTACGATTCATGCGCGTTACTAGTAAACATTGTAAAAATAATTCGTTATAACAGCGGGCCATTAAATTTTTTATTGCATTTATTTTGTCAAATCAACCATGAACTGTCGGCCCAAATATTATCTCAATTATTTTCGTATTTATATGTAGATGTCATTATTGCAGTCTTTACTTACCATCAGGTAAACTATGTGCTCCTTTCGCATCCTTAATATTATAAATATAATATTATTAATATTATTATTAATACATATTTATACTTGATGCAGATGTTCTCCTAACTAATAACGACTACATGAGAATTCGAGCACGACGAATACAGTAGCCTAAGTATCGCATTCCATATATTCGTCATAAAACTTCTCTAATATACATCTATTACAATATTTTTTAAATAGCTAGCTTCAATTAATGAAATTGAACAAAGGAGAAAAGACAGCTCGTATGTATGTCGTTTAAACGTTTTAAACCATTTGTATACAGTTAAATTATCAATTATTTCCATCCACCCTTGTCAATCTTTGATCAGGAGCTATGATTATCATTTCAATTTTGATATTTATGTGTCGTAGATACCAAGTTTTAATATTGCCATCTGGACAAAATCTGAAGATATCGGCGTATGTCAAAATCGGACAATTATTGTCAAGCATAGATGGTACATTACATGCCCTTAGTTCGAGTGGATACAGTATCTATTGTAATCCCGATAGGAACTGACTATTAAATAAAAAATGTATGTCCTTTTCTCCTTTATCCCACTCTGAGTTAACACAGGCCTTTTTTAACCGAACATTTGTCATCGTGACGGAACGTCAAATGTTTTCTAAATAAAATCTCTACAAAGTAATAGTCTATAAACGATTAGCTTTATTTTGTTTTATTAATACGGTCTAGGATGTGCAACCAGCATCCGCTTCTGCTGTTGTGCTGCGTGGTCGTAATTTGTTATGTTACAAATACGTGAAATCGGGTACAACGATTATGTCGTCTTCATCTCTTATGTGTGTGTAAGCAGCCCGTTCAATAGTTCGGTGTTATATCACCGACATGTGTCGTAATTTATTGCCTGGGCTAATCGTCACGAGAGGGTGTTTGCGTCACCTTTTCGCGATACCGGTTTGTGTAACTTAGCTGCTCTATATGCCAAAATTATGCACTTAGTCTAAGGTCGCGCATTTCTTACTAACAGATTTTGTAACACTTACGTGACGCTTATGTGTTATTAAATTGGATTTAGCGTTGTTATTACTTTCTTCGAGTATTATATAAAGTTTAATTTTAATAAATATGGAATGTTATTAAAATAAATCTAGTCGTCAAGGGTTTAACAACGTATCTGCATTAATTTCCCATACGAGGACGTTGGTATTTGAATGTCACATGGGCCGAAAGGTATTCTTCAGGTGAAATGTGTTCTCATTTTTAACATTTTTTTAATAAAGGGGTCAACCCTTTATTTACACATACATAAAAATATAATATATATATATGATATTCGAATTTTCTCGGAAGTTAGCCACACAGAATACGTAGCGAATACAACAATTTTGAGTTCACCCATATACGAACGTCAGTCATTCATTATTAAAAGATTTATTATTAAAAGAAAATATGATTACTTTTAATAATAAATCGACACTTACATTTTGTTGTAGTAGTGTTGTATTATAAAAACTTATTAAAAATTGCTGACACCCCGCTTATCACCCGTCTAAAATATACTTGCTCGAAGGAATACACTAAATCTGCAACAAATTTTTGTTACATACAAAAATTAGAGTGGACCCGAACAGTGAACAAAGTTGTGATTAATTAAATTATGTCTCCTTACAAGATCAGAAGTACCACATTGAAAACTGCAGCGCCACACGATTTGCATATCCACTTGAAACCTACTTAAAATTAAGACAACTACATACACCACAATTTTCATTTTCTACGGATATTTTAATCTTTAGTTTCACACATCGTTCACATAAATAATGTTTTATTATTAACACAGAGTGGTCCTCGCCTATCCACGTAAGAAAAAATGACTTACTTGACACACAGGTGCCACAACTGTGCCACTTCAATACGAATATAAACTCATTCGAAAAACAATGAAAATTTGATTTAAACCATGTAAGCATTTATTGATGACACAAAACTCATCAGTAACCTATATTTAACATAACATTTAATATGGAGGGATGCAACGCGAGATATTTAATGATGTGATAGATGTATTGTGTGGAGAGTGATATGAATGTAGTAGAAATAGAAGGAATAGATGTAAAAGGATATCATCATAAAAAGCATAATCCCGGTGAATAGTTTATTTATGCAATCACGACAAATCGTTAAGAGGATGGGCAGTTACCGAAAATATTTGCCCAAAAATTATGCTGATATCATTGCAGATCTATTATGGGAATAAAGATTAAAAAAAGAAAGAAGAGCTTCCATTGTTATAATGGAAAGATATGACGTTCGGCCTTGGCCTAGGCAGTAATGAGGCCTGGTAATAATGAAAGTAGGTTAAATCACAATAATTTTAATTAACATATCTTTACTTGTCTGCTTCCAATATGGTGTTGTTCCAAGATTTTTGTTAAAGATAAAACTCTGGGCATCAACTCTGGAAACAACGGTAACAGTTAGTTATCAGTTACTGATATGAAAATTTTATAACACGATAACTCCACCATCCGTCTCTAAATCTGTCAAAACTGATATAACCTTAGTTTACTTACTACATATACGAGTAAGTTATTTACTTGTAGATTTATGAAGTTCGAAGAGTAGATGGATTGTATCAAGATCGTATCGAATGTTTTTTATTCGGAATGGAAAACATAATTTCTATGTCTAAATATATTAAATATTTTATTAGTAAATTAAAGTTAAATCATAGCTCAAATGGATCGGATTCTACAGGGAAAGCACGCTTTTATGAAGTAACGGCTATACTCTGCTGTTCTTCGTATATTGAATGAAAGACCGAAGACGCATTATACGCAAGATAAATTGTTCATACGGTTACTGCGCGCGATGTAATGAGAGAGAAACAAAAATATATGAGGATTCTATTTACGTACAGTTCATCACTTTGTGTTTTAATGTGTGAAGTAAAACACAAGAATAGATTTGGATTTTTTTCGTAGGGATTACTTGACATCCCTAGTACTACATGAACCAGTGATTCTTAACTTGTTTTTTTGTTTTTGTCAATTACTTATAAATATATATAAGTACTTGCATGCATACGTAGTTTAAAGTTTACTTGTAATAAATTATATACACTGGCATAAATAATAAGAAAATGTATGTGGGATACTAGTAATTGGATATTGCAAGGTGTATTACGTGGTTACTTAAGGCAAATCGTTGCGAATCATGCGTTACTAATTATAGTAATTATGGACAATGTGTTATTGCGTATTTTATTATGTGTATGTGTTTTATTGTATAACTTTAAGTACGACTAAAAACGTCCACATAGAACAAAAACATAAAACTATTAAATGTGCGAGTTTTAAAAACAAAACTATATGTAATGACTTTTGTTGAAGTCATTCAAAAAACGACCAGCCGGTCATTAAAATAATTTCATGTTCGATCAATTAGAGTAGGTGATCTTCTTTTTTTCATTTCATTCATAGTAACAAACGAGCACACAATACACCTGATGATAAAGAATCATAATGCAGATGCGTTGCACCCTTAAGGACTGCCTAGCCACCAGCAAAAAAACAAATGCGAAACAAAAAATAAATGCGTGTGCGCTGGAAAGAATCGGTGGTTTACAACGCAGCCATATCAAAAGCACCTTTCCGAACACCTAGATGTACACCGACGTCATAGGGATTCTCAAGCCTTCGCAACATCCAACCGATCCATCAGTCTACCGGCCCATAAGCCTACTTAAAGTCTTGGGTAAGGAATATGAAAGGCTCATCCCCACCCGCCTAAAGGATTTCATGCTGTCCCGAGGGCTACCAATCAATGAGCTGTTCGGGTTTAGCACCCAACACTCTTGCACACATCAAGTGCACCGCATCACGGAGCACATACACTGTAAATTTTTTCAGGGCTACCAAACTGGGGCACTTTTCCGCAACGTGGCGAAAGCTTTCGACAAGGTCTGGTACAACGGGCTCATATACAAACTATATGAGCTCGGTGTGCCGGATTGACTCCTACTTATTATCATACGAGATATTCTCCGAAATCGAACCTTTCATAACCGCGTCGAGGGAACGTATTCCGAGGTTCACCCCATTTGTGCCGGAGTGCCACAAGGCTCCGTCCTAGGTCCTATTTCATACACAATCTGCACCGACGACATACCGCGCACTCGCGGTATAGAGCTAGCCCTTTTCGCCGATGAAACCGGCCTCTACGTGTCTGGATTCAAACCAGACGCTATTTGTAAACGCCTCCAATCTGCAGCCAACACCTTAGGAAATGGTTTCGGAAATGGAGGATCGAGGTTAACCCCACCAAAAGTGCAGCCATGTACTTCTCCCGGCGCAACTAAACGCCGCATCTCCCAACTATAGAGTTATTTGTTAGTCCAATCCCCTGGACAAAGTCAGTCAAATACTTAGGCGTCACATTAGATAAAAAACTCACCTTCGGTACGCATATCAACCGCGTACGAAATCTAACAGCGTTCGCCCTAGGTCGGTTCGCACCCGTTACTCAATAAAAATAGCAAAATGTCCCTGCGTAATAAAATAACACTATACAAAGCGTGCATTCGATCCATAATGACATATGCAAGCCTCGTTTTTGCGCATGCCTCCCCGCGTCATATTCACCGGCTTCAGGTAATACAAAATCGTTTCATGCGCAAGGCCACCGGTGCGCGTGGTTCTTGCGTAACGAAAATCTACACATAGATCTTGAGCTGCCGACCATAGCTCAGTACCTGAAGCAGTGCCGCCACTTACAATCCCATCGTGAATCACAGATTTACCCGCGTCCGTAGGAGACCGAGGCACGCCCTCGACGACCCTGACGACGCAACCACCAGGGCCCAAGCCCACACACAACACACATACATTGCACCCTCATATCGCCCCCGCCGACGGCGAGGGCGTCGCCAACATTGTATACAATTTTTCGTCAAAAGTTTCACCAAATGTAACGAAATATGACAGTGGAAAATAAGATTCTAGTTATAACTAAGTAGCTAGATTATCTAATTGGTGGATCATTAAACAATTGATAAATATAGACGTGCCCAAAGATTGCCACCTGTATCCAACGACTCTCGATCAGATTAGATTTATCGACGACTTCCAAAAATGCAAAAGTCGTCCTAGATTCTGTTGATGTTGATGCTGTTAGCGCCTATGCGGCTCTTACAGCTTCATCGGACTGCCACGTTGATGCCCAGCACAAACTTTCCACTCGGGTAAGATTTTTTGGAAGTTGGTAACTTATTGCGAAAAAATGTTATCTATAATTCGGTAATATTTTCGGTACTATTTAAAATTACACTATTCATTGTAATAGTAACATTGGTAATTTTAAGATGAACAATGAAGTATTTTATACTATAGTATACTATATTTTTTTTATTATCATTAAAATTCCTCGAACTTGACTATTTTAATGTCACCGTGGCCTAGATATGTTACAAGAAATATCCTTCAGCACGCAATATTGCGTGTCGATATTATGCTATCCGTCATAAGAAAAATTCAGATGCGTGGCAGCTGTGAAACATAAATCTCGAGTCCGGTATGCGACGTCGCAGAACGTTCACTTCGCCAGCTTTTCAAACAAATCTGTCATTGTTTCCAATTAAACACGATCAGCATTAAAACAATAATGAGTGAACAAGTGAAATTTCAAAAAGTATACATTTTTGCACCACCGAACTACATTTTATTTTGAATGTTATCGATTAAATTAAGTACATGCTAGATATATGATAAAAAGTGTTTCGAGTTAGAAATTGAAGCATTTTGTTAAAACGTGTGGAGAATAAGAGGATTAAAGGAGGTGGTAAAAAATATTGATAAAGTCTTATTAGTTATTATAAAGTTTTTGTATTTGTAATTACGTATTTAGCAAATAGAAAACTAACTGTAGGAAAATTACATCATGGCTTCCAAAGTTCCCTATATAGCCTAGGACACTTTCTGGATCAAATCAACCAATGTGATTGTTATTGGTGATTTGTTAAAATCAGTTCAGTAGTTTAGGTTGACCGAAGTTTCTAGCTATCTCATAATTTATAATATAACCTGAGAGCTTCTTTAATTATTGTGAACAAAATTTTCCAAACTATTTTGCCCCGTAGAGACTACTTGACAAATTTAGTTTTTTTTACAACCTCCTGCTTCCTGTAACGTTAACCTTTATTAATATTGAATTTTATTATTTTAGGTATGATAGTATATAATAAATATATAAAAGAGGCATTACATTTACATCTCGTGCACCTTAGATTTTTTTTCTCTCTCTGACATGGACTCCTTATAAGTGAAAATCAAAACCTAGGGATCGGTATTGAGAAAATTTCGCAGTTTATGATTAGGTTATAATACAGTTTACATTTCATCTTAAAAACTATATTAATAATAGCAACAAAAGAATTAATAAACATATGTGTAATAAATTGCGTGATAAACATCGGTTGTTCATAATAAGTGTCTTATTTTACCTATTTCATCACTGATGTTGTCAACAGAGAGGAGTGGGAGAAGGTGAACATAACCGACAACGAGAACGGGACGCTCTCTTTCCACTACAAGAGGACATACACCTTCCAGCCGGAACTGAGTTCAGGCCCTGATGATGACGCCGTTGTAGTCCCCAATATACCTATGCTGGTGAGTGCTTTTTTAATCTACACGGGTCATGCCGAAAGAAATTTATACACATTTTCTTTATGATCATCTTTATGATAAAACATATACACACCTTTTGTGTGATAAGCCTTTGCTGATATGATATTAAATTTGAAAATGGTACACTTATTAAATCTATTATTTATTTTGTAAACGTGTTATTTCCGTGAGAATCTGGCGGGAATTTACTTCCGACAATGAGCTCCATTGTTGGCAGTAAATTGCTCGACGTGCTTCCTCGGTTAAGATTTATTATGATTATAATAAAGTTTAGAAGCCGCAAGAATGTTAACTTTTAGCAACATTCTTGAATATTCAATAGCAATAGATTTAAAGTGGTTGCTGAATCTGAAAGACGATGTGGAAGTTTTTTTGACGTGGAGGAGGCAGATAAATCGTCAACCGCGGCTACTCAAGAAAGGTTTCAATCTGTCGAAAAGTTTACTAATAAACCTGACGAATTATATATGTGTATTAAATTAAGAGCGAGAACAGGGTATTGCTATCTCTTTCGTTGACAACTGTTCCACAAACCGTGAGCATTGGTGCGCGGTACAAACGGTGACGGTGGCGAGAAAATAAACGTTTACGATATATTGACAGGCATCAAAGATATGTAATTATATATAATATATATATATATATTTGGAATTCCGCACCTTTTCTTGTATTATTTTAATTGTAAACGATTGTCTACCCTACCTCGAATCGAAGATGCTCATAAGAAATTGCTTACAACTGAAATTTCTCTGATATCTAAATAAGAGTTTATGCTTGTCCAAGGTATTAGAATCTAATGTTTTTGGTATGACCCTGGTGCAGCATAGATTTAGTGGCTAGTACAGTCAACAACTTTGGCCTAAGTTTTAGTTGAGTTCTAATGGCGGAGAATATATTTCAATATTTATTCGTACGATGTACTCTGCGTTCACGCTTTTAACACTAGTAGAGCCACGCTGTGGATATTTCTAGGTCTCACAGAATACAACCGTGAAATATAGGCTTGGAGCTGCTGAGTTTCGCCTGACGAATAAAAATAACTGGACACTCAAAATAAATTTTAATATATGAAGTTTTATGCAGATTCAGAATCTTGAAATCTCATTTTCTAATTTGTACAACCAATTTTGTTTACAAACGTTGATTTTCGAATAAAACTTTCACTCATTTCTCCCATTAAAACTTCTTAGTCATAGATAACTACATGTCAATTTATCAATGAATATTAATGTTTTGACACGCAGATATATTGTGGCATTATCATAAATGCAGAAACCTAGTCGCGGTGGCCGGTCAGTGATGAACTGTCCCCAGTTTTTGCCCGACACGTAGCTCTGGTGAAAGTGACACACATCGCTTCGCTCTCGTTTCATTGTTCGGATTTGGAGAACCGGCAAATTGTTGAGTTTTACGTATTTGAAACGATTTTCTGTTTCATAAGATTGTACCTGAATTTTTCATTATTCTTTAGAATTTATTTATGCATATAATTTATTATGCATTCACTAGGCCTAACCCAATATATACAGGTATTTTATATAAAGCGTTTAGAACAATATGGCTAATGACTATAATGGCTGTGTTTCTGACATTGACCTTAACCAATCTTATTGCATATAATAAAGGACCAAAATAACATGTTATTTTGAATCTAAATAAGCGTTTACGTCGTCTGTAAATCTAAAATATATAATAGTAAAAGAGTAGTACCTTTTTCGGGTTTAAACCATATTGCTTCTGAGAAAGAATTCCACAAATATACTTTTCGACAACTTTGTCTATTACGGGTAGAATGGTACGATATTTTCCATAATCTTAGGTACAACCTCCTTTATGGATAGGCCTTACTATACCAGCTTTCAGCTCTCTAGAAATGCTAAGATTAATTAACCGTGTAATTGCACTTACTATTTTAACAGACAATTTTGTAATATCGATTGTTCGCAGGCCATCAATTCCTGCTGCTTTGTTTGGGTTTATAATTCTTATAATTTTTTAATGTCACAATGTTTAGTCTTTCATAGTCTGACTCTTCTAATATGTTATTATTATACTTGGGTATTATTTTATGTATTTTATTTTTAAATTCCATAGCTCTAACAAATGCTTTCATTATTATATTATCAATGGAATTATTGATTTTTCCTGCCATATTATTTATTATTTGCCATATTTTTTGTGTTTCTTTTGTTATCATTTATTTATGTTTTGTAATATGTATTTCTAGTTTTATGAACTATTTTATTGTATTTTATTCTTATGACTTTATTACTTGGATCTTTCATCCACTGCAAAAACAACTCATCTCGTCTGCGACATAAGTTCATGGTATTTTTATTCACCCCACCATAAACATTTCGTTTAGATTTTCCTACTTTTTGTTTAAATTCAGCTTGATTATAACCGTTGATAATATTGTCTTTTATTTTTGATGATATTACATTGTAATATGATAATAGTCGTAATAATAACATATTTGAATAAATACAACACAAAAAGATGTACTATTTTTCTTTTTATATTTACCACTCCGAATGGGGAGTTTTATAAATGTAATAAGTGAGTATTGATTGGTTCCTTGTGCTATGAGTACATGTCAAAAGTAAAGTTGGATGGAACCACTTTTTTGGTTGGCTAAGTTTATTTTTTTGACATCCACTCACAACACAATCAATTAATTAGTTAACCAATCAATTCTCACTTTTTTTTCGAATACTATTAATTCGTGATTGGAACTCAGCCTCAACACAAATTACCATAGTAAGATCTAACACATTTTTTGTAAAGTTTTGGAAATATGGTAGAAATGTACCTGGTAGAATTTTGCCGGTTCACCGGAACCAGCAAAATTTTGAAAGTGGTCTATGAAAAAAAAAAGTCTGGGAACCTCTGGTCTAGATAGTCAAGTGACTGGTACACAGGATTCAATCTTTAACAATTATGCCGGTGTGCGACTACATATTTACTCACTGTTTGCGTAGTGAAGCCACCTCTGGTAGCCCTGGAGTATGCAAGGAAACCATGTGGTTTGCTCCAATTATCTATACGTAGTTCACGACGTAGGCCGATCCATTCTACGAAATCTACATAGCCTATGCGCGTACAGACTTTTTACATTACGATTTACTGTCTCCCGGTTATGTAAGTTGAACAGGGTGGCCTTGGCCTTCAAATTCGATAGTAGCCAACAAGTGTTCCATATTTAAAGGTGCATGTTATGCAGAACTTTTAAAAAATATATATATTGAGAGTAACAAACGAGCACACAGTTGATGGCAAGTGATTGCTGCGGCCCATGACATCTACATTCATCCTGGACAAGGAATCATAATGCAAATGCGTTGTCATCCTTGAGGACTGGGATGAAATTCCTCGTCACTAGTAATAAAGATCGTATTCGCGTGAATTATACACGGATGGGGCTGACGGCAGTTTTAATCATCTGTACTAATTGTATTTATTATTACCCACATTTCTCTATTGCCAACATATATCTCGCACTACAGATACACGGTGATCATTACGCGTGCAAATTTTCGTGCATTGTGAACGTGTAAAAATGACAGGACGCTATGAGGCGGTACGGGCTGGCGGCGGAGCCCCGGAACGTGAGCGCGTCGAGACGGAACCACACAGCTATCTCATATCACGCGCCGGCGTATTGTAGGGCATCTCAATGCAATGAATCGATGCTATAACTATAATTGTTTGGTTATACGTGATAGAGCGTCATCTCTGCTATAAATTAACCGTAGCGAGAATAGGTATGAACCACGATTTCATATAATACCACCATGGGTTCGTAAGTTCCTATTCGAAAATAATTATATATCTTTATATAAATACTAAAGGTATAATTTTGCATGCCGCACTGTATTAAGACTGCAAATCAATTTTACCACATTAGTAGAAGGGTGGTCTATCCAAGATTGATAGACCTGAATTGCTATGTTTGGTATTGTCGATACTACATGCGTGATGTTCATTTGGGTGATTTACATTTGTTTTCTAGATGTGTTTTCTAGAGAGTGGTTCAGCCTCACTGTAACTACATAGTGTTGTTGGATCGACCCAATACCAGCGGAAAAATACAGCATAACGCAACTGTGTTTCGTATGGTTAGAGTAAAGGGTCCAGGGATCCAATTACAGGTAAAAGTGGGGATTCAATCTCAGTCATCGGGAGTGACAAAGCATGTGTATCTTGAATCTTCATTGAGGACGGATGTGACAGAGCCGGGATCACTTACCACCGGGTAAACAGTGACTTCGTTTTTCAGTGATTAAAAAAAATTATCACCTATACAGTACGTTTACTTCCGATCATTAGATGTATTTAAGCAAACAAGCATTTGCCTACAATCCTTTCTTCCGTAAGCCTCCTGTGGAAGTTTTTGACACAGAGTCAGTGTCATTGGGCAAAAATAAAATTCAAAATTTCATGCTCATCGTCTCGATGGTTGACAATACACCACTGTGAGCTTTACGCGAAATTTCCTATCACGCACAACTACTCTGTGGAATCGGCTGTCGCCAGCGGTGTTTCCGAACCGATACGACTTAGGGACCTTCAAGGAAAGAGCTTACACCTATCTTTAAGGCCGGCAGCGCATTAGCGACTACTCTGGTTTTGCGGATGTTCATGGGCGGCGGTATCACCTACCGGTAATTATCTTTATTACTCGTAACCATTCCATCTCATTGCTCAACGGTGACAACGCATCTGCATTGTGATTCCTGTGTGAGTGAACTGTGTGCTCGTTTGTGAGTCTCAATATAATTAAAAAAAATCCTCAGATGAGCTGCTTACTCGCTTATAACCTATGTTATATAAAAAAAACTCAAAAATATCGTCCTTGGCTTGTAAATCGAAACCCGAACTCGCTATTTAACAACAATGTACTCTGACCACCGACCAATCAGTTGTCTTACATGCGTATGTGCATATGTGTTAAATGGCGAGTAGAAATCGGCGAAGAAACGTCGTTTATCACAGTCCATTTGTTAAGCGGTGCGTAACAGAAAACCGCACATTCGACGGTGAGGTCAGCTTTGGAAAGTCGGGCACATAGTAAGTACGGCGACTGTCGGTGAAAATATCTCAGAATCTATTGTCTTATCATACTAATTTATACGCTATTCAATATATAGTGTAAAAGCTTAATTGAATCCACTCACTGATTATAATTCTCCAAAGACGTAAAATATTTGGTATATGTACCAATATATCTTACAATGTAGAGAACCCAAAAAAAAAAAAACAAATTAGTCACATGAGTATAGTGCAATTAACAATTCCATTGGTGCTTATAGCGAGGATTGAACATGATTTGCTCGTAATTAATATTTACTTGCAAAACCATAATAACATATATATATATGCATAACATTTAAACCTAATAATAATAAAGTTACAAACTCGAAGAATTACAATACACATACTTGGGTACACACATTTACCCGCGATTTTCGATTGTCGATTTACTGGAAACAACTAATATTCCAATTCAAACTAATATTTGAGCGCTATCCATATTCTGCATCCATAAGTAAAATTGATGAGAACAAATACAACGTTACAATACATACTTGTATACATAGAGGCAATCAATGCCCGACGTAAGATTCAAATAAAATATTACGAGCCTTTACTAAATATCGTCTGTCTTTAAAAAAAGCCTTACAAAATCCTCGTCTCACAAATATATCGTAAAGCTCAGAATACTTTACCTATCTATGGAAAAATCTACGCTTATTCCTTATATAGTATATTCGCTAAGGCACAAGAAACTACTCTAGAATTGCTATCCTTACAATAATGTGATATTTATTAAAACCTGGTATACAACTTTATTACGAAGATATAATCTTTAAAGCAAAGACTTCAACGATTAATTTCGCTTATATGTACTTCGCATACTTATCGCCTTTCGCTACTAGGCCTTTCGCTGTCCCTGCGGGCAACAACCCATCAGGTGCAAATAGTTTTATTACTCACCATATCACTGTGTGCTACTTTGTGTTTATTTCTGTTTATTATGATAGTTCTGTCTTGTTTCTTACTTTCTTTTATTTTATTGTTAGTGTGTCTACTTTATTGCTGCGGATATTATTGATACTATGCTCGTTTGTTTGCCCCATACTCAATAATTCAAGTTTATACAACAGCATTATATAGATAAAAGAGCAAAATTGGCAAAGGCGAAATTTGAAAGGTATTTATTTCTTTTATATTAAATCTTTTAATATTAGACAGATTATTAGGTAATCCAAGTCAATATTCAGAGAAACGTACTAAATATATTGCATTAGTCATCAAGGCCATGTACAGATATTGCAGCAGATTACGGCCATATACGAAAAAGGAGATTTTGAGAGTATTATTAATAATTTAAGCACCAACACTATTATATATTGGATGTATAGACGGCATAAATAATTAGCCAATCATGTATTTCACAAATATCATTGCTCTAGCTATCTCATCTAGCTGAATGTATCAGCATACTGGGCCCAACCTTATTTCTTTTGTATGTCAATGATCTCAGTGGCCTAAATATACGAAATTGTAAAGTTATTGCCTACGCCGATGACACTGTTTTGCTATTTAATGGATCCACCTGGCAAGAAACACCTAAATTAGCAGAGATTGGACTTGAAGAACTAATGTCATGGCTTAGAAAAAATTTAATAATGTTGAACTTAAGCAAGACTAAATACCTGACCGTCACTAAATCTTTTGTCACTCAAAATCATACCTTTGACTCAATCCTCCTCCTGACAAGGCATATAGATGTGGTAATTCGTCATAACTAACATGTGCCTGTACAACTTTGGAGAAGGTTAAATTCATTAAATACCTCGGTATGATTGTCGATAGCCTTCATAATTGGCAAGAGATTTTATATTATACACCATGTCTTTTTGATGCTAAAATGTTATGTGGAAAAATAAATTCACGCAATTATTATCTTCGACAAAAAGTTCTTTACTAGATTAGAAACTACTAAATACTTATTATAAAATTAAATAAACAAGACACAGGAGCACAGATATATAATAAACTTCTAGGTAACATAAAAAAGTACATCCAAGTAAAAAAAAAATATATATATAAATAACAAAATTAAATGGAAGGTCACCGAACCGGAACCGTATAAGTAATATATATAAAAGTATAAAAGGTGAACATAATTTGTTATTTAATGTATAATAAATATCTTAAAACACAACCCATATACCACAACATGTACGAATTAGAAACAGTTCGATAAGAAAGTCCTATATGAGTGTTATAACAATATATTGGGATATGTGTTTTTACCTTTCTATAAATATACTCATAGAATTTATTGCATAAAAATTAGTTGATTGAGACTCAATAGGATTTTCGTATAAATGTTACAATATGAACTTTATTGATATGTGTTAAAGAAGATTTTTGCATTAGAAAGAAACGAAGCAGGTTGAATAACCGGTCAGGCAGTGAGCTAAGCGGACGCAATTGTAGCTGTAGTAAGCGTTTAAACATTCCTAGTCTATACAAGTAAAATGATGAAAGTAAGATATAAGATGTGTCTGCGTTTGTGTGTGTTGATGTGAATATATGTATCAACATTCACCAGCGGTTATTTTATTCAATATTTATACATTTGGTTCTAAGACAAACTGTCTAAAACTTTATGGCCAATTATAATATAACTAAACTCGTCAGCCGAAAAATCGACTCAAACGACATGCAGGAGGTTGAATCACCTTTTTGAATTAAGAATGCCATGTGAATATTATGGAATGTCATCGCATTTTAAAGCTAAAAACTTCACTTTTAACCAACTATAGTTAAAAAATAAATCTGAGCAACAGATTTTTTACGACAATATGTTGACCGCAAGCGTGTACGGCGTGAGTCGTTTTTCTTGCTAATGAGTATATATTCTTATAGGTGATATAAAAAATGTATCAACTGAAGTTATACTATATACAACAGACATAATATATTATATACAGACAAATTGGATATATTATTACGATATTAAAATAAATATTAGCAAATAGTTCAGATAAGTCATTCCTGCGGTGCGACATATTATATAATAAGCAATCATAAATTATAACCTAAAATATAAAAGAAGATATCGTTCCCAATTAACATGTTACATTAACTTCTAATTCACATAGATGTTGATTACTTCTTCTTCGAAGCAACAAGTTTTATTTGAGTAGCACCGTTCTACTTGGTTAAAACTTCTGAAACATTCTTTAGACCACCGAGATTAAATGGCAGTTAAGATACTTGACGATTGGCATTTTAAATTTTATGAATAATTAATAAGTGATCCACTATTGGACATGATAGATTTAGCATAAAAGCTAAGCATGGCAATGTTCCAGATTATTCGCATCCGGGTAACTCGATCCTACCGACCTGTTCATACTGCATCCGGTTGTGCCATATTTTTACCACTTATTTAATATATTTCTGCTTTTATTGTAATTACATTTTATGGTTCATATCTTAAACTTAAAAATATTTACTTAAAAGATCAATCTCGTAGGTGTAATATTTTTGTAAAAGTATAATTTTTTATTACAAATTTGTTAAATCCCAAAATTCGAAACGTATTATTTTTGGCCGGGTCCTTAGTGAACCGTTAATGTTTCCAAAATTCTTAAGCTGCATAGAATCGGAAATATCTATAAATATCCGTCTTTTTCTTATTTTACTTATATATTATTTAAAAAACTAACCGTAACTTACCGAAACATCTCAAGCTAACAAGAATTCACAAGCATCAAATCAAGCGAGAGATGAAAAATTTTAGTCTTCATTCTAATACTTACAACGGGTTACACCCACTGAGTCCACACTCGAGCGGTACCCAAGCCGAATAAATTATCGCCATCGACCGTTATGCATACAACTCATTGCCAGGGATCGATGAACGGATGGACAGAAATATTTTTTGCCAATAGATAAAACATATTCAAACACTGAATAGATTTTATGACACTGATTTTATTATTTTGAACATACTAATGATATTGTATTTCCAAGCATTGTTAACTCTCATAAATATTTACGAGGCGTTGTACTCGCAACTCGATTCTCTATATATTATTTTGGTTATCGTGTCTGGCTGTACTGTACCGTGTCATGAAACTGCAACCTGAACCATCCTCCGATCTTAGTATATATACATTACGTCGAAATAGGGACAAGCAGAACTAGTGTAGTTTGCCTCTGTTTTTGTGTGAATACTAACGTACTTTCAAATATTCGGTATAGTTGATGTCATCTGGTAATAAGAACGCGTAGAATGGACGAAATTGGCCTTGAGGACATCATCATCATCAGAACTTAAGTAGTACAGTATTAATCCCAATGCTGGGCATAGGACTCCTCTCTTAGAGTACGGTGCCTAGTACGCCACGCAGCTCTGCTGCGGTTTGGTAGACTACATATGCCTTGGAATATTGTTTAAATTATTTCTCAGGTACGGGTAAATTGCGTGGCAAATTGGAATTTAAAACGGTACCGACAATCGAACTCCGGTTGCCCCCGAATTGTGAAATTAACTAGTATGTTTCGAGCTTAGTGCATACAAATCCGATTCTGAAGCCTTTTGAGCAAGGAGCGGTTTCATAGCGGAATGGTCGAATAACTTGTCTCCAAATTATACATATTTGAAATTATACCTTATTGATTACTCGAACGTTCGAGCGATATTCGGTGGTTTCATAAATGTCTTAAATACTTTTCTATATGTTAGTTAAAATATTATCAAGCTTAAATACTTTTCTATATGTTAGTTAAAATATTATCAAGCTTAAATACTTTTCTATATGTTAGTTAAAATATTATCAAGCTTAAATACTTTTCTATTAGCTAGTTAAAATATTATCAAGCTTAAATACTTTTCTATATGTTAGTTAAAATATTATCAAGCTTAAATGCTTTTCTATATGTTGGTTAAAATATTATCGCTTAAATACTTTTCTATATGTTAGTTAAAATATTATCAAGCTTAAATACTTTTCTATATGTTAGTTAAAATATTATCAAGCTTAAATACTTTTCTATTAGCTAGTTAAAATATTATCAAGCTTAAATACTTTTCTATATGTTAGTTAAAATATTATCAAGCTTAAATACTTTTCTATATGTTAGTTAAAATATTATCAAGCTTAAATACTTTTCTTTTTGTTAGTTAAAATATTATCAAGCTTAAATACTTTTCAATATGTTAGTTAAAAAATTATCAAAGTTAAATACTTTTCTGTAAGTTAGTTAAAATATTATCAAGCTTAAATACTTTTCTATATGTTAGTTAAAATATTATCAAGCTTAAATACTTTTCTATTTGTTAGTTAAAATATTATCAAGCTTAAATACTTTTCTATATGTTAGTTAAAATATTATCAAGCTTAAATACTTTTCAATATGTTAGTTAAAATAATATCAAAGTTAAATACTTTTCTATAATTTAGTTAAAATATTATCAAGCTTAATTTCTTCCTCATATCCTCTTATTATCCTCGTTTTTCACGTGACCAACAACTCATCTGCACCTTCATTGTTCGACATAAAGTGAACTGAGTGCTCGTTTGACATTCTGATTTCAAATTAAACTACTACTTCTTTACACCGATCTGTTAAAATTTCACGTCATAGAATCGAATCTACCATTCTAATAGTGTCATGAACCATCTAGCTTCAACCACTTAATCTAGCATTCTTTTATATTAATGTGGGAACGTGGCCTTTTACCGCCACGGTGCTTAAATGACACCCGTGAGGTGTAACTGCGTATAATGGCTATAACAATCTAAAACTATAACGTTTGCAAATAAAATTGTTATTTTACAAAAATATAATTCTGACACATTAAATTTTATTACTAAGAATAGCTAGGTAAGTATTTAGCACGTTGAAGCAACGCAGCTATGCTAATTGGCTTTCGGAAACGTTTACAAAGATCCATCTTGTTCATAACCTGACCAATCACGTAGTCACATTTATTATTGCGCTAAATCGTCACATAGCTGAGCATTACATCAATTTGTTTTTTTATACAAATAAAGGTGTCCTCTCACTCGCTGCACGCTGTGCTTCTCTCACTTTATTTTTTTTATAAAATAAAAGGTGACAATTAAGCACACAGCTCGCCTGATGCAATAACCCTACATCTTCATCTATATGAGAAATTTCTTTTTTTATAATTTTAAGATACTTTTTTATCAGTGACTTCAATAAATAAATTAAAAAATATGTCGTAAAAAAGCAATATTATTAAAATTAATGTTAGGCTCACTTGTGACTTTCTTTTAATACATATAAATTATACAGTGTTATTACCAACTGCTGATTTGTTATTTCCAATAGATAATTCCCAATAGTCCCTAAATATTAATGCAGCAGAAGTGACACTGCATTCAAAACTCCTGCCGATCTTATCTCATAAATTTTACATCGGATAAGGTTTCTTGTTGTACACGTCATCGAGAGATATTCCTTTACTTCTGTTTTTCGGATTCTGAATCGGCTACAGTTGAGCTATGTAAGAGCCAATACTACTGTTATAGTTTATGCCCATACGAACGAGCATGGGTGCAGCCAGGACTGTCCAAAGTTGTGAAAAAGGCTAAAAGGGCTAAAAGTTTTACAGAATAAAAAAAAAATCCGTGAAAAGCGTAATCAACCTGTTTCAGTTCCATTAAAGTCAGAAAAAAGTTTTTAGACCAATTGAACTTAATGTGTTTTAAACGTTTTTTCGTATATAATAATGTCCTCTACACGACCACGATTTTAATCTACGCAACACAATTTTTATAACTTTAGTAACCTACCAAGCTGGTAAAAAATGGCTTTTGGCATTAAGTCCGCCTTTTTGTATTATGACTATGTTACGTGTGCAAATAAAGAATAAATAATAAACTGACTATTCATGACGTACTTAATAACTCTAACGTTGACGTCTTAACTCTCCTTCGTTGGTAACCCTTTGGAAAAAGACTCCTCTGGGATATTGGTTATTACTTCAATAATAAATATTGGCAGCGACTGAAATTAATATCCGATGTCCAGTGCGATGTATCTAAGAATCTGCAAGCACTACACATATGTACACTGTAAGCGTTTATAAAGAGATCAGAAGATAGAAAAATACTTGTGTTACGTTACTGAGAACCTTCGCAACAAATTAAACAACATACGACGAGTCAAGGTTTGACTCGGGAAGTCTTGAATCGTGACTAGTCGACCTTAATTAATCTTTTTACTTTAATATTACTTTATTGGTACAGGCGAGCTTTAGTTCGTGCTAGTGAATATAAGCAAGTAAGTACAAGACCACAACCTTCTGAGGTTGTTTAAAAACATTTAGATATTTGTCATTATGGTACTAATTCCACTGTCTCTACTATAATTGTGCTCATCTTAAATATTAATTCGAATGTTTAAAAGCAAAATTTTACAATGATTTAGCCGTATTATTATTTTAGAATCCTACCCTTCCAATATCATCAAATACGAAAATCTATCGACGATCTATCTACGAAGTACTATCACACGATGAAATTTCTTTGATTGAATCGTCCCATATTTTAACCATTTGCCACATAGTATCTATCGCGCGGATATCACATAAAGTTAAAACGAAATAGAAAAGGTCGTGACTTTCTATAAATAGCGGTGTAACTGTCAACTCAAGACAAAATATCCAAGATTATCGTCTATAGTGGAAGTAATCTCTTACACCGATTGCCAATCGATGTGCCGCCTCCCAAGCATTGCGGTTACGAAAAATAGTGGAAAAGATGTTAATATGCGAAGATTGAGTAAGGTTATTGCCGTTTATGATATTATTATCTTGAAGAACATAATGAATACTTTTTTTCTTATCTAGTTTACTTTGCATCCGACCACATCGCCACTTACTGTACATAGAAAACAGTAGCTTATAAATATTTTCTCATAAACGCGAAGGCAAAGTCCTAAGCAAAATATAGTATAATAAAAACATCTGAACAGGTTCTTGACTTAATGAAAAAAGCGTGTTATTGCAATAATCACATAATAAAATCGTGACTACGGCCTTTACTGTGATACCCTACTAGAAGACAACTTAGTGAGTCATACTGGGGTTACCTGACTCAAGAAAGATACGTCAAAGTTCCTAGTTTTTTAACTCTTTCAGTTGTACAGCCACGCAGCATTTTATTTCTACAGATGAAAGTGGAAACTTTAATTAATTAGAAAATAATAAATAATATCTATATTCTTATAAAATATTCTTGATAATCATTGCATTGCGAATCAATATTTGCAGTAAACATCTAAAAGCAAGGCACGTTTTCATCAGTGGTCTGCGTATTTCGAATCTGCAATATTCGAGACCGCCGCCGGTGTCTGTCGTAGGTCTATATTTGAACTCGGTTGATGGAGCATCTCACGCTTCCACCACAGTCTTTCTATCAGCGTACCTGGTGTTGTAAAGAAGTAATCACAATAAATAAGACTATTAACATTTAATTAATTTTAATTATAAAAAACAAGAAACCTTTATTTATTAAATATGATATATTAGAAAAAATCACTCTTATCTTAACTTGCCCTTAACAAATCTCACAGGTTCGGTCTGTCACTTATTTTAATGAAGTCGTTAGTGGTATATTTCTGAGTTTACGCTGTTTGGAATGGATTTAATGCTCTTTTCCTGAATATTTTAAAACACTATACAACTACTGTCTAAACAATTTAGATAGAATTGGCCATTTGCCTTTTATATTTAGTTTTAAAAGTCTTATTAAAAGTTTATCGTGAGTAAGGTCAGGAAAGAAATTAAATGTCGGTATTTTTTCTAGAGCGCCACATCTCAGTCCAAACACGCGGCACGGTTTCTCCGTCTCGCTATGGCTTCCATCATGGACATACTGAAGATCAAGCCCTTCGTCGAGGTCTCTGTGGGTCAGCTGCTATGGGGATACGAGGATCCTCTATTGAAACTCGCTAAGGATGTAGTGCCCAAAGAGCAGAAACTACCTTATGAGGAGTTTGGACTTTTCTATGGGGTGAGCATTTACATTGTAGTAATATTTTTTTCCTCACATTTTCCCACATAATGTGAGGTTTGCGGTATAATTTCCCTTTTTTAAAATAATGCTGTCAATGCTGTTGCTAAAATTCCATAAAGATTATTTACGTAAAGTGGTATAGTCAAATCAAGTGCAGTTTTTTCCGTGAATGGTGAAGTGAATGGGTCGGCTCGACTGGGGAAGAACCACGCTTTCGCAGGATACCAGCGTAAAATAACAAAATAATGCTGATGTGTGTTCGTTTGTTGAGTGTAGGGATCTGGAGACTTATAACTGGTGATGAGGCTTTCCATATTAGTCGTCTACATTATAATTCCTTATCGCGGATGAATGTGTGTGCTATTGGCCTTAAATCATTAGGCCATTGATGCTCAAGGTTTCATACCTTTCATTCTGTCTCACACCTGGACACACTCTTACTACTTACATATTTCCAGTCACGCATACTTGGAATGCTATAAATTAAATGTATTTTCAGAAAAACGGAACTTCACCGGACGTAGTGACGATGTTTTCCGGCGCAAACGGCATCTCTAATTACGGTATCTATGACAGGTATGTTATCGGCTTTAACGTTCTTTTTAGACTTTTGTTAAACCTATGATCGGCTTCTGGTTTTTACATAAAACAATCTCAAATTTCATTTACATACAAAGGTTATTTCATGACATGTCAGTCAAAAATATATGAATGCATACATCCTGATCACATATTAGAAACAGCTTTAGTTGATCTTTGATGTTAGCTAGCATCTCACCTGATGGGAAGTGATCACCGCTGCTCATGAATATCCGCAACACCAGAGGAGTCGCAGATGCAATGCCGGCCTTGTGTAGGCTCTTTTCTTGAAGGTCCCTAAGTCGTATCGGTTCGGAAATACCGCTGGCTAAGTGTATACCAGTAACGTTCTATTGTATGGACTTTTACACTGCGTTATGAATAGTGAAAAAATTCACATAACGGCACTAATGTATAAATGTTATAAATATACTACACGATCCTCTTTTTATCGTCTATGGCCATCAGTTTAGTTTATTAGCTTACAGCTAATCCTTATTTTGTAGTCCGTCAATAAATGTGTGTAAGTTATAGGCAGCTCTTATACTCCTCTTATACTCCCTTCCATAGCTCAGTACCTAACGCGGGCTACCCGCCGATATTTCGACTCTGCCGTACACATCCGCAATCCCATTTCGAAACACAAATTCACCCGCGTCCGAAGGAGACCGAGGCACGCACTCTTTGACCCCAACGACGCGGCGACCAGGGCCAAAGCCCTGTACAAAACACTACTCGCTAACACTGCACCAAGCGCCGTCAGTGGCGAGGGCGTCGCAAACAGATTATTCGCGTTACCGCCATATTTCAGGGCGTTTTTCACCAATTAGTATTTTTTTTCGGGCTGATGGCTGCTGTTAGCCCGAGGGCTTTTCCAGTTTCACCGGGTTGAGAGGTGACCGAGCGCTTGGGGCGCTCAGTCGAGACCTCCATATATGGGTAACCAGCACAAGGGCTCCCGAGAGGGAGCCTCGACTTGGACGTTTACCCTGTTTCGCGATAGCGCTTGACTCGAGGGTGCGCGAGGGCCGAACCTCGGCTCGGTCGGTTGCTTCTGACAAAGGATTATCTAAATTAATATCGCTATTATTATTAGTTATCTGTACCACCACTTCGGAATGCGTGGGCGCTGGAGATGAAGCGGCGCAAGACACTCCAGCGACGCTTCTATCTGTATGGACTGGAGAGAACCGGCCTATGACATGGCGGTATCGCGAATAACCTTGCTTGCGACGTCCTGCGAGGGCGCTATGGGGGTGTGATGTACGTGTGTGTTGTTTTATGAAGGTTTTAGGCCCTGGTCGACCCGTTGGCGGGGTCATTGAGGCGTGCCACGGTCTCCTTTGGACGAGGGTGAATCGCAGGTAATCTTCAGGTACTGAGCTATGGTCGGCAGCTGAAGATCTATGTGTAGATTTTTGTTACGCAAGAACCTCGGCGCACCGGTGGCCATGCGCAGAAAACGATTTTGTATTACCTGAAGTCGGTGAATGTACCAATTAGTATAGATTGGAGCATCGCTGGAGTTTCTTTCGCCACTTTATCAGCGCCAACGCACTCCTAAGTGGGGTTAATTTTCGTTAATAATAATAATTATGATATTAATTTAGTTAATCTATAAGAAGCAACAGACCGAGTCGAGGTTCGGCCCTCTTGGGCACTTTCAAATTATTCTCTTTCACGCACAGTGTAACGGACCAAGCCGTGGCTCGGTCTCGGCTGAGCGCCCTAAGCGCTCGGCCATTTTCAACCCGCTGAAGCTGTAAAAGCAGTAGGGCTAACAGAGACCATTAAAAAAATTAAAAAGCTTGTGTTTTGATTTAATGTACGTAGCATAAAGAACATATATCATACACCTGCGACATTACTTTTAGTACTATGAATCAGATTGAACTCTCCTATCACAGTGGTACCCCCGTATCGTTGACAATTTTCTTTTCTTATACTATTATTAATGCCAGGTACAACATGCGAGAACGTCTTCCCCATTGGACATCCGACGAGTGCAACAGCATAGCTGGTTCTGACGGTTCCATCTTCCCGCCACACATTAGCAAGAACGACACCTTGCTAGTCTACGATAAGGATCTCTGCAGACTACTTCCTCTAAGGTAAGGCTTTTAACTTAAGTTTAACCATGGATTCAAAGGGTAATATGTAAGCACTTTCTTATGTATATTTTTTAATTATTATTATACTGAGAGTAACAAACGAGCACACCATCTGATGGCAAGTGATTCCTGCGTCCCATAACATCTACATTCATCCTTGACAAAGAATCATAATGCAGATGCACTGTCATCCTCGAAGACTGAGATGGAATGCCTCGTCAGTAGGTATAAAGTTCTCCGGATCCCTACACTAACCAGACGAAACACAGGAGCATTATGATGCTATAATAGGCTGATATTCTATGAGGGCGTGGTCCTAATTTTGCAATTATTAACAATCTGCAGTATAGCTCTCCCATTGTAAATATTTCATGCTACGTAATAAACCCAAGTTCTATCCAAATTTTCGGCAACAATGAAAGGACTGAAATTGTGTTCTTCACTGTTTCGTAATTATATAATATATCGTAGTCGGCAATATGGAAATATTGGCATAGAATATGGTAATATATACCTATCGTACCCTAGAGTCTCCTTAAAGTTATATGTATTAAAGGAAATGGATAAGGATCATTGATGAACAAAAACTTACGGTGGTAGCGCTTGTCGACTTTTCGAATGCTTTTAACACAGTTGATCACGATATCCTTCTATCTCGCCTTTCTTATCTAAAGTTCTGAACCCCTGTCTTGGAGTAGCTTTTATCCTATCTTCGTGGTCGCAAGCAGTTAGTTCGTTTGGGACACAGGCCTCCGATTGGGCTGATATTGCTCTGGTGAACCGAATGGTGGAATTCTTTCTCCTCTTTGTTTTCATTATTTATAAATTCTATCACCTCAGTTTTAATTTACTCGTACCATTTGTATGCCGATGATCTACAGCTTTATGTGCAGTCTAAAGTCAAGGATCTCAATAACAGCATTGAAATATTGAATAATAACCTGGAAACTATTAGAGATTGAGCAGATAGACATGAGGTTGCGGTTAGTCCAGAGAGATGCAAAGTCATGGTGGTCGGAAATCCCAGGATGCTTGCTAGGGTTGACTATGGAAGCCTCCCTCTCGTTTTTTATAACGGAATATAGCTTCCCTGTAGTAATTCTGTAGTCAACCTTGGTTTGCATATGGACCATAAAATGACTTGGGATATACAGATTTCTGAGATTAGCCGTAAAGTTGTTGCCACCTTGCGTTTTCTTCATCGTCTTAAAAACTTATTACATACTATATGCCCTTCAAAACCAAGCTTATGCGAGTTTACTCCCTCATTCTTCCTGTTATCGATTATGGTGACGTGTGCTACCCAGATCTATCGCAAAATCTTCTTAATAAGTTGGAGCGCCTTTTAAATAATTTCTTAAGATTTATTTTCAACTTACGTAAAATCACATTTCATTCTATCGTTCACAACTCAAGTGGCTCGCTATTCGACAAAGGTTGTTCTCTATTCTATATTACATGATTCAAATTATCCATCTTATCTTAAAGATAACTTCCGATTTCTACATTCCTCTCTTGACCGTGTACCTTGATCCCTAAATAGAATGAGAATTAGTGTTCCTTTCCATTGCACTGGGTTCTTCCGTTATTCTGTCGTAGTACAGGCCATACTCCTTTGGAACGCCCTTCCGGATGATGTCAAGAATGCACCCAGTAAAGTTTCTTTTAAATCCCTTCATCGACAACATTATTTGAAGGTGTACGTATTATTTTGATGTGTATCTATGTATAATTTGATATTATTACTCTCGAATATGTTGTGTGCACTCTAACTCCCAGGGTTGACTGGTAGAGAATGCTAATGGGCATTAAGTTCGCCCTTGTAAACCTGTTATTTAAGGAACATAAATAATAAATACATAAGGACTGGCCTAAAATTCCATGTATTACGATGTTTTGTGTAGTATTTTAAATTACATATTTACAACATTTTATTATATTATTATATTATATTATACTCGTATATCGTAATAATTCAATAAATGCAGTTTGCGAACATATTGACATACAGACATTCATCGAAACATAATGCTGGTTTTGACGTTAACATGTGACATCAAGACAACAAAGGCGAAAATACCAAGAACAATACGAACCATGTAACACCCGTGGGACAGTTTAGTTATATAAACTCCCACAAAACTTTACCCGATTCGAAGTAATGCATAATAAACGCATAACACGATGAATTCATCGTTACACGATAGACTTTACTGCAGATATAGAGACTTATCTTTCGTATATTACTTGTTACTTTTGTTGTTGTTAGAATTGTTTAAAACATGAAGAGTTTTATAGTTATGTTGCTTTTTAATTATTTCAGGGGATATACCTATCAACATATTATATACATGGTATCGTTATCACATAATGTTTTGGTAGGTTTTAATAAATTTAATATTATATTTACGTTAAGTTTAACAAAGCTTTAAGTATCACATCTTACTTATTCCTGGTATATATAATAATGCTTTTGCATCTAGATTTTTTTTTATCGAGGATAGGTGTGAGAGTCTATCGTGATTGGAGCCCCAGATCAGCCATCATACGAAACAGCTATTTCACACTGTTTTTCTGTGATACGTAGCTAAAAACAAGCTGTAACACATGTGAACATAGCTCTACAGTTGTAAAACAGTAAATGTGTCCTTGTTTTATTTTGTTTAATAAAAATAAAATTGTTGAAATTAATAAATAATAAAATTGCAAAAGCAAGTATCATTGGGTACTAGTAGATCGGTCCATTATGTTACATTAGGAACCTACAAGGGACGAAAATAGTCCTAATTTCATTAGACTGTACAATTATTATCCAACGATTTTCCAATACGTCCAATTGTTTGCAAACGCATAACAATGGTCTCTATAAAAGAATGCATTTACTCATTGCTTTTCTCGTTATCGTATAATTATTTTATGCGCCGCCTCGCAGCATCGTTCCGCATTCCATTCACTTCCAATTGCAGTGTACACCATCCGATATCACTATTAATATCTAGATATTACTGTTTGTTTGTTTCATGGAAGAAACGCATCAAGAAAGTAAATATATATTATTATTACTTTGTTTTTTTATTACCTTGAGAGTAACAAACAAACGCACACAGTTCACCTGAGTGATCAAGTGATTACTGCGGTCCATGACATCCTTGACAAGAAATCACAATACAGATGCGTTGTTATACCAGAGGACTGAGATGGAATGCCACCAGTAATAAAGGTCTTCGGATCTCTACACATAACAGACGGTGGTATTCTGTGAGGGCATGGTCCTAACCCGGTTGTGTCATTCAATCTAGTATAGTTATTGCGTATTTCTTTTGTTTTTATTGAGTTTTCAAATGAAAATACTGACAGAGGCACTTAAAGAACAAATAAGAATTATATAAGAATTAAATGAAATTTCTTCACCTGTTTTTGGACCTCCGGATCCCTACACTTATCATATAAACGCACAGAATCGTTATGCTATATCAAGCTATTATTCCGTGTAGATGTATACTTCACAGTCGAGTTTCTAGCTGCACAATGAATGGCTTTCTGCAGCTAAACAACTAACAAACAAAACAAACAGCAGTGTAGCTCTACCACTATCAAAAAGTGTGAATATATTTTTTGATGCGTTTCAAGAGACGATAACGATTCTCTAACACCATAGCATCTTCTGTATCATTTTATATATTTAAATATTATCAATAAATATATTGTTTTTATAGAAAATATAACAATATAAAATATTGTTCCGTGATTGATTTTTTATTATGATTATAGAAATATTAAACATAATTATTTGATGACTATGCATAGGACAAGACGGGAAATTATTTGCTAATGCTGTAACTTATTTTTATTTTGTACATAAATAGGTTTATTATATATTGCACGTGACTATTTTATTATATAAAGTTTAAAAAATAAGATTATTTGTTTGCTTTATAAGATTAGGTACACCGGATGTATGTATAAATGGGTAATGTATTCGCCAACAAAATGCCCTGAAATTCGACGAAACTTTTATAAAACAAAACCGACTGTTATATTGTATAATAAATATTATATATTCGAATTTGAAAAACAATATAACGAGAAAAGCATTTTTCGTTTATTGAAAAAATATTGTCTTTCAATGTTGTATTACCAACGAGGTCGTGTGGCATATCACAACCGCTGGAGTGACAAGGAGGTTATGGAAAGGGTAGGTAGGATATGGGAAGCAGCCTGACGTAGTCTCATTTTGGCGAAGCCTGTGGTCCGAGCCCGTAATAAACCACGGTGAGAATTATTGGTGGGAAGTTATGGAAAGCTCATTAATGGATATTAAACCCATGGATCACGTCGTCATTATAGTGGACGATGTACTTAGGTAGCCTACTACTAGTTAAAGGGATTCAACAACAGTTCCAGAAAAATCTTGGCCTTAGTTCTCTCCCGAAACTATTTAGTGACCAAGGCACTCAACTGGTTTTTAAAGATCAGGCTACAGACGCGATTAGGAATGGAGCGACCATTACGAGTCTACAAAATACTGAAATTCGTTCTGAGCGCAAAAATCCCCCGAGAACTAAATTCAAACAGGGTGATATCGGACGCTTAGAGCGGACGCCGTGGTGGTGGTCCGTGAGCCACGGAACGACTCTTCGACGATACGGTTATTGAGAAGCTGTTTAAGCGCAACTGTCGGGACTTCTCTGCCGCCTGGATAGATAATAGAAATGCGTTTCTTTTATTACATTGAGAGTTACAAACCAGCCACACAGTTCACCTGATGTTAAGTGATTCCTGCGGCCCATGACATCTACATTCATCCTTGACAAGAAAATAAATGTATGGATAAAGTTCATACACTTTTATATATACCAAAAAATAATAGTTACGCTTAACGCTATAATAGACGTGCAGATTTTAAAGTTTTAAAAAAATGTATTCGTAACTAGCCATCGTGGTACAGGTTTGCCTAGTGCGAAGGCTGCAGTTAACTCCAAGTGTGAATAAAAAAGGAGTTGGATTTTTTTTCATCTAAATATGTTAACTTGTGTTTCTTTTCCCTGTGAATCTCTCTTTATATAAATATTTTATACTTTTTTTTATGTGTTTTCCCTGTGAATCTCTATATATAAATATTTTTTACTTTTTTTTATGTGCGTCTAAACCTGTATAAGGTTTTATCACTTAGTATTCTGTACAGGTTTATATTAACCAATATCCGTAGCTTACTCTAAACAATAATTCAGTCACAAAGCGGCTCGTGAGTCACGCAACTACTCATGTAGGACTAGAACGTATGTACGTGCGTCGTTTCGTAACCACAACAATGACTTCTTAAAAGTCTATTGTCCCTTAATGCCCTTATCCGCTTACCTTAGGTTGTTATCACGATATAACTGAACGTACATATGCTTGCTTGTATCGTTTCACTATTCATTATATATTCATAGTTCATTGTTATATACAGTATTTTTATAACACTCCATAAAGATTTAAATAGATTCTATAAGCAAGAGTATACATTTTTGAAACAGACGATTAAAATCGGTGAAGACCAAACGAAAAACGTTTAATTGTATTGTAGTGATGCTGTAAAACTTGTAATTAATTCGGTTTAACACAAAGGGCTAGGATCTACCAGATAAAGACCATCTTAAAATACGCCAACATCATTGTTGTGTCTTGATTGTGAGTTCTATAGTTACGCAAATAAGATGAGCACATATAACTTGTACGTGATACAACCACACTTCCCGCTTTTTCATGCACAGTAAAGATAGTTTCTAGCTACAACATAGCGGGGCAGCTCGACCGGGTAAATATCACGGCCTCACATAATACTAGCGTGAAATATACACTGCTTTATTTCGTATGGAGAGTGTAGGGATCCGGGAATTCAATTATAGGTAACATGTAATTCCATCTCAACTCTCTAAGACAACGATACATTTACATGAACTGTGCGCTCGTTTTCAACTAATATTAAATAAAAATAGATAAATCGACTGCAGCACGAATAATTCGTATACATGGAAATATCACACTTTACACAGAATACCAGCGTAAAGCTTAACGCTGTATTTCATCAAGTTAGTCAAAGAAATGGAAATCTAGTAAACGCTGACGAGGCACTGTATCTTTTGTTCAAAGAGCTAGCTTATCGATAATGAATGTGGGTATCACCGTGCTGGGAGGAATCATTTACCATCAAGTGACCTGTGTGCTCTTTGTGTTATCCTTACAGATTCCTAAAAGAAGTGGAATCGAACGCGGGAGTCCAAGGTTACCGATTCACGCCCCCGGAAGATGTCTTCGCTGCTGATGAGCATAATAGGTGCTTCTGCCCGGCCGGCCCGCCATGCGCACCGAACGGACTCTTCAACGTCTCGTTGTGCCAGTACGGTGAGTATCGCATTGAACCAACTCCTGTGAGTGCCAAAGACACACAAACACACTTGTAGCTCCTTGAACATCAAGGACCTTAGAAACCATCGTGGACAATGTTTCTATCATGACTTTTTAGTTACAGATAGACCGCATATCAACTACACCATAAAAAATTATAAATTAAAAACTTTGTATTCAAAAAAATATATCTCGAACTTCCACATAGATATTAAATAATCATATCTAAGCATAGTATAGATATAGTCATATCATATATAGGATAACACGCTAACACTTCATCTCAAGCAAAAGGAAAATGTCTCGTGTGAAAATGAAAATAAACACTGTAAAAGGCTCACAATTACTTGTTAATTTTCAAATTATCACAATTTAAAAATAAGTTCAATTTACAATAACAACCATAAATAATTAAACAATTACAATTCACAATTTAATTACAAAAAATATTTTAGCTAATATATAGGAATATCCTTTAATTTCGCAACTAACCCTTTAATTTTCATACTACACATCTAGAAACCACAAAAAATTACCTTCTTCTAACGTCAATGAAACAAGACATGCTTATTGTATTTTTCTATTTCCAGACTCACCAATAATGCTATCATTCCCCCACTTCTACTTGGCGGACGAGGGCCTCCGGGATGCAGTGGAGGGAATCTCCCCGCCAGTGGCCGAAAAACACCGACTCTACATCGACGTGCAACCAGTATGATTTTTTTGTACTTGTCGTTGTTCGTTAGATTAATTAATTTATTATTAATTAAGGCCTGAATTTGAAAACATGGATGTGTCAATGAACGAGTGCTTATTCTAACACGATAAAATAAAATATGACGATGTTCTCGTGGTCTATTTTGGACCGTGAAGATTATAGCTACGTGATATCAACTGAGCAACTATTATTCCATAGTTCTGTTTTTTGTAGTAACATGTTTCCTAATCAACAAAATGTTTTTACTAAAGCTAGATAAACAACATACGCTGCGTCCAGAATTGCGCTCCATAAGCATATTTTTAACGCATGTGAGAATTTCTAAAACGTAATTGCTGTACTTTGTGATGTCTAAAATCTTTGACTGTAAAACATGCAACATTTTAAGATGAACTTAATTATTATGACGCTGAAGGCGGAGTTTGGGTTATGGCTCGGTTGGTCTCAGACCTAGAGCGTAGGATTCAAAAGGTTTATGTAAATATTGTGAGGTCTTTTGGATCTCCTCTTGGCGTTTTACAATCATATTTATATTTACAATAATATTGATATTTACAATCATATTGATCTTTACAATCATATTGATATTTACAATCATATTGATATTTACAATAATATTGATATTTACAATCATATTGATCTTTACAATCATATTGATCTTTACAATCATATTGATATTTACAATCATATTGATATTTACAATCATATTGATATTTACAATCATATTGATATTTACAATCATATTGATATTTACAATCATATTCATATTTACAATCATATTTATATTTACAATAATATTGATATTTACAATCATATTGATATTTACAATAATATTGATATTTACAATCATATTGATCTTTACAATCATATTGATATTTACAATCATATTGATATTTACAATCATATTGATATTTACAATAATATTGATATTTACAATCATATTGATCTTTACAATCATATTGATATTTACAATCATATTGATATTTACAATAATATTAATATTTACAATCATATTGATCTTTACAATCATATTGATATTTACAATCATATTGATATTTACAATCATATTGATATATACAATAATATTGATATTTACAATCATATTGATCTTTACAATCATATTGATATTTAAGTGTATTATCACCGATCTGAGTTGTTAATACTCGTAACTCGACACGCATAAGTGTAGAAATGTGTAGAATTTGCTTTGCTAAAAACAAGAGTTTTTGACACTTTTTTATTTATTATTCAAACGGGGCATTCGTGTTTCTTTTCATCCCTTAATTTATAGGTAAAGAACAGTACGTAGTACATTTGTTAGTACCATAGTGGACAGTGACTATCCTGAAAAAATCTCATTATATTTTTTATATAAAAGGAAATGGGCATCGCCATGCGAGCCCGTGCAAGGATCCAAATCAACCTGGCGGTGTCACAAGTGGTTGACATCAAGCAGGTCGCCAACTTCCCCGACATTGTTTTCCCCATATTATGGTTCGAAGAGGTAAGTCTCAGATTTTATATTATGAAATTTTCTCCTGGACTAAGTAAGATATAAAAGAAAACGTTGAATTTGTCAATTTTTTAATAAATACTATAGTTAATTATAGAGATAATGCTTGCTGTCTTTGTCTATCACAATTGGGGTATGAACGTTTACCGGGCTGGGGCGTTAATGGTTGACTCGAAAAAAAACGCTTTCACAAAATGCCAGTCTTAAATACATATATCGTATGGTGATGGTGAGTGAAAGACCACCCTGGCCCCCCTTGAGACTTCTGATCAGGCATTCCATATAGGTCCTAAGAGGTAACAAAGCATCTACATCTACATCTTGGTTCCTTACCGAGGAATTGATACTGTTTGTACATTGGTGTTCATTATGATCTTAGACCACCGCCTGTTGCACAAATTTGTGGCGGAAAAGACATAGCCCTTCATCCTTGAACTAATGACCTATCTGTGGTGGACGACAGCTGAATGCTAAGACTTCCCCAAAAGACTGATGTCTTTTACCTCCATCTACTAGGGGATCGCCCTACCCTACGTTTGCCATTTGATAACCTCCCTTCCACATCAATCATCACCGTTGAGGTATAGGTGGCCCATTGCCATTTCTTTGATCTAAGTCGATCAACTTAGTTCTACTGCATTAATATAATTATGGATTCTATCACGCAAAGAACACCGAGCCTTCCCAGAGCTCGCCGAGTGAAGTTGACTACACCAACTTACTTTACTTATCGACTATTAAAATATTATTATTATTATTACATATTATTATTTCTAGTAAGATTAATATTGTAATAACATTCCAGGGTATCAACGAGCTTCCGGAACAAGTTTCGTCATTACTACGACTGGCGACCAAAGTGCCGCCCATCGCCCGTTCGGCTCTCGGATGGGGACTATCTGCGCTCGGATTACTGCTAATACTGCTGGCCGTCACGTGCCTGATCAGGTACGATTCCATCATCATCGTCAACTCATCTGATATATATATATATATATTTATATATTATAGCACCCATGAATTCCGACTCCCAATTAAATAAGGTTCTGGTAAAAATCACAGAACTTAAATCAAATACTCGTACACTGCGATTGAGCATATTCCAGGTTGCCACGCTTATATATCATTTGATTATTTCCGATTGCAGGTCGTCACATCGCCAAAGCACCTTAAGGTTGGAGGGACACGCGGTCGCGAAACCACCTCCAGCGAAAACTCCGGGCAAAGAGAATGGCTACGAACTGAACAACAGGAGATAACTATTATGTAATCTTTTAATTTAATTAAAACGCAACTTTCTTATACTTGTTATACTCTAAATGACAAAAAGTGACAAATTCATCCAATATACAATACAAACATAGCAAGAATAACTTTGACAATAGGATTTTGACGTATACAAATTAATACTTCTAAGTATGACAGTAAGAAATTTATTTTATTTAACTTATGTGCATAAAAGGAATTGAATTGTCTGTAGTATAATTGACAGTCCACTTGACTTCGAAAATAGTTTTGATTTTAAAAAAAATGTATTTGATAAACTTTCAACATAATGTTAATCTTTAAAAATATGACCACACTTATGTTTTATGGGAATTCAATTGAATATTGCCTAAAATAATTTATATGCGTCAATACATTAAACATCTCACATAGTTAACTTTATAAGTTTACAAAAAATAGGTAGAGATAGATGGACACTAATGGCCAAGAACTGAATACGAGATTATTAAATATATCTCATTTGTCAATAATTCAAAATCAGTGAAACATAAATTTTATTTGCTATATGCACACGTCCATTTATCTCTATCTAGATTTTGAAATCTAAAATGATATTTTAATATATTACATTACATATCATAACGATTTTTTATAAATTATTTATTGATTTTTTTCGCAATATATTATTACTCCTGTCCAGCTAATCGTTAGTGGCTCGGCGCCCGGCGATTAAGCTATTGAGTGAATTTGAGCATTTTTTACTTGTGTAGGAACCAAGTATATTGTTACATTTTGTTTATTACTTTTGTATTTTTAGGTCTCTTACATCGACGAATGTGATAATTTTAATATTCTCCCATTATAGATATTTTTATACGGAACAAATTTTAGGATTAAAGTTATTTTCAATGTCATTAAAATTGGTAGCTCTATTATAAATTTCAATACCAATATTTCACACAAATAAATAGATATCTCGATTTATTTTCTAGACGGCCACTGGCAGCGATCCACGTGTTTGGAGCTGAACTGTAAATATTAACGTAATATAAAACTTAACATAGGCGAGCTGTCAGTTACGAAAAAAATATACCACCAATAGGGAATACCAATTTGACAATTTATTCTCAATTTAAATAAAACAGCCAAACGTACGTAGTCATAAGTACGATCATATCAGGACCAAATGTATCAGTAGCATAGATATAAATTAAAAAAAAAACAAATTACTCCAAGTCTGTCTGTTCTCATGGACTCACGCTAACTACGAATTGA